>JBAMIG010000022.1:2664775-2688038 GCA_037177335.1 Kiunga ballochi
ATGGATGGATGGATGGATGGATGGACGGATGGATGGATGGACGGATGGATGGATGGATGGATGGATGGATGGATGGACGGACGGACGGACGGATGGATGGATGGATGGATGGATGGATGGATGGATGGATGGATGGACGGATGGACGGATGGATGGATGGACGGATGGGTATTTTCTTCCTAAATGTGTATACCGGTTGTCTCTTCCTCCTCAGAAACATGAGATTCTGTTAAGAGCTTCAGTAAACTGCCTCAACTCCCTGCTGGCCTTCGTTAGGAGGAAGACTCCTGCTACAGGTACCAAACAGAAAGACAGGAAGGAGATTGTGTGAATCTGCTTTCAAATAACACAAAGATTTAGAAATGCATGAAGGGAAAACTGAACTAACCGGACTCAAGAAAAGGTGTGGAGCATTGGAACTGTATAATTTATCTGCTTTGTTTCAACTGTGCGTGTGTGTGTGTGTGTATAATTTATTATTTATACAACATACGTTAAGGTAATGTTTTTTTATAGCATATATATGATGAGTATAGAAACAAAGTATATATATGGAAGAAAGAATGAAAGAAATATAGAAATAAGTAGATAGAAAACAATAAACCTGGGTCAGTAATAATAATACCAGATAAAAAAAGAGCCTTATTAAACTGACACCATGTAAAATTCTCATTTTTCTTTTTGGGTTTGTGTTGTGTGCATTAGCTACATATGTGGCGTCTCAACCGTGGACTCGATTCCTCCTCTACTGCCTGCTCAGCTCAGGAGAGAACTGCCTTCTCCACCCTGCCATTCTCAGACTCATCGCAGTTGTGAGAAGTTTCACACTCGCACAACAAAAACACACACTCACTCTAGAATAATGTCTTAGACATGGTTCTGTGCAGTAATTAATGTTTCATATAGCAAGTATTAAAATTTCATGAAGATAATAAAAATGTAAAAGCATTTGTATTGGATGAGTAATGAGGGTGTGCGTACTGCTGAGTTATACAGAATAACTACAGTACAACTGAAAATAACTACTATATTTACTATATTCTCTGTTGTAAGTAGTACCTCTAAACAACATGAATTATTGAGTTACTGAAAGTGGGAATGAGGTGGAACTACTGTGGCCTGTTGAGACAGTCACAACCAAGATGCGCAACTTTAGTAGTGCAGGAAGGATGTACCTGTACTTGCAATTTCTACCTGATGACACATTTTGTCATTAAATATAAATGTTAAACCCCATTATGTGGGTGATAAATTCCACAATAAAAGCACAAGTATAAGGCTGAACTGTTTCAAAGATCTGTCTTATGAGTTGCCATTCTCCTGTTTTATCAAAAGCTATGATGATCCAGAGTATAGAGCCACCTTTAAAACAGCAGCAAGGTTATATAACAGTTACCCAACTTCCTCTAAAATAGCAGAAACATCTTCGCACACCTAATCAAACATCTGAAAAGCCAACCTACCAATGCTAACCAGTGCTAGCAGCATTTTTTGCACACTCAGTTTAGACTTTTTCATCGCTCACATGATAAAATTCATTATGAAATACTTTGCAATAATCGTAGGCAAAGTATACTTGAAAGAATACCTGATTCTTTTAGTGATGCATCCTTAAATACACATCAAAAAGCTGAATGACCAGGAGTCCAGCAGTTCCTACATAGCCCCAACCGTCTCATTCTGGAGTAATTGTGGGATTAAATGATGAAAGAGCCACTGTCCACAGGTTCAGCATATTCCCTAAACTGTTGAAACAACCAACCTGCCAAATACTTTAAAACTCACAAGAACACTGAGGAGAGTTGCTGCCAGAACATTAACATGAATGAGACCATTTTAAATTTACGGCATTTTATCAGATCATTTACAAAAAAAAGTTATAACTTTACTTTTAAATGTTTTTTCTTTTTGTTTCCTAAATATTAATTACTTCACTATAAATTAACCACAGTGTTAAATCACTTCAAACCTGTGCAAATCTCTTTAGATCCTCCTTGTTTCTTTGGATCAAGGTCTCTACAATCCTCTCTGAATCTCCTGAATTCAAAGCTGCCTGCATCTGTGCAGGATTTGTGTTATTATGCCTCTCTCTGCATCTTTCTTATTTACAGCTAGTGCAATACGGCAGCACAGTTATACGGGAGCCGGATCTGATCCGTGTGATTGAGACAGTGGAGAGGAGAGGGATGAAGGAGCTCAGCCAGGAGGCAGCACAGGCTCTAAGGCTGCTTCTCATACAGGCACGTTGGCGTTTATGCACATGCAAGCTCTTAAACAAAATCATGGGATTATGTAGGGATCCTTTGAGGACATGGTGGTTTTAATGTATTTAAAAAAGGTCTTATTTTACATCAGTAAGATTTGTAAGAACAGAAAATACACATACTTCAGTAGGCGTGCAAGAAGATGCAGTTTTACTTTAACAAATACATTGTATGGTTCTCAGGGTTTCTCTTCGCAGATTTTACAAGAAGCTCAAACATCATGCGAGGTCTGTACTGATGGTTTAGTGTAAAACCAAATGAGCACGATAGTTTACCACCTGAGCTTTAATAAATCAGCTGTTTGTCACTCTTCACCAGAGTCTAATCAATAAAGATACAAAAATGTCAAAATGCTAAATAAATTATTATTCAAATCTATTCTGTATTCAGCCGTAATAAATAAAATCAGATGATAAACTTGGGACTTTGGTAAAAGATTAAATTTTGTTTCTGCTCGTTTTAAATGAGTCCAGTTGGACTTCTTGTCTGTTTTTCCATCTTAAATAAATGTTTTGTGATCAGATTTGTTCCTGGTCCAATACCTCCAATGTTTTTGGTTTAATGCATTTCTTAAAGAGCCCCCTTTCCTGCCTGGATATGATTTTAATCAGTGTTTATGAAAAGGCTGGCCTCCATCTGTAAATACTGCATTTAATTATTCTTCTTAGCATCACTTCTTTTGCAAGTCATTAAAAATGAAAGGAATTAAGTTGCCACCTATTTTTCTGAGTGCATTAAATCCTATTTATTGAAGCTTGAAGTCAGATTTACCCTTTAATGCCTTTTTACAATTCTGTAAAAACCAAATAAATACAGCATAAATTAACAAAAAGACTGTAATGAAATACTGAGAAATTAATTATGAAAATAACAAATACAAAGCTAGTAAAAAGCAGCTTAATTAGATAAATAAAATAAAAATGTGAAGCAAATTTGCCACAATGGGTCAGTGTATTACTGTCTGGTGATCTCTGTGGATGTGGGTTTTTTCTGGCCATTGGTTTGGAGATAAGCGCACAGTTTCCTCCTACAAACAGGATTATTTTCCTCCAGTCTGTTATCAGTGTAACCTTTCACTACCGATGCTGGATGGAACATTATCAGCCACTGATGTTAAAGTACCGTCTAACTAAAACTCCCTTTTGGTCCAACAGTGATTTATGTCCTGTTTAGTTTGTTTCTGCTGTTTTACACTTGTTATTGTTACAATCAGATCAGGTCTACTCAGTTTGCCCCACGAAGACCAGAAACCTGCAGCTTTTCAGTTCATCCCTGCTGCAACATGTGACTCATTCAATTGATCCTTCAGCCTATCAATTTCTGCAGACTTGTTCATTTGAGTCAAGTGTGTTGATGCGGGGACACATGGAAAACCTTCAGCCTGAGGCTCCTGCAGGATCAAATCAAGTAGCAAATTAGAACTGAGAAAAGCTTGTTTATATTATTGCATTGCATTTTCTAAAACATAATATCTCACCAGAGGTTCATGCAGGGAAAAGAAATGACTGAAATTATGTAGGTGTGCAGCTTCACACTGCAGATTCATGAAAAATAATTTGGACAAAATAGCTAGTGACAATAATTGTACTTGCACGTAGTGTTAGCTCTCCTTAGTTGTCGCCACAGCACTGGCAGAAGCTTTGTGTGTAGTTGGCTTCATTTTACAAATTAAACCAATTATCCCACAAAACAATGTGCTTCTAATCTCCATCCTTGTCATTACCCTTGTTAGCTTTGCAGTAAGCCCATGTGGGATTGCTTCCGAGGCACTGAAACCCCAGAAAGAGTAGCAGCCGCATCAGATTGAGGAGATGGAATCTGGCATCATACATGGGGACAGAAATGCATTTAGTATTCTGAGAAGAGCTCAGAGTCAGAGGAGTGACAGAATGATGGCACACACTGCAGCTCCCAGTGCACTGTGTTCCCGGGAATCATGAACTGTGTGAATGCATGCAAATGTGTCAGCTTCCGCGTGTAAGTGTGTGTTCTGTCTGTGTGTGCGTGCATTTGGAGATGTATGCGAGTATTTTTAAAGAGCTGAGACAGTTTGAATGATGCAGGGTTCAGCCTGACATTCATCGTTAAACAGGCTCAACTCAGGAGGATGCTTTTTGTCTCTAGTCATCTCCTCTGCAGACACAAACTAAGAGCTCAACTTTATGGAAGTTTTATTAGTATTTTTAAACAGAAATACTGTGCTTTTGTCTGAGGGGAGGGTTTTATGAGTGATTGTTTTTACTCTGGTCACTAGTCGCTGTGTGTTAAAAGCTGTACTTCTCAAATTAAATGAAAAATAATTATACGGTGGTGCAGTTGGTAGCACTGTGGCCTCACAGCTAGAAGGTTGCTGGTTCGAGCCTCAGCTGTCGGGGGACAGAATAGTGTGCAGTTTGCATGTTCTTCCTCCCACCATGCAAACACATGCATGTTAGGTAATGGGTTGGTCTGAATTCTTCTTAGAAATTAATGTGAGTGTGTGTATCCTGAATTGGATAAGCGGTTAAGAAGATGAATGGTTGCAAGGCAGTGTCCACACTTAAACTAATACTTTATTAAAGTGTTTTAGTCTGTCACAGCAATCCTTGGGGGCTCCTAACTATCATCAGTTACTATTAGAGTTTAGCTGTCTTTGCAGGATTCTTCTAAAATGTTACTTGCTATAGCTCACCGCCATGCTTGCAGAGGGAGGACAGAGCATCAAAAGCACCTCATTGTTGAAAGGTAACAGTCAGGAGAAGGATACAAAAATATCCTGCAGCATCAGATATACGATGGAATATAGTGAAGACGGTCTTCTAATAAAGTACATCTCCCATTCAAAATTGTTCAAAAACACAAGTCAAACCAAGGATCCAATGCAAAGTCTGCTGGGTGACCTGAGATTAGGAGAACGTTTGCATGGAAGGAGTGGCTAAATATGCCGAGTGAAGTTGTGCATGTTGGCAGACTCTTATCCAAAATGCCTTGGATCCTGGGATTAAATCAAAAAGTCTGTAAACAGTTCATGTTTCCACTTTAAACAGTAAGCTTTTTGTGTGTTGTTTTTAACTCGTAGCAGATTTTTATTTTCTAAGCGAGTTGTGCAGCTTATAGGTCACATTAAAGGTGGGACAAACTGTTAAATAAGGTGGTGGTCTCATTGTAACATTTGCAGCATTTGAACAGGTTTGTTTACACTTTTTATATTCACGGCTTATGTCCATAAGATTCAGTGGCCACTGTAAAGTGTTTGGAAGGTCAAAGCTGTTGCTGCTTTCACTGCACACCTGATTTCTCACACTGTTAGACTTCTTATTGCTTCCCCAGACCAGGCACTGTCACCCAACACGCATAAATGTGGCACTTTTTTAGTTGCTTTTCTTTGCTATTTCAATTTCTTTGGTCCCTTCCTCTTTCATTCTGTTGCAAATTATTCTCACCCTACTCTTCCCACTTCATTCTCCTTATGTCTCCTCTATTGATATTTTCAATTACTGAACAGTGTCAGAACCTTTTTTGAAAAATCTCATCCTCTAAAGACCATATCCATAAGCACAGACCGTATGGGAGCTCGGCTGTGTACTTGAAGTGATAAAAAACAAACATGAAACATGGTTTTGCAACAGCGTCTGTACTTTTTTACCTCAACCATAACTTCTGATATAAAACTGCAATAAAAGAACAACATTTTGCACATTGCTGTTGTGCATTGCAGAGAATTCACAGATGTTTATGGTAATTATGTGGTAAAGTGTCAGGATTTTTATGTTTGTTGGTATTTTTGTGAACTGTATACATCAATGGCAGCTTAGTGTCATATTAGGACATCTCCATTTGATGTCATCTTTAGTGCCTAACAACCTCTAGCCCTTAAACTGCCACTATGTATTTGTTGTTGTGACTCAGATCCAGAGCAGTGTTTCACTTCCAACCAAGGAGCAAAAGCTGAGAGTGGGGAAAATGATGGAGGCGCTCGGACCACAGACATCACTGGAGAGCTGTTACCCCAGTCTGTCCAGCAACATCTTGTATCCATAACTGATGGGAAGCAAATGTTTATACACACTTTTTGCAGAAGATACTAAACTGTGTCGCCATCCATAGAAAAACCACAGCTCATCTCCACATATTGTCTTTTGAGGTTAAACACGTAAATGCATTGTAGAAGATTTTCTCTGATGGCTCATTGGTTGCTCAGCGGTGTTGTATTACCATAAAAATCTACCAGTCAATGAGACATCTGGCTTTCTGATTCAGTGTTTTCACATCTTGAATCGGATGGCACCTCCATGTTTGATAAATTAGGCAAGTCTGTGTTTACTATTGTGCAAAGATTGAGACACTGGAGACCAGTTGCTGAATCTGAGACAGGTTTTTTTTTTTGTTTTCCTCGTGTAAAAGTGTAATTCTAGCTGGTTTCTTGGTCTTATTATTATTACTGAGGGACTCTGCCTTTTTAAAGTGCTTTTTCATGCTTAGAAATGTGACGTCTGTCTGCAAATAAATTCAACACAGCCGGATATTTTTAACCAATGATATATTTTGAAGAAAGTCTCATTATTAACATTTAATTTGTTCTCATAATATATTGATTTGATTATACAGGAAGTGTGTTTTTTTTCCTTATTGCTTCTTAACTCTTTTCCTCAGATGTGTTGGAGATGTGTCCATCTGTCTGTCCGACTTTGCTCTGAAACATTGATGATACAGTTATGTTAGAAACGACTGACTCATGATTTTGATTGTTCTTGTATTTGTTCATTTATTGTTGCATCTCTTTGGCTTTTTTGGGACTCGCTTTCACTGCAGGTCATTTTTTAAGTCCCACCATCTACATGTTCACGTGTGTTTGTGATAGTAGTGATGTGGAAAGCTGTGTTTCAGAAAAACAGGTGATTTACTGTGGATTTGAGGGGAACAATAAACTGTTCACACTTCCAGTGGTTTTTCACTCAACCATTCAGTCTTAGAGTCAGCATTGACCCTAAACATGAACGTGCATTTCTTTATAAAAATCCCCTTTAACCAAACTCACAAACTCTATGTCATTACTTATCATTTAATTACAAGCTGTTCTTTTATCATTTATTTATTTATTATATTTAAACCTGTCATTTTCGTGTGAATACAGAAGCATGTTTCAAAGGAATAGGCGAAACTACAGAGCAGAGCTGGTGTCTCTCTGTAAGTGGTCCGTGTGGAAACAACATCCTCTCCCGTGTTTAGCGCCCGCTCGCTGTCATTCGTCCAAGACTAGCCAGCCGGTGCGATCGTGGCGCTGGTGGAGTGGAGCAGCCAGAGCCGCATGTAAATGAACCACGGCTGCTGTTGTCACCTGAGGATCTGGAGGGTTAAATTGACCGCCCTGTCTTTATCGCTGGATGTTTGACTTTTCAGCGTTTGGAGCGCGGATATAAAGCTGAACTCCTGTGAAGGAAGCGCTGCCTGGCTAATCGCTGCTGTGTTTCGCTACAACGCGGTGAGTGAACCTCCAGTTGTGTATGGCTGTAATGTCCAAGCTTGATCCCCCTCGGATCCGCTGGTTGGGGGATCTGGAGGGGCATACAGATGCGATCCCTGCAGGAATCTGACTTTAAGTCACTGATTTACTCTAAATCACAAGCTTTGATGAAGTATTGTTGAAAAAAGAAGAATTTCTGCAGAGTTGCTTCTTGCATAAAATGTAATCTTCCTTGAATAATTCCCAGCTTAACATCCAAACAACTGTCTGTATAATGACATAGCTGTTAGAAACTGGTCAGATGAGGGACACGTAATCAATTAAGCCATCTGTTTAATGGCCCACATGACATGCTATCCAGACTCAGCCATTAGGCATGTTTGTGGGTTTACCTTTGCATGAATTATGGCAGCCTTTCAGATGCAAGCAGAGAAATGTGAAGTGTCAGCCCTTGAACCTAAAGTCCTAACAGTGGGCTTGCAGCCTGAGGGGGAGCAAGATCCACTTCATCCAGCTGTCTGATGGACATCTTGCTTTTCCATCCTCTCTGGTGCTGTGATCACATCAAGAGTCAGCTTGGATTACAAAGCAGTCTCCTGAAAGATTTTTTTCTCTTTATTTCATCTTCTACTTATTAGAAAAGTGCTGTATGATGCACTGCAG
Organism: Kiunga ballochi; assembly: GCA_037177335.1. Taxonomy (NCBI): domain Eukaryota; kingdom Metazoa; phylum Chordata; class Actinopteri; order Atheriniformes; family Pseudomugilidae; genus Kiunga; species Kiunga ballochi. Next base: position 2,673,146 of record JBAMIG010000022.1, read on the forward strand.
AAAAGTGGAATAAATGCATACTAAAACGGAGCAGATTCATCTTCATCAGTACAGCTGGACAGGGGCTTTACATCACTGATAAATCTGCAACCAGGATCTCCCACACAGGAAGATCCAACTTTATCTTAGTGCCCTGATAAGCTTTTGGCCGAAAGATGAATAGATAAAAGGAAAATCAGCAGATTTACGTGGGCTTCAGTAAGCACTACGCTGCCTTTTGTACTCCACATGGCCAGCACATCACGCCAACTTTTAGTGCCACAGGGAGAGACCAGATCTGAACCAGCACTCCCACCACAAATGCTGAACATCAGTGGGTCGGCTGGAGGAAAATTCGTACAAGGAAACTTTGTAGAGAGCAGCTGGGTTGAATTTGCAATCCTGCAAAATCCAGGTCTACACCTCAAGTAACAAAGAGTGGAGGATGTAGGAACCAAATAGATGTCACTGGAAGTGTATCTGAGCCACCGAGCAACATTTCCACCGGGCATTTAAAGCGATCTGTCAGAGCCATTACCGTTCTGGTCAGAAAAGAGCCCATAGCCTTACCAGTAGATTTTCTGATGCCAACAGCTAATGGCTGTGTTTAGACTCTCATTTCTGCGCTGCCCATGTCACATTAGAAATGATTGATCTGCTGTTTAAGTCTTGCTTACACTACTACTAAAAGTCTCAGCACTTTTCCCTTTTGCACGGAAACATTGGCAGCTACTGGATATACAGTATGTGTTTACTGTGTTAAACTGTGCCAGTGGCAATAACCTTTTTGCTCATAAATATCTGTCGAAGCTACACAACCGCCTGCTTGGAAGCACACAGGAGCATCAAATAACCCGACAGGCTGCTGCCACAGGGGAGACAAGACCCTCTGTCCTTTGCTGTTGCACAGAAATATTGAAGCTTTTTTTCTATTTAGGGGTGTTTAGTGGAGCGTTTCTTCAAAAGCTTGAAGTTTGTTGGAAATGACAGCCGCAAAACACCCGGTTGTCTTCAGGAAGGGGTTTTTTTTTCTGCTGAGTGAAAGCAAAATGAAATAGTTTTTTCTTTTCTCGTGAGGCCTCTGTGACTGCAGAGAGCATGACAGGAAGCAGAAATAACTGCAGCAATGTGAACATCTAAGCCAGAAAATCCTGATATCTTTTCTAATATCCCAGTTTTGAACCGTTGCCACTAAACTGTTGTGCTGTATAAAGCAGAAACTTTAACAAATGGGGCGTTCTCAGGGCAGAAATGATTGCTGTTAGTCTGCGTTATCGCCACTTTGATGAGGTGAAGTTCATGTCTGGCAGCTTTTGCCTTTCTCATCTGACCCTCAGTTTAATTTAACATTCCCACCTTTAGACATTTGTTCTCTTTTAGTCCTTCATACTCACAAATCTGCACTCTGGCTTGTAAAAATGAATTAACTTAGTGCAGGAATCAAGTCCCTTGTGTTCGTTATTCTCCTCCACCGCCTGGCGCTCCACCTCTCACACATTTCCTCCCTTATTTTGGTAAAGGTGGATGAAATATTCACCAGGAAAGCTGTTGTTTCCCCGCAGGGTCTCCTCCCGCCCCCTTTCCAAGAGCTTCAGTGCCCCTCTACTCACCTCTTGACTCCCCCCTTCTCCACCGCCTTCTCATAATCTCACTCGCCATTCAAGTGTCTTAGCTGCTCCTGCACTTGAATAATCTAAATGATGGAGCCCTTGCTAAATTATGCATGGCTTATGTCAATTATATCTTGTAGCTTTTTAATAAAACGGCTCTGTCCATCCTTGCAGTAAGTTTCAGTGGAGGAACAAGGCGAGGGAGAGACTTATGCAGAAGTCTCATCATTTAGATGTACCTCAAAGGAAACATGATGGGTCCCGTTTAAGATGCTGTGTTGCACCATATTTGTCTCCAGCATGTCTCTGTAGTGCATCATCTAACGGATAAAGAAGGGAAATGTCTCTCAGTTGAAATAAAAAGCAAATAAAATGTAAGTGTGTGGTGATATTTTGATTTTTAATTAGTCTAATGGCTCATTCTCCCTGTGTTCAGATAAGCACCTCTCTGCCACCCCCTGGTGACCATGCGGAGTGTGAGCGCCGTGGTTCTGGCACTCGCTGCCGTCGCCCTCAGCTCTGCAGACTCGGACACACACAGACCGCGACACGACTCCAACCTGGAGATCTGTATCCTTCTGCTACGTCAGGCAGCGACGTGTCTGTCCGCTGTGCTGGGAGTCACATAGTAGGCAACGTTCAGTGTGACAGATTAGTGTTTCTGCAAGTTGCTGCACATATCCTCCTGACCTGTTCTTATCAGACAAGCGGCTGTTTGAGACCAAGAGGAAAGATCAGCTGAACGCGCTCAAGAATCTAGTAGAGCTGAACGACATCAACCAGCAGTACAAGATCATAGACATCATGCTCAAAGGGCTTTTCAAGGTAACGTGTACATGCTGCGTCGCACGCGCTCACAAGGCCACGGTGTCAGAAAGCAAAGTTCTGAGAGATAAAAATGTTTTACAGCCCAACACAGAATTTAAAGCTTCAAAAACAGCTTTTTTCCCCCATCATGTTGGTTTTCATTTAAATGGTAATTCAAACTACTTAAAGCAGCATTGACTGGCATTAAGCTGCTTTGATTTACAGTATGCCTCAGTTTCCCCACGGACAGTTAGCAATGCATCCGTGTGCCTCACAAGGACACCCCTACCGGGCCAGAAAAAACATTGTCAGCACTTCTTAGGCACTCTGCAAGTGTGAGATGGAGTGTTTCACTGATGACGCAGCGCTGTAATCTCAGCCCGTATCTTTGGCTGGAAGTGGACTGCATGTGATGGGACCATTAGCTCAAAGGAGCACTGTCCCTATAATCAATCCAGCCTCACAGAGCTGCTGACATGGTTGTAAAATCCTTGTTTGGGTCTTTTTACACAGGTTTTTTTTGTTTTTTTTACAGTATGTTATTTGAGATAAATTGTGCTGTTTGTTGTTTCTTTAGGTTTTGGAGGATTCAAGGCAGATCCTGGTGGCGGCCAACATGCAGCCTGAGGACTCGTTCCCCATGGATGATAAGATCAAAGAAGGTCTGTTTTTGCTTTTATCGTCTAAATGCTTCTATCCATCCTCTCTGTTTTTGTGCTGCTACTAGTGTTTTTCTTTCGTTCTGTTTCCATCCACAAAAGCTGAATTGAACTCCTTTCTTTCCAGCTTATTCTCATGTTGTGGAGAACACGGCGTTTTTTGGCGATGTAGCCCTGCGTTTCCCACGCATCGTCCATCACTACTACGACCGCAACGCAGACTGGAGTGGTCTGCTGCGCTGGGGGCTGCATTTCTGCAACCAGACAGGAGTTTTCACAGGAGGAGCCCACCAGCATGTGCTCACACTCGTAAGTCCAGATGATTGTGACACAGAACTTGTCGATAGCAATGAACAGACGGCTTTTGGAAAAGTTCAAAGGGGGGAAGATTAATTACACGATAGACAAGATTAAACACACAATTAGCTTACGCAATAACAGCAACAATAATGATGCAGATAATGTTTTATTGTCTCATCAGAACCCAAAAAACTAAACAGATGCTCATTATATCTATTTATCTTGTAACGACTAAGTTTCATGACTATTACTTTAATTTATTGCATTTTAATTGGCAAATGGCCTGAATGTGTGTGGCCGCATGAGTTTTACACTGTTTGGACTTGATGCAGTCAAAACCTGAAGAAAACAATAAGATATTGCATCACTTTTATCTTTGCTGATTCTTATTAAACAAGTAGATCCTTTGCAGATAAGACACAGACATATCAGTGTATGATGACCTGAGAGCTTTCGTCTGAAGGGGAATACAGTAAAAAATATGGAAACACTGCAATAAAACGGTGCATCGCAACATAAAGCATGGACGTATAAAAATGACAGATCAATGTCACAGTTTAAGGGAAACACTCGATAATACAGTCACCTGTTATGATGCTGTACAATTCATCACTGCTGCCAACCCGTACCTCTCTGTCACTGCCACATATATCATTGGTCGCCATATTTGTACGTGATGTACGATGCAACACGAGAGGAAAAACTAAAAAAAATAAAAGGTTCCCTGTATTTTAGTGTTTGGCTTAATGAACTAAACCACTGCAGGATTATTTTCTGACCTTAGCAAGAGGATTATAAAGTGGATTAATTGTCTGTCTAAGCAGCAGTTTGCTCCCTGAAAATGTGTTTAGTTCTCGTTTCTGCCACAGTAACCTCAAATAGGCTTTTCTAAAAGAAACATGCAAACAGCTTGTCCTTCCTGTTTGTGTTTCAGATGTCACAGGAGCTGGGAATAACTGAGAAATCCCCAGACTTCATAAACCCATACCGCACAGAGAGAGACGATGTGAGTAGAATTAGGACATCTTGTTCCAGACTCTAGTCGGCATCATTCATATCTTATATACAAAGTTTTCCCCTGAGTGATGAATACAAATGCTCATGTTGAGATTTTCTATCATTTTTCTTAGAAAATGTGCTGAAACTCATAAATATCATGTGCTTCAGGTTCTTCATACTGCTGAAGCTTTTCAGAAAATCCTGAGGGAGGAGGAGAAGAGGAGGAGGAAGGAGGAGAAGAGGAAAGAAATCCGAAAGGGCCCTCGTATTTCCCGCTCGCGCACCGAGCTATAGCGCCACACCTCAGTGCCTGTGAGGAGCAGAGGGACGCGCACATGCAGCCAACGAGCCGCGGATTGACTTGTAGGCTGTGATCACGGTGAAGACAACAAAAGCTGCCGTCACTTGTACAGAAAGCCAGGTGCTCTGGTGGATGCGAGAGGAAGGCAACAAAAGCAAAGCGGAGGAGGAGAACAGTCAGGTTCTGGCAGAAGCTTGAATTGCTGGCCATTAGTAGTAATCTGTAATTGGAAAATGTCCCTTTCTATAACAGGATGTTTCTGGAAATCAAGGGGAAACTCATTTTTGAGCACATGAGGCCGTGTAGCTGAACTTTGGAGTATTATTAATTTGATATGTTTACATAAAATGTTCTAATTCCCTCAGTGTGTTGTGTCTGGTCTGAGTTTAATGTGTCAAACCCGTATGCTTTAAATATGTGTGGTTGCTGGATATAGCTTTGCAGCCTGTTTCTGTTTAGGTTGGGCTTCATTGGTTGTTGAGGAGTTTTTTTTTTATTTATTCTTAATCTGTAAATGTTTGGTAGTTTTTAAAAGAGGTGATTATCAGACAAACTTACTTTCTGATTGCTGCTCGAAGTTTTAATGACTGATTTCAGTATTTGTTGAATGATTATTTTTGTTGTTTACTTCAATAATTTATTTCTTACCAGATGAGGGAATCGATGCCTTTATTTCTTTGCTTTGCTTGTTTCTGCCTTAATGATCCTCAATTACCAAGAATTATTTTCTAAGTAGAAATGATTTCTTTCACCTTGCAGCCATGTCTTTGTTAAATAATATTTCTTGTTACATTAGCTGAAGATGGACATATTTTAATGGTTTAAATCTTAGAATTAAATTGATGTAATTTTAAAATAGTATAATGACTGTTATACAACTATATGTATATTTAGAAAATATTGCTGCAAAATAAACAAGCCATTTTGTTAACCATTTAATCGAATAAAATTATATGGAGTAAAAAAATAAATAAAGCCAGAGGAAAAAAGTGTATTTCATACAACCTTTGCGTTTTTATCACTTCCTGTTTGGGACCAACAGGGGGCAGCCGCACCTGCGCGAGGCGAGCACGTCACCATCAGGCCAAATGTTTTTGTTTATAATCAGCTACATTTAAATTTTACCGCAGATTATTTGTAGCTGCTATTTAGAGAATTAAATTGAAGATTGAATGCAGACCAGAAATCAAACTGTGTGACGACTGATGTCCTGTGACGAAGGTAAAATGGATGTTTTAAACGACTTGTTTGTTAGCAACATGCTAATATTAGCAGGCTCATGTTTAATCGGTTGTTGATCAGATTAGCCGTCCTGAACTGGATTAAGGCGATTTCTGAGTTTGATATTTGATGTACATTTGCTTTCATTTGGATATAAACAGCGGTTACAGTGTGATTATAAAGTATATCCATCCTAGCTTGTTGTAGAAAAGCTAACGCTGAATTATTGTTTCTGAGCAGAAACTTCTTGAAGCGTTGATTGTTATGAGGACAGAAACGTGCCAGAGACACAAAGTACTGCGGTGAAAATCCTGTCCTGAAACATTTCAATAATATCAGGCAACAACAGCTAGAATAAAATAAGCATTTCTTTGTCATTCATAATTGCTTTATTGGCCTTAAACTAATTCTGATTACATATCCCTGTCAATATGTGAGTTAAAGTAACAAAAGTCATGAAAATATAGTAAAGAAAGTTAATAATGGAGTAGTAAACTGTTTTAATTTGCATTAAATTGACTGATTAGTCTGATTTGGTAATTTAAAATAAGATAAAAGTAAAATAAAAAAATTATGTATAATTTACTATTAAAAATTCCTCCTAATTTGTTTGCAAAGTTAATCTGACATCAAATTTTCTGGAGATAACTGTGTTGTTTGTCACTAGAAAGAGATGTGTCTGCAGAGCAGCATTGCATCTTCATCCCATGAACAATAAATAAAAGCTTTATACTGATAAAACAGAACTACATAATTTTTCAGTGATAATTATTATTTCTGGTATCTAAAAGGGTAAAAAAAAATGGGAAAGTGGACATGTTTGATGTTTGGCTCTACATGAAGACTATCATAAAAGTGCATTAGGACATTATTTCAACCATACATGTATAATCCAGGTGCCATAAATGTTTTACCTGTACATTTAGGACAGGTGTTTTCACCTGGCTTACCTGGCAGATAAGGTGTGCTCATTAAATTCAGCTGCAGACAGGATTTCTACTTTCTGGACCAGAAATAATCTCCTCTGAAAACAATATACTGATGTTGACAGGATGTTTTTTTTTTACACACATTCTCTTTAAAAAAGTTGATCTTCAGCTTTAACTTCTTCTTTGAGTAAAAACTCCTTACGTGATGTAGTTTATCATCTGAGGGGATGAAATGGATTTAAAACTGTTGAGCTGAACGTTAAGAACGACAATGAAATTGTACCGTGAGCTTGTAGTTGCCATGGAAACCGATATGGATGTTGCTCCTTCCAGATCCATTTCTTCACTCTGAATCTGTATTTAACAAAAGCTGCCAATTAATAAAATGAATGAATAGGAGCTTTTTAACTGAGCAGGATGTTTTGTGATATCCTTCCTTCCCAGCAGACTCCATGCACCATTTTAAACAAGCTTCTGCTGTTTTCATTTTTCATTTTTTGAATAGAAAAAACCCTATACTGCTGATTTAATATACTGCATGAGGGGTCGTGGAATTTCCGTAAGGCAAAGGAGTTGCAATTAACTTAATCAGAGAGAAATGACAATCCTCTTATCAAATTACCACCTCTGTTGCAGTGTTTCCATCAAAGGACGAGGAGAAAGAGGAGCTGGCCGATATGGAGGGAAGATATGAAGATGGCCAGTTTGAAACCAGATGGAGCGACGAACTCAGGCTGGTTCTCGTTGGAAAGACTGGATCTGGCAAGAGCGCGTCTGGAAACACCATCTTGGGCCGTCGGCAGTTTCTGTCACAGATCAGTGCCAGCTCTGTCACCCAGATTTGCGAGCTGGGGAGCTCTGAGCTCAGTGAGGAGGAGGAGGAGGATGCAGAGGAGGGTGGCCAGGCAGTCGTACACAAGAGAAAAAGGAGAGTAATGGTGGTCGACATGCCAGGTTTTGGGGACACTCATTTAAGCGTGGAACAGACTCATGCAGAGATTGCCAAGTGTGTGTCTCTCTCAGCTCCTGGTCCACATGCGTTCCTCCTTGTGGTGCCAATAGGGCGATATACAGATGATGAGAACCAGGCTGTGTGCCAGCTAAGTAATATTTTCGGGGAGGATTCTGTCTGTAACCACACAGTGATTCTCTTTAGCAGGGGGGATGACTTGGAAGGCATGGAGATAGAAAAGTACCTGAAGGAGACGGCCCCTGCTGGGCTTAAAGCTTTGATTGACAGGTGCAGGGGTAGATACCATGTACTCAACAACAAAGATCCCAGCAACTCAGTGCAGGTTAAAGAACTATTCGTTAAGGTGGATAAAATGGTGAAACAAACTAACGGAGGCTTTTATAGTAACGGGATGTTTTTAGAGGCAGAGGCTGCCATCACAGAGGAGCAGAGAAGGATGCTGAGGGAGAGCAGGAAAGCAGAGGGTGAACAAGACGAGCTAAACAACGGTGGAATGAAAGAACGGGCTAAACGGAGGAGGTGCGACTTAAACCCTGACAGAGGAGGAGCGGAGAATTTCAGAGTGGAGAGATGGACAGGGGAGAGCAGAAGCAGTGTCTTTAGCTTCCTGCGGGACCAGTTCAGAGACCGGCGTCGGAGTGGCAGCAGGGTGGTCAGCAGGCGGCAGTCCCTCCGTTCTTCCTTGAGTCGCACGAGGAGGGAAGCTGCGCTCTCTGCTAAGGTGTTGGATCGAATTAAGATTCTGGTTGCTGCTGGGGCAACAGGCATGGCAGTCGGAGCGGTGTTTGGGGCGGCCGCCCCTTTAGCAGCTGCAGCGGGAGCATCTCTTGTGGGGAACTCGGTTGGAATTGCTGCCGGTCAGTTCGCTGGGATGTCCGTTGCAGGAGGTACGAGTGTCGGAAAAGCCGTGGGCGCCATAGTGGCAGCAGCCTCTGGGAAAACGGCCGTGGCTCTAGGAGCTGCAACAGGTGGAGTTTTGGGGGGTTCTGTGGGAGCTGTTGCTGGTGCAGAAGCTGCCAGTCCACAAGAGGGCGCTTTAGAGGCTCTCGGCCAGGTTAGTTTGATAGGAGCTTCTGCTGTCGGAGTTGCAGCAGGTGTGGGATGCACCATGGGGGCTGGTGCTGCTTTAGGTGCGGCTCTGGAGGGAGCAGCCAGCAGCACAGTGGTCCTCGGTGGAACCGAAACGGTAGCAGTAGGTGCAGCAGATGTAGCGACTGTAGCTCAGAGTAATTTAGCTGCTGCAGCAGGACAACATGCAGTGTCATCTGTTGGGAGTATAGCTGCAGGCACCGGAACTAATCAGTGTACTACAGCCTTAGTAGCTGCAAATGTCCCCGCAGGCTCAGCTGGGACTGTGTGTGAGCTAGCAGGGCCTAGCGTGGCATCGGTAGCTGGAGCGGCTGCATCGGACCACTGGGGCACTGTGGCTGCAACCACTCGCATCTTGAGTGCAGTGGCTGAGATTGGCAAAGCTGCCGCTGGCATTGCGCTGGCTGGTGGTCTGGTAGTTAAAGTGGTGAAGGAAAAAGTGAGATGTGGCACAGGCACAACAGAGACCAATTACTCCGAGAAAAAGTCTTATGAAATCTACTGGAACAAATAAACGCAGACAAAGACATATTGTTGTTATTCTCATCACTTCCCCAATTCTATGAGGAATATTACTACCATGGAGGTGTGAGATGATGCCACGTCAGTGTAATATAAAACGCTGTCAAAGGAACAAACAAGTTGCACAATAAAGAGAAAATATAGAGTTTTTAATCTCTAAGTATTGATTAAAACAATTTATGTGTCATTGGAGTGACATTTTATATAGTTGCATCATTTCATAACTTCAGAAATTTTTATATAAATCAGAGGCAATAAAACAAGTTTCAAATTGCATGAAGATGTATATTATAGATATATTTTACAAAATAAGGCAAAAATGCACTGATTTCTAAACAGATTCTAATTTGCAATTAAAACGGTTTACAGAGAAGGCTTGTATGTTAATTGATTTATTTAATTGATGTCTTTGCAGTGATGTCCGCTGAAAAAAGTGTTATAAATAATCCACACATAAGTGTTTGCACTTATTGATCAGTGGTAGGGCCTACTACTGTGTTTGACAAGAAAAGGTTTGCAGTTATTTATTAACTGTTTTGACAAGCAACAGCTGTTTTTTGTTGTGGAAATAATTTTTTTCTTACTAATTGTTTTGCATATTGCATGTTCTTGTTTTCATACACCACATATGATACTTTTTGCAGTGTGTGTTGATAAAAAAATACAATACAACTTTGAATGACTTGATTTTTTTCTTGCATTGTTAGTTCTTTTTCATAAAAATAATTTAAAGTGCTGTTGCAAATTTGATCATCTTAAAGAGGTTAGATAATCTTTCATATAGATTATGCGCTTGTTTGTTAACATTAAATCTTTGTGTATATTGCTTATTGCGGTGTGGTAGGAGTTTAAAATGCAGCAACGTTTAAATGCGCATTGTTGCTAATAACGTGGGCAGTGTGGATTTTATGACATATTTATTTACCATCACTGCCACCAAGGTACGAAACATGAAGAAGTCGGCCGGCCTCGGTTCTGTGAAGCTAGGGGGCGCGGTTTATTCAAATGACACAGAAGCTTCTGATGCTTGACGTACTATCAGACCACAGCAAATGCGAGCCTGTCATTGGAGGATAATGACTGGTCTCATGACAAGAATAGCCTGCTTTCAGCCAATCAGATTGCGCACTGGGCCACAGAGTCTGTGTGTGAATGACGTAATTAGCGTAGAACAAGATGGCGCCGCTGTCGGAAATAAATAGCAGTGAATGAGTTTATCGATGTGAAAGTCTGCCTCCTTTGAGGCTTTAGTGTTCTATTACGATTTTTCTAATAAAAGAGGCGCTCGTTGATCAATTAGGGTCGTTGTGGGCGTTTGTTGACCTTTGAGAGGAGCTCGCGGATCTTCTGTCCTCACCCTCCTGTGACCCTCCAGGGACAGCCGCGCAGCCGAACCGATGACGGACAGGATGGACACCGGAGAGTACATCTCCAACATGGAGAGCATGGACCCGACTTTGTCGGAATTGGGGGATGAGTTCACCTTAGGAGACATTGATGGTGAGTGTCTGTGTTATTGCCGACTATGTGGAGACTTGTTTGCTAAATGTTGTTTCCACAGTCACACAAGTTCCACAGTGTCATGCTGTCAGCAGGTCCCAGTTGTGACAGAAAATAAAATGTCACTTAATCAGCTTCTTAATAAAAACTGAAGCTAGTGTTTGTTCGTGCTATTTTACCAAATGTATTTGTTTATATTACATTTGACTTTTTTTCGGCTGAAATTCTTTAAAGACTGCGATAACATCTTGGTTTGGTCAGTTGTAATGACTTAATGATTTTTATTTGCACAGGTAAACAGCATTTTAGGCTTAGTGATTTGTTGTCGTTTCTGTTTATTGTCAACTGAGCCAAAAACAAAAAGTGAGTGGCGTCTGTTTGCATAGTGCAGTTGACACACAAAACAGAGTTTAATGTCAATAAATATGTTGTTTGTTAGGAAACTGAAGACATTGAAGAGACGTTTTTGTCTTTTGTCAATGCCAAAAAATAAAAAAATAAATGAATGAAAGATTAAACAACTATATTGACTTTATACCTGAAAATTTTTTAAATAAAAATTACTTTAAATGCGTCCAAAAGTAATATTATATATGAATATATAATTTTAGAATATTTATTTATTTATTTATTTATGCAACAAAGCAAATATGACAAAATAAATTTAAAAGTTACAAGATAGTTACATTTTCTGAAATGTAATTGTAGTTTGGAGTTTATCAGGTTTGTTGCAGCTTTTTTTTTTTTTTTTTGCATCATATTCCATTTTGACTGCAACATTAGTGGCCCCCATCACCTCTTTTCTGCAAGTTTATGTCTGATAAACTAACATCTCTGATCCAATTTAGATGTTTATTTAAAGATTATTTGGCAGCCGGTGAAAAGATTCAGGTTTTGCTGAAATACGGACCAGCGAAGCGTCACCAGGTTCCCATTAGGATGGAGCAGTAGTGTTAGTCTCTCATCAGACTGGCCTGATGTGCACGTATGTCTGCTTGTTGTTTGAAGAACACTGTAGTGGTTCTGACAGTTTAGGAAATGCTAGATTGTGTGAAAGATAAATAATAAATTGCGGATTTTTTAACAAGCAGGTTGCAGTGCAGATAGTTCAGCTTCACTCTGTGTTTGGCCCTGGCCTCAAGGACAGATACGTCATTCTTTCCTATAAGAAGCATCTACACTGTTTATTTAAAACAGCTATCTACTGGCAGAAAATGGAGAAACCTTTGGAAACAATTTGAAGATGATTTGTGGATTTAAATAATTTATTTTACCCCATAAAACCCTGAAGGCCCCACATTTTGGGGCTTTTTTTTTCATTTTTAACAAATAAACTGTATTTTACACATTAATCACAAATGTTCCCTTTTTATTTTGACATCAGAAGTATTTAAATGTATCCTGTGGTTGCAGAGTTGTAGTAATTTTCCAAAAATGATGCAATTTTGAGCAAAATAGGATTTGGTTATAAAGGGTTCAATTGTTCATCCTATAGATATATCTGCACATCTGCTGTGGGAAAATTAATCTAAAGCCTCCCCCTTTTCCAAATCTGCCAGTTAACAAATGCAACTTTATCACATAACTTATTACCTCTCCTCGTGAAGGTAATGTTTACCAGAGTTTGTCTGTTGGCAACATAACTCACAAAGGTATTGATGGATTTTGATGAAATTTTCAGGATATGTTGGGAGTGTCACTGGGAACAAATGATTAACTTTTGGTGGAGATCCGGAAAAGATCCTGGATTTCTGGACATTTTCAGTAACATTATGGTGCTGCTTGGCAAAGGTCTGCGCTCTCAGAGTGCTTTTTTAGTTATCTGTGCTCTCAGCTGCATTAAAAACAAGCTGCCTTTGATGGATTTAGTCTTTGTGTCAGCTTGTCAGAAGCTTTGCGGTGTTCAGAGTTGCTTTGTTGTGTCTGCCACTAACATGCTGCATGCTGTGGAGATGGATCGGTGTGTCCTTGCAAAAATGAACGACTGCAAAATTATCTGGTTTTTTACTTATTTGAAACAATTTCTTAGACTCTGGAGCAGACTTTTACTTAAAGATGAAACTTTATTTGCTTGGATTAGCTGTCAGAAGCTGCTTTGGATCTCAAACTGTACTTATAATTATACAACAATGTATGAATGGCCCAAATATCACATTTTAAAACAGTTAATATAAAAGTTAAACTTTACATTTTTAATGTCAAAACCACATGTTATAAGAAATCTGTAGCAGCAAGAGGACTTACAGAGTGTGCTGGAACACGTTTCTATCATTTTTGACAACCACTGTTGCTTAACCTGTCTTTTAACATTGACTGAGCATAAATATGTAGAAAAATACATTTTAGCTTTTGCCATCCACGAGCAGCAGTACAAACAATTGTGAAATTTGTATTTATACACACATTGTTTGATAATTGTAACCCTTTCTGAATTAATGAGCAGCATTGGTTGCTTTTTAAGATTGTTTCGGATGTCCTTAGCATTGTGTTAATACACACCTGAATTTTGTGCTTTTACAGAGATCTTCATCCTGTAAAGGAGGCTGTTTGGGTTTAGTCAGTTTCACACATTTGCTTCTACATTTCAGCTTTTAAAATAATAAGCTGTTTTTATGTCTTTAGATGCCTTTTATCTAACTAAATTTGAAGTCCTGTTAAGGGCCACATTATTTTTTCATTATGTCCTGACATGTAAAACCCAGACGTCAGAATTGATTATAGCTGTGAGCTATAAAGTAGAAAAACATCTATATGTGATGTCATGAAGCAGAAGATCCAGTTTATCTCTCTAGTTTCCTAACAGTGGATAAAGCAAAAAGAAACCAGTGGGATCATGCAGGGAAGTTCAGATCTCCTGATCATGCACTCCACATTTAGAGATGTACTAGCATGAGATGCTGCTCTCAGACAGTTCATCAATGTGTTTTTTGTCTTTTGCTGAATCCGTTGTCTAACTGCATGACTAAGTTCAAGGCTACGGGCCAGTGACCCTGAGTGCTGAGGCTGTATCAACTCAGTAATCTGTGATGTAAATCCATTAAGGGAACTTCAACAGCATGAACTGTGTGTGGCCTCTGGCCAAAGTCTTGCAGCTGCTAATAATGGACCCCATGCTCAGAACTGTGAACCTAAACGAACTTGCTGGTCCTCATATCAGCGAACAGATGGAGGAACGCTGAAGTTAATTTATATCTCACAAAGAAAATTGATGGATTAAAGTGGTTTAAATAAAACTTGCAGCAGATTAAGAAGGATGTGACTAAAAAAAAAAAAAAAAGCCAGCATCTTATCTGAGTGTAGATCATCATGTAGAGGAATCATTATGACTTAACCATGGATGTACAGTATAATCAATGTTGTCTCCCTCTTAATACCCAGTAAATGCAATTAAATTGTGTTTAACGTGTGTTAACAACATATTATTCCCATAGTGGCATCCATATATCCATCATTGTTCTTTAGCGTTGTAAGGGCTGCAATTCACTTTCAGGGTTATCTGTTTGAAGGCTGATATATATTGATTTATGAGCTGAACAGTAGCTGTGCTTGTGTAAATGAACCACATCAAGGCCATGCCCTGAAATTCTGAAGGATTTTTTACTCTCAGCTGTAAATAATGAGCAGCATTAAGACGTCAAGGGATGTGACCCCCCTACCCACCCCCACTCTCCTGTCTGAGGACCAACCGCTGCAGGCTACAAACCTGAACTGTGTTATGTCAGAATGTGGATGAGCTAATTGCTAACAGTCCTAGTAACATCTGCCTGTCCGTCCTGGGAAAATATTTCCTTCAATGAGGTTTCTTTGTTTTTTTTTATCCCCATATAACTGTGTTTTTAGGAGTTTTTCCTTATCAAGAAGGACAGGGATGTCCCGGCTCTGCTTAGTTTAGTGTATTCTTTACTTGTGTTTATTGTGTGTTTTGTTTGTTGTGTGATTAACTGTGTGAAGCTCTTTGAGACGACTTTGTTGTAATACTGGGGTATATGAATTTAGATTAGAGA
>JBAMIG010000022.1:2694386-2727762 GCA_037177335.1 Kiunga ballochi
CTACTTTTCAAGGTGCATTGTGGGTAATTTTGAGGGCACTACTTTTTTCTGAAAGTACGTTCAGACACCCCTACAAAATGGCGTGTCAACTATATAGGGCCCTATGTAGGGATTAGGGTGCACATTCGGACACAGCTTGAGTATTTATTTACAACTCTGAATCCACGTGAAAATGTCACTAAGTACAAAAGTGAAACTGCACATGTGAAAAGTGTTTTTGGGTGTTAAAAAGTGTTTAAAAAAAAAACAAGTTGCAGCTTACGGCCTTGTGGATGAATGTGAGGGTGACGGCCATGGCTGGGTCTCCACTGGACACGTACAGTGTGTACATGCTCGTGTAGAACTCCACAAGCCTGCCTACAACCTTAGCAACAAGCCATTCAAACACAACATTACAGTCAATAATACTGACTTCTTACATATTTAAAACCATTTAAAATGTTTCTATTTGCTTCTCACCTTGTCATTGCTGGAAAAGAACAGCACTCCGATAACAATCTCCACTGTGGCCAGAATAGTCAGGAGGACGGAGAACTGATGGGACACAAGAGGGATCAATTTCATTTGAACATAATGAAGCACAAATTAAACAAACTATGCAAGCTTCTACTGTTTTCTCCTGGTTTTTAACACTGCAATGGATTAACATGTAACAAAGCATTCAAATCACAACTAATTTAAAAATGCCTCAAAATAATATTGTAATCAGAGGCAGAAGTCACAAAAAAATTCTATAATTTAATCATAAAAAAACTAAATATTTTTTGTTAATGGGTTTTAGCTGTGTTGTTACAGGATGGTTCCTACAGGAAAGAGCTTTCTACAAACGTCTGCCCTTCTAAATGTGTTAGTTAAAGAAACAGTGTCTGGACCACAAGATTAATAACCTGAAGGAGAACATTTAATAAGAAATTATAGTTTTAGAGTTTTCTTTTTTTTCATTATTTTGCTTTTTGTAAAAAAAAAAATCCAGAAGGCATGAGGTTTGGCCGGCTCGCTGCACTGCTGGGAGGTTTGAGACGCCAATGGAGACTATGGCTTACTTCTACTAAAAATCCTGTCCATCAGTTGGATTTAATAAGCAGTAGGGCTGAACGATTTGGGAAAATAATCTAATTGCAATTTTTTTCCTTAATATTGCAATAGTGATTTAATGTGTGATTTTTTTTTTTTTCAAAGGTCCTCATCTCATGTATTTTTTAACAAGTAATAAATTATCTGTATTTAATAAATATTAAATTAACTATCTATATAGGGTTTGTTTGTATACCTTAGGCTTATGTTAAGAACATTACAAATGAAGCAGAAATGAATATAAGACAATAGTCTCAATTTACTTGAACTCAAACTACAGAGCAGATTACAACGACAATGCAAAATGTTTGACTTTACTGCTTCAATGTTTCTAACTCTTATGTTTTATGGAACATGGCATGTAAAAACCACACTTCCTGAACACTGCCTGAACTTATAGTAGTCTATAAATAAATATAATAAAATAAATATGCAAAAGAAAAAGTTTACTGATTTATAATAGGAACCAGGAAAGAGGAAAAAAATAAAAATAATGTTTTTAAACATGTCAAAGACATAATTTGGTCATTTAAAGTATCAATGAACAGAAACTAAAAAGGATTATTTTCTTATTAAACCTTTAGGGAAAGGGCTTTGTGATGATTTTCAAATGTTGAAAAAGGGTCGTAGTGTTGCCTCGTGAGGAAGCAACAGTAGCGAGGCAGGTTCTGCAGAGTACCTGACGCTGCGCAGCATCAGGTTCTGCGGAGTACCTGACGCTGCGCAGCATCAGGTTCTGCGGAGTACCTGACGCTGCGCAGCATCAGGTTCTGCAGAGTACCTGACGCTGCGCAGCATCAGGTTCTGCAGAGTACCTGACGCTGCGCAGCATCCTCTTTTTAAATTCAAAAAAATTCCACACAATGGATGAACTGTTTCTCTTTGCTACTAGACTTTGTGCAGCGTTGACTTCAGTACCGCCTGTGGCCATTGTGCAGCCCATTAAGCACAGCAGTGACTTTTCTCCCTGCCTAGCCGCTCACTAGTCACATGACCCGATCTTACAGCCATTGAAATTGCAGCTTTTGCTATTACAAAATCTCATTTTCTCTTATTGCAATATTATTGCAAATGCAATTTATTGTTCAGCCCTACTTCTATCTAGCCTGTCTAATTCCCAGCAGACAGATGTGTCACTATACCAGCATGAAGGGATGGTTTTACATGGTTTCTGCCTCGTAGACCACACTGGGGAACAGAGAAATGTAATGCATTTGATGATTTCATATCAAGCCATTTAATGTGTTTTTAAGGTGAATTGCTGCAGTTAGGGTGCCTCCATGTTAGATTTAGCTTTACTGTAAATGTTTAGTTTTTTCTGGACAGAAAAAAAAAAACTAAACTGTATTTTTGTTGCCCTGATTGCAACATAGTTGTTTTTTTAAATCAGCTGGAGCTGATTAGACCCAAGTCTAATGATGTCATTTTTCCATAGAATTAAATGCCAATTAGACAGTTTAACATTGTGCTGAAGAGCCAGATGTTACAACCACTGTTAATGCTTCTTTGCTATCAGCCTAAGCACTAAATATTCATACCAAATGTTGCTCTTTGTTTTGGGTTTTGGGGCTTATTTAAGGTGTTCCTTCATGAGACCACAGTGCGACTAATGGCTGGTGCCAGTCCAACAAGAACCCACCAGCTGCTGGAGCACAATCTGCGACGAAGGACGCACAGCTCATACTCAGCGGGTATGCAGACCCTTATGTACATATCACATACATACATATTGACATACATATTGACCCATACTTTTTCCTTGCCTGTCAGATGGCGAGTGTGTTTTAGGTGAGAGGGAGAGGGCTCACGCCATTCTACTGGTCTGCCGCCACCTTCCCCTGCCTTTATTAACCCC
The DNA here is from genome assembly GCA_037177335.1 of Kiunga ballochi. Taxonomy (NCBI): domain Eukaryota; kingdom Metazoa; phylum Chordata; class Actinopteri; order Atheriniformes; family Pseudomugilidae; genus Kiunga; species Kiunga ballochi. The sequence goes on from JBAMIG010000022.1 coordinate 2,697,316, forward strand.
ACCAGGCCATCGAGCTCGTCTGTTGGCCGAGGCCAAACGAACCCTGGAGCGGGTGGGAGACCGTCGCACCCTGCAGGACTGTCAGCAGATCCTGCTGCGCCTCAGTGGGGGCACCACCATCGCTGCTTCCTGAGTAAATTTGCTGAAATGATGAGCAGGCTACTAATCCAACCACCTCATGATTCTCTGTCATATATCCACACCAATTAAAGGGCGGATGTATAGAGACTTTTCCTTTCATCCATAGAACACCAGTTTTTTGTCACACATGTATCAGCGCCGTTGCATCCATCAGACAGAAACATTAAATGGCTACAAATTTACAATAGCGCCACCTTCTGACCATTAGTGGTACTACACACCAAATATCAAACAAAAGGAAGAATCTGTTTTAAAGACACTGATTTTATATTCACTTTAAACATTTAAGGTTATTCTTATGCATGTGTTCCACCCTGCATCTATGTTTCATTAAATGGGTAGTTTAGCATGATTGTGTTTACAGAAAAGCATACAAAGGCCTCTAAATCAGGGGTGGACAACCTTTGCCCTCATCTTTATAGTTTTCCATGTCTCCTTGTTCCAACACAGCACATTTAAATGAATGAATCACTGGGTGGATCTTAATAAGATGTCTGATCCATTTGATTTAAAACCGGTGTGCTGGACCAGGGATGCCTGGAAAACCTGCAGGATTCCAGTGTTAAAGGACCACGGTTCCCCACCCCTGCTGTAAAGTAACAAGTCTTAATAGGCCCAAAGTGGAAATGGGGACCATTATCAATAAGCTGTTAATAATACAGTACATCAATTTATTGATTATTTGTAGGAAATGGTGGTAAAATCATTATTAGCACACGGCAAGGGGAGTGCTAGAATAACTGTGTGGTTCAATTTAAAGCATCATTTAAGGGCTTTAACGTTTTTTAGAGTAAACAGAGCTCTGTGTATGGTTGTCATGTAGCACACACACACACACACACACACACACAGAAGCTTGTGTTTTGTTTGGTTTGTTTTTTATGTACGCTTCTTGTCTACCTCAAATGCTGTACGATGCCGTCATTGTACTGTAGAGCAAAATAGGAAACTTAAACGCCATATTAGTTCCCCTAAATTTGATTTTAATCACCATGTAAAGTGATGTTCCAGTTTATTTCACTTTTTCTGACCTGGGGCTCTGCAGCAACACCTAAATAATTTGATTTGAGAGCTGCTGCTGCTGAGATGCTCCTTAATATACAACAAGGAGCAAGAAAATGGTTGGATTTGCAAAATGTCTAAATAATAGAAGGAAGCAGCCATGGATGTTTGAAAAATGCCTGACACACACACACACACAAATGTTGCTTACGCATATTACATATGTGATTGTATATAAGCTGTACATAGACGGGTAAACAGAAGTGGATAAAACAGGAAGTTCTTTGCTTCTGCTTGAGACATAATGTAATAATTGTGCGAGGTCAACATTATCCTCCTCTAAAACCTGGCCTGCAGCCTGTGGTTGAGCAGTGGGTGCATGAAACTCAAAAGATGTTTAGTTGTATCTTTACACACAACTGAAGGATGTTTTCCTAGAAAGAGGTTTGACTTTGATGTAAAGCTCTCAAGCAAAAAGACCTTATTATTCAGAAGAGAAGAAAATAAAACATGTTTTATCTGCTTGAGATGATTTATAAGCGCTTTGTTTATTTAGCTTTTTATGTGTAATTATCAACTTATGTGTGACGCAGCACTTTTGTCCTTCTTGTTTCTTTGCTATCAATATCTTATTTAATGGCAATGCTATGTAAATGGTTTTGGGGGCCAGTTTTGCTGTTGTTTTTATTGTTTTTTTGTTTTTTTAAACAACTGAAGCAGGTCAGAAACAATCTGAGGAAAATCTCAGATGTTTTGTTTTAAATTGAAATATAAATCTCTTTTTTAGACATTTAGTTTAATGTGTAAAGATTGTTTCTTTTAAGAAAGTTGATTTCTTTCATCTCATGGTGTACTAGAATTCAATTAAAGGAAATGTCCCGATCGTCTTGGTGTCAGTGCAAACTGTAAGCAGAGCAGTGCTACAAGACCTCATACTGGTTTAGCTTTAGCTTCTGTGACTGGTAAAAAAAAATATAAATGAAGAAACAATGCTTTGGCAGCCATTAGTTGTTGTTGCTTTAACTGTAATGTCTTTTCCTCTCAATGTGTTTCTATTTTTCATGTTTTTCTTTTGTTTTCTAATAAAACAATACAACAATGTCTGGCATGTATGATGTTTATTGTGGCAAATGTGCACTGAAACCAAATATGGGAAGTTTGTTGAAACACATCTTTGACTGTCCTGTGACTTTTAGATAATGATGAAGATGTGAAGTTGGCGTGCTCCTAGGTATTTCATGGGGATGATGACGTCCCATGCAGATTTAATACCGCTGGATACAGTGGAAACTATTTTCGTGAATAGGGGAAGTGCAATCACTCAAAGAAAATGGTAATGACTTAAAAATAAAGCTGCTGTTATGAGATCGCAGTGAATTGATTACATCTCATTTTTGATGGAAACAATGATCTTTCTGTTAGTAATTAGGTGGCCAGGTAATCTATATCCCATTGGAAATACACAGAGAATTTAATTGGTTTAGCTACATAGGCAAAACATTTGTAAAATATTTTTGGAAATCTACAATGAAAATACACTTTTTTTTTTTAAAGGTACCAGTAACAGCACTTGTTCAAATGACCATTTAATGGTGAGGGGAAAACATCATACTATTTGAGCAATTTTATGTGTCATTCCAAGGTCCACAGATTCTAAACCCAGACAGCAGGAATCTTAAGGATCAACTTTAAAGTTTTCATTTTTCCACACAAAAAATAGATTTAACTCATTATACAATTTCAATCATTTCAATAATTCAGTCCTTTAATTTTTTATGTTTAGTAATATGTTTGTCATAAGTCTGAACTAGTCAAAGCTATAATAGGTATATACGTTTAAACCTTTACATGGAAAATAGCTTTTGATTTCAGAAGTCACTGCATGTATGAAGTTCAGCGGAATCTTCAGGGCAACTCCATGTTTCTTACCGGACCATTTTAAATGACGGTCAGGTAAGAGGCAAGACCGGAAGTAAGTTTCAAGAGTACTCACGTGTACAACATGAAAAACACAAAAAACTTTAAACATGTTTCCAAAAAATCTAAATTCAAGCCAGGATCTAAAAAAAGAGAAAATAAATGCATCGTAACGTTTAACGATCAAGACAGACAGTAAGTTTTTTTTTTACATTGATTAAAATATTGTTATGCTACAGCTATTAGCTAAGATTCTAGCAGTAGCTCACAATAGCTTATTCTAAGGTTTGTATTTATTATCTAGCTGGTGTTTTTATTATATCATGTAAGAAAATGTTATATGGCAATACCAGAATTTAGGCCATGAAGTCATGCCGTTTTAGAGATATATTTAAATGGATTTCATCAACCTGTTACCACAAGTTTGTATATCTTAATGTGTCCAATTGTTCAGTTATTGTTATCTATATCAGGAATGACTTTTTTAGTTCATTTAGGGCGCTGAGATACAGGTTGGAAAATTAAATTGGAGCTTCTGCTTTTTCATGCCTTGTATTGTGCAGACAGATGACTCTTGGATAAATATGTCTCCTTTCCTTTATAGAGAGTTTCTTTCTGGATTCCATAAGAGAAAGCTGGAAAGGAGAAAAGCAGCAGTGGAAGAAATAAAAAAGAAAATCAAGGACGAGCACAAGAGAGTTAGAGAACAAGTAAGTGTAAATCCTTTTGAAATGTAGGCTTGATACAGATCCAAATATGTTTTTGTGTAAAAAAACAACTGATATGAAGTCATATTTTATGATCTCTTCAGCGACATAAAGAATATGTGAAGATGTTGAAGGAAAGGCAGGAAGCTCTTGGTAGGTTCAAATGATTTTTTTAACCTAAAAGTTTATATACAAATCCAAATCTTTGTCTTATTTTTGGGGTCCATTTTACAGCGGACACAGAGGATGTTCTAGAAGAGGCAGTAACCAGTACAACAGAATCTGTGCAGTATGATCATCCAAACCACACAGTTACTGTGACAACCATTAGTGACCTCGACCTATCAGGGACTCACTTGCTTGGCTCTATTGCAGATCAGGTACACGTCACAGCTTTTTAAAGAACTGTTTGTATGAAAAATGACTTCTGTTTAAAGTGAATTTAACATTTAATATCTTTGATTTGAAGTCTGGAGAGGACAAAGGGGAAGAAAATAAGGAGGAAGATGAGGATGAGAAAATGTATTCTATGCCTAAGAAAGCTGGAAATCCAATCCTCAACAAAAAGTAAGCAGTTTCTTTTCCTGTTGTCTTGCATTCAGTCTCTTTTGGTTAGAAATTAAATGAGCTTTGTGTCATTTTGAGAATTAAACATTGGAAAGTGACTTCACACATGCTATTTATTTAATAAATAGTGATGTGTGTCTGTTCCGTCTAATGCCAGCCTTTAAACGCCTTCCCTTCTGCAGGATCCGTTCCCTTACTGCAGCACTCAACACTTACACGTGTAAGCGGAAGAGGAAAAGGAAGCCGGACGGCAGAGGTGGACGTGGTTGTCCAGCAGACAAGAGACCTGGTGTCACAGAACGTAAACAGACCAGGACCAGCAAGACTCGGAGACGACGACAGACTGGGAAGAAGATGCATCACCAGGACTGAGGGAGTCTTTCTAAACCTCGTGAGGTTCAGCTTAGAGGGGAAAAAACAGGATTTCTTTGTGTCTGAAGAACAGTCGCATTGGAGTATTTCTGCTTCTGTGTTTCTGCTTCTATTCAGGATGTTTGTAAAATGAAGATGGAGTCAATATTAGATTTTCTGTTCCATCTCTGACCTGACATTAGTTACTAAAGTACCATGCACAGATTTGTAGATTCTTCAGCTGTTTTTCTTGAACTATTACACAGTTTTCATCGTATGGACATATGTCTTGATTAAACGAAATGATCATATTTGAGAATGGCTTCATTTTGGAGTTTCTTGTCACAATGGATCATATTCTGTTTGGAATTTTGTTCCTCTGCTGTATTGTTAAATAGGAAATCTGATGCTGTTGTCAACATCCTCTGTTCTACATCAGGAAACCAACCCTTAGCTCTGTGTTTCCTTATAGCTCAGTATTACCTGTGTGTGTGCGACCTCATGTACTACCAGCCAGAATTCATTAGACTGCACAGCGAGTGGGTTTTAATGTATGTTTAACACCCCCAACTCACTAGTATTTAGTTATTTATGGTAACCTGAGCCAGCGCGTGGCAGCTGTCACTACCATGAGGGTTTCATTTCGCTTTCTAAAGCCCATGATATTTAATACATCCCCTCAATGGCAGAGCCCAGCAGGTTACTGACTCCATGTTGGGTCTGGGCCTGTGTGTGCTTCAGGGTCAGGGCTGTGTTAACTGAGAGCCACCATGGCAGTCACAGATGCTTCAGTTTCACTCATTGTTAAAGCAACCAATGGGATTGATTCTAGCACTGGCAGCCCGGGAGGCGGGAGGATAGAGAGCATGGGGAAGATGAGGCATGTGTCTGATGAGGGGTCTGCTGAGAAGTTCATCCTCGAATCATGAATGATGTTTTCAGAGCGGAGCTGACAGCACGATCTTTTTTGGGTAATTTTTGAATTTTTATTATTTAGTGTGTCACAAATTTTTAAACAAATTTCCATTGTTTTTTCTTTTTAGCTGCTTCTTCTCCTATTAGAAGCTGTGGTGTAGGTAAAAGCTATGAAATTGTATTGCATATGTCTGGTGGGTTCTTTTAGCACTTTTTCAGTGCTTATACTGGATTCTGTTTCACTGTCCTCTAATGTGATCAGTCATCACTCAGTTATTAGTTGCACATCTTGCATGAAAGAAGAATTTCTTTTCATTTTCCATGCAGCAGTAGCTCTGAGCTTGCATTTATCTGCTGTTATGCAGGTCGGTGTGACCACAAATAGCCAGATATTATGACAAGTAGCTGAGAAAAATTATGTGCAAGTTAATGTGGTAAAAGATTAGATAAAACTGCCATTTTTACTACTTTTTCCACAACATAATTCTCTACCATGCTGCTGTTTCTCAGTCATCTCCGGGATGCAATGTGAGAGCAGGTTCCCCCCTCCAGACTCACTATGCCCCTCTCAGACGAAGAGCCCACCTGCCCGAAGTTTGAGCCCAACATCTTTGACCCCTCCCGCTGCCACGACTGTCTGCGCCAGAGGCACCTGCATAACAGCACAGGGGAGAGCATCGAGGTACAGCTGCAAAAGAAACCCCAAACAGAGCCCGAAACCGGTGCTAAAGCTGGGATTGCAACTGGGATCGGGTCAAGCAGAGGCGTGCCACTAACGCCGATCCCATCCCAACCAGAAGGAGACACCAGCAGTAAGGTAAGGAAGGGGAGGAACAAAGCCGGTGGCAACAGGAGGAGAAATGCTAATGAGAAACTAAGACAGCATGTACTGACTGATGGGATTAGTAGGACCTGAGGAAAGGTGAGAGAGTAAAAGGTCACAGGTGAGGGCAATAAAACAATGAGGATATATGATAAATCAACAGAAAAATACTCAACTTTACAGTTTTGTGAATCATTTTCAGGAAATAAGTGCAGCGTTTTTAAAGAAATGTTTTTTCTATCAGTGGGACAAGCAAATAAATAGCACTTCTGCTTCAGTTCAGATAATGTGCAAATGTGTTTGTGAGACAATATGTCTTTTTTCTGGTTAATGAATTAGAAAAAGGTCAGACAGAGAATAGTGAGTAACATATGGCAGGACAGTACTGGCTTCCATTATAAATAAATGAAGCTGGATCACTTACACTTCTCTTGGGAATCACATGCAATATTAGAACAAGGTGCAATGTGGAAAAAAAAGGATGGCCCTGTTACTGAACAGTATTAAAAATGTGAAAATCACTTCTTGCTTCTCGTTTTTCTGCTTTCATAAACGGTTCCAGCTACATTGTGACCCTTACTGGTTTCTGGAAACAGGTTATGGATTCACACTGTGGTTTAGAGGAGTATCTCATCTGTAGGTTCCTGGAAAGCATCAGGATCAGTGTTATGTTCTGACAAATAAAAGTTTTGGAATATTTTCAACACAGAACTGTGTGTTCAGGGAACAACGGTATGAAATATTAATAAGGAAAGCCACAAGGCAGGTTGAGTTACACAAGTGTAACCCTAATCAACACGTGTCTGTCAGAGAGCACCCAACACACAGACACCTAACCAAGCCTACTATACAAGGAGGTGGAGCCAGACAGAGATGTCAGGGATCAAGTATGGACGCTGCTGTGTATGCTTTGGACGCTGATTCATCACATTACTTCTTTTTGGCCTTTGCTTGGAAATGTTGCCACGCTTGAGATGGACATCAGTATCTGTGTGACATAGAGCCAGATGAGGCTTGCTGAGATGTTGTGATTGGCCAATGTGCTCCCTTGTCACCCTATCAGGAGGACTCTGACTGTCTGTCAGTGGTGAGCAGCTACTGTGATGTCAATGGAGGTTGTGTGGGCTATGAGGAGAGCTCTTTGTGCATCCTGAGCCCCGATTGTGAGCTTTTTATTTGTGACGACAGCACAGACGGGTAAGGATATTCACAGATTATGGTGATACATTTGGAAGTACTAAAAAGTAAAATGCAAATATTCCAGGTGTGAAGTGAGATTTAGTGACCAGCACTATGTTTTAAACCTTTCATGTTGTATTATTCTGTAATCTCACTCTCCTTGTCTTGCTTTCTACTTTTCTTTCCTTATTTCTTCTTCTGTCATTCTCTCACTTACTTTTTAATGTAGCTGTCGTGAGCAGAGTGAAGAGTTCAGCAGCTCTGTTAGTGCAGAGGACGAATACTTGCCGGTACGACAACGCCCCTCCAAACTCAGCATGACTCGACTTGACCGTCCACCCCACAGGCCAAACCCACGGGCCTGGATGGATGATGTTCCGAGCAGAGACACCTTCACGAGGCGTTCAGGTGCACTCAAACTTGATTTGAAATGTTCTTAGAAAATTTCGTGGCAGATAGGAAATCAAAGATAAGGATCAGCATAAGACCATCCATAGACTTCTTATTTAAGTATTTGTAATTATTTTTTTGGGTCTTCAGTAAACCTGTGACTCACTGGCCCTGACCGGTCTATATCCAGTTACAGCCAGAGGTGTTCTTTACTTGGCAGTACTATTTGCAGTCACCAGCTGAGGTGTGAAAAAGTAATTATCAGTAACACAATATAGGTAGGTTTGTGTCAGGGAGTAGTTTGCCAATTGAACTTTGATGTTTGTATCTCCAATGTCTTTTTTTTCTATCATTAGATCTAGTTTTCTCTTTTCCTTCTAGGATTTAAAGAAGACAGGGAGAAGCGGGAAAGTGGCTACTTTTCCCTTGGTCGAGCAGCAGGTGCCCGTTCACTGCGGGAAAACAGTCCACCTACTCCTTTCCGACATTTTGAAAGGGGTCATCCCATCTTTAACTTCAGAAATGTTGAGCCTAAAGATACCGTCCCATTTAGAAACCCTAATCTTGGTGTGGCATCTGAAAGACAGATACCAGATGTACTCAGTGAGGACTTGCCTGTGGAAATCCCTCCTCCTGACCCCTACCAAGTTGCCTTTGAAGTTGAGGCTCAAGTTGGCCCTCGATCTCCAAGTCCCACTCCGTTTAAGATAGCCGAGTCCCTCGCTTCCAGTGGCCGAAAGGGTTTAAATCGAGGGAATCCTTCCTCTGGCATCTCTTCCTATCATTCGTCGGGACGATATGATTCCTCAAAGTACGGTTCTGCTCTGCAATCTCGCTCCTCTTCACCCTCACGGGAAATTGTGCAGTTCAAACGTAGTGAGTCCAGTACCTCTCTAAACAGGCAAAACCTTGATGGGGGAAGGTGGTCACAAGGGGTGCCGGGATCCAGAAGCCCCTTGCAAAATGCTCGTGAACAACGCTTTGAGTCAGGAACTCTGCCAAAAAATTTCAAATCATTTGCTAGTTCAGTCAAATCCCAGTCCCACACGGTGTCGGATTTTAGGAGTGCCCTTCGCAAGACAGAGGGTACCAGTTCTTCAGGCGGGGGCAGAAGCACATCCCCCTCAAAGAGGGATTATACCTCTTCAAGTCAAATGTATCCTCGTAAAAATGAGATCAGTGCTGGTTTATCACATCCTCGTGGTGGCAACAGTCGTACTTCCTCTCCATCTAGGCCGACCGCTGACAGTCCCAGTTCTTCACCCTCTGGGAAAAATTACACCTTATCCAGACAGTCAGTCCTTCGTAAATCTGAATCACTGATGTCTCTAAGTGGTCATAGTCACCATGGCCGTTGCGGCTCCCCAGTAAGAGAAGGCTATGGTATTGAAAACCAGGCTCTGCTGTGTAACCCATCGACTAGAAACAGACTGAATGGTGAAGAAGTTGAAGTTCCCACTGCATCTTCGTCTGGACAAAGTTATGATAAACCAACTCAATCCATACTTCGTAAGACTGAAGCCAGCTCTGTCAATGGTAGTCGAGGTTGGGACAGCCGTTCCTCATCTCCTGGTAGAAGAAGCCAGGAAGCCTTTGGTCAGTATCATCTTAAGAGGAAGGACCACACTGGTTCATTAAATGACCATAGTCATGCCTATCGTAATCCCTCACCTACAAGAAGGAGCTATGAGGCTCCGTCTCAGCAACATAAATCTGAATTTAGCTGCTCTACCAGAAGCCATAACGGGTACAGTTCAGTGACTGTAAGGAAAAGCTACGATGCCTCTGACCAAACCTTGCTACGGGAATCTCAAACTGGCAGCTCCCTGAAAAGCATAAACCAAATCAACGGCAGCTCCTCACCTTCCAGGAAAGGCAACAGTGATCCACCAGGATATTCAGTGCTGAGATGCGCCTCTAATGATGACTCCAATCCATCCTTTAGGAGAAAAAACACTCACAGCAAAACAAAACCCGACTCCTTTCGCTCAGCACATTCATGGCGGGGATCCACTCATTCCATCCACGGCTCCTCGCAATCTCAGCCCACTTCACCCTCTAGGCAAAACACTGACAGCAGTAGAACTACCTTTGTCTCCATGGAAACAACCAGAACATCAGACAGAACCAGATCTGGGGCTGGTAGACAAGGTCATTATGATCGCTCCCCCTCTTCTAATGGCAAAAGGTTTTCCCATCGTCCACGGAGCCCCTCTCCTTCCCCTCAGAATGAAAGGCAGAGGCACACCTCCTCACTAAGCTCCATAGAGTCCTCGGAGTCAGGAAGACTGTCAGCTGGATCCACGGGGCGGAACAAGGAGGAGTATGCCATGATGGCTGACCTGCCAAAGGTCAAGATGATCTATCAAAGGGAGGGTTCAGGCCACGTGGGGCAGGCACAGAACCAGCAACCCATTCGGAGGCAGGAACGTTTCAAACCAGCCAGGTTTGGTTCATGCATGGGGACAGAAGAGGGGCTGCTCCTTGCAAAAGTCTTTTAAATGATTTTAAAAGCGAGAAAATACTATTTTTAATGAACTTTGCTGTTGTGTATGATGCAGATGGTGCATTTTGAGCCAAGCTGTAGCTAAGTTTTCTTCCTACACCCTTTGAGTTGTATCATCTAACCTGATTGGACATTTTGACAAACTGTTTGTATCATTTTAGCCACTCCTTGAGCAAGCATCCCTCCACAGAGTGGGACGATACAGCGGACACAGAGAGAGAATGGCACTATGGCGGCAGTGGGTATCTATCTCGAGCTCATTCTTCCACCTCATTACAGGTGGGTCACCTGGACTGAGCTCTACTGAGGGACAAAAAGTAGAGTTTTTACTTAGCTTGTGACTTTAAAATAGTGTTTTAATAAGGTGATACAGATAAAACCCAAACATCAGAAAGGTATTTATCAGCATTTATCAGAACTTTAACTATACCACAAACAAAAATGTCCTTAAGTAAGAAACAAAATGATTTCCATTTCTCATAAACCATTTTTTATTTGATCGATAGAAACATTTTTTTAATCATATCTTCACAGCTCTGGATCTTCTTTGTCATTTAATCACACATCCAATGTTTTGAAATTGGTTACAAGTCTGGACTCAGGCATCAAAGTCCAGCAACTATGAGATATGCTATTGTAATATAATAGAGGTGGTAAATGGTTTAGCATGGTCTTTTAAAATAAGTATTGTATGGGAGCAGATGTTGCTCTGAAGCCTGTAACTTTATTGATGCATCCCTATGTAGTGAGTTCCATAGGCTTTAATGCACCATATGGATGCAGCCTTTTCACCGCTAGCAGGTCAGTTTCCCCCCAACTCTTCAGTTCAGATGATGCAGTATGCATTGTTTCTTTCGGTCTCTACTGATCATTTAATTTTCCACTATATTCAGTTCATTTTAAATGATATTTAGATTCTGATCAGTGTTTCTGGATCATGCTCAGAAATGTCATCTTTGTTTGTTTAACGGAGGGGAATCCTGCAATCCTAACTTTTCATAGATAGTTGTGTATTTCTGGAAGTGGCAGAACATTTGCTTTTGTTTATTTTTCTTTGTTTTTAAATACCACTTTTCTTTTAAAATCTTTTGATATATCAAACTCTAAAAGATGTTATTTGAAGGGAAGTTCTAAAATCCTCATTTGAAACCTCTTAGAGACATTTATTACTCTGGTTTTACACCATTTCCCAACTCATTGGTAGCTGAGTTTGTCGGTATGGCTGGGATTTGAACTCCTAAACCACAACACGAGCCCACTTCATTAAGCGCCTTCCCCCTTGCACAATATAATCCATTGCACTACATTAGACGTTTGTGCCATGGAGTTTCTCACCTGCCTGATTTGTTAATGCTTAACCACATCTTACACATGCACACAATTTAAACACTGCATGGAAGTCCAGCTCTTTGTGTTTGTTTAGCTGGACACTTACAAGCTTCCTAACATGCTATTGTTATCCAGAGATCTGGGAGCCCCACAGCAGATGAGGGCAGCTCATGGAAAAGTAATCACCACCGATCAGAACAAATGCAAGTATGTGCTGCAGCTATCATAATCACAGTAACTGTTTAGTTAAGTGTGTGTGTGTGTGTGTGGTATGGCCGAGCCATGAGGTAGATGAAATAACTGTATATTTGATCTGTTATCACTAATATTTGCAGTGCATTTAATAACTTTCCAGCACACATGCTTCATTAGAAATGTGTATTTCATTGTATATTGACGCAGCACTCATCTGTTTAATATTGATCAGCTTTTTAAAATGTCCTAAATCCTGCATGTGTTTAGTACTGATGCTTGAAAATGCATCCTCGCGTTGCATTGCTGTTCAGCACCTGGGAAGTGTGTGTCTGTATACACCTTACCTGCACCCCCTACAGTCATTTCATAAGTCTGACTGAGCTTTGTCAATTGTGGTTTGCTGGGGCATGTGTGGAAATTCCTGAACTGAAACCAATAGCTACCAGAGAACATTTTGGAGGGGGAGTGCCACTTTATCTGAACCCAACAGATTTTTTTTTCTGTCAGGCAAGTTTACTCCTTAAAAAATCAAAATAAGATAAACTTTCCCCAAGATTTATTTTGGGGAAATCATCTTGCTGTTATTGAAAGCTGTTGTGGGTGAAGTTGATCAGGGTTTGAAGATATCTCTAGGGGTTGTTAAATGGATCCCCTGCTGCTAGTGAGTTTCCCCGTCCGGACCCTGTTTTTGCAGAACCAGCCAGGTTGAAGGTTAGCGTGTTTTCTCATATGGTCTTTGCGGATCCGCCCAGGAAGTGGCAGAGAGAGAGAGAGAGAGAGAGAGAGAGACAGAGCGAGCGTAGAGAGAGAGCGAGAGAGTAGAGAGAGAGAGAGAGAGAGAGAGAGAGCAGCAAGTCGTAACACATCCGCGGCAGAAACGTAACGTTTACTCCCACTACTTTTCTGAAAGTTTAGAAAATATTAGTGAAAAAGAAAGCATACTTGATCCATGTGAAGCGTGGTGAAGGCGCTTTGTGAATCCGGTCGCGGCTCTCTGGGTTCAGATAAAAAACAAAATGTATGAATGGCGGGTTTTTATCTTATTCTGCCTAACGTGAAAGTTCCGCGAGGGAGCAAGGTGCTTTTTGCCAGAGAGGTTTAGATAAGCCGAGAACAAGAAGCGTTTTTAGCGTGTCTACTAACAGTACTTTTGTGTTTATTATTATTTTACGTGTCTGGATCCTGTTATCATGACGGTAAGCTGCACCCTCTTCGCTCGTTTCTTGAAGGCACTTTGTTTTTCCTGTCTTGTCATCTCTTCCTGTATTAATATTTGTTGAATGAGCTCTTGCTCTGGAGCTAACCGTGTCTAGCTAATATTTATGACTTATTCGTGTGTATTTGTTAAGTGCTTTACTGGTTTTAACGGGTGCTTTGGACTCGTATGGAGAGGTGTATTCAAAGTTACCGCTAGCTTAACAGCTTACATTAACAATTTATATTTCTGTTCAAATGGCAGGTGTAAAAAGTTAAATACTTGTTTGCTTGTGTGTTTGTTTGTTATTTAAATTAGCAGGACGTGTCGCTAGCTAGTAGCATGTTTTCCCAGCCACCTGTGTTAACAGGTTTTTCACAGATCCTTTGAAAAGCAACCGGAAAATAAACAGGTTGCTCAATAATAATAGATAAAATAATCCACATTATATATACATTTTTTTTAAAAAGCCAAGCATTTACCACTTTTTAAGAAAATAGAAAATTGAATAATTTAAAAAGACCTTTTTAAATAAAGTTTTTTTTTTAAAGTTTTGAACTGTTAATTTTTTAAACTATTGTTTTAAACTTGTTTCTCGGTTGATGCAAGTCTTCTAGTAGTTTCTCAGATTTTTCATGCACATGTTTTTTTTTCTGCTTAGGACCACTGAACTATTAAAACACACACACACGCGCGCGCACACAAATCTGGCAACCTGTTCTGATAAAGTAATCCAGAGGTGTTGGCTCTCCAAAACCTAGTAATCCAGGACCTGTCATCACAATGAGCACACATTGGGATCCTACTGTTCACATTGTGTAGCGAGGTAACCTATTTAACTAAGCCTAAGGGACAAAGCTCTCCCAACAATACTCCTTTATAGTTACAGGAGACCAGTTTAGGAACAGAGCATGTCTCAAACTCTCTTTAGTTTGTTGATGCTCTTGTTTCCATTTCAAACTTGACCATTAGAATATGTTGTTCCTAAAACATGCTTCCTCCTACATGTGCTTTTCATGCTGCCTTAAAGCACATATAGACTGGAGGTTTGACACCCCTGGTAATTAAAAAAATATATATATATATATATTTAATCACTTGTGTGTTAAATCTTGTAGCTTATGTTTCTGCTAAAACCCTGATAATGCTGCCATCAGCTGTTATGGCTGCATGTAAAAAACAAAATATATATGAATAAAAATAGAAAAACCTAGATTGAACTTTCAGTGAATACTTTTTTAGTCTTTTGGCAGTCATCAGATTGCAACATTGGTCAGATTAACTAACCCATTCCATGGATGAGCTGGTTAAACTGGGAGAAACCTGGGTGGTGCTGTGGCTTAAAAGATCAGCAGAGATAGAGAATTTAGTCCGCTAAAGATGACACAAACACATGAAATTTTATTCTAGGACAGGAGGGCAAACAAATAAAAGCAGAACAAAGAGTGCTAGTACAGGAATAAATTAAACAAAGAGGAGTAAAGCGTGTGGAGGTGAAAATGATGGGAGTTTAATGCCTGTGGGAGATGACATGCCATAAGCAGAAGGATTTCAAAGTGAGGAATGTACATGCAAGTAGACCAGAGATAAGCACAGCCAGGAATGCTGGATGGGGAGAAGTTGCCTAATCTTAATCTGGGATCACCACATCTAGAGGTGCCTTTACACGTGTTTTCTCTTCCTGTAGTGGTGTTAAAAGCAAAAGCAGGCCCACAGCAGAGCAGCACACCGCTGTGTAAACACACTGGTCAAGCTGCTAACGGAGTCTATCGCCGGATAGCCACAAACTTTAGCTTTATGTGCTTAAAAAGATTGTGCTGGTTTAAATGTCTCTTTTTAGTCTTTACAAACTTTGCATAAAGACAACACGATTTGTCAGGAGTGGAAACGGGTTTAAAAATGAATCGCCATCAGATCTGTTGTCTTCAAGTACAAAGATGAGATCAATCCACGGAGGTGTGGCTGGTGCTGCTTTCTCAGAGATGCAATGAGCATGTGGCATCTTTTCATATGGACTTGTGGTGTGGTTTGTCCAGTCCAGGTTCATTTGTTACACCTTTCCTCTCCGCTCCTATTCATGTTTCTTTCTTTCTGAAACCTATTCAGACTCCCTTTTGATTCACAAATGAATGGCCTCGACTTACAAAGATGTCGCAGAGCTCTTTCAGTCTTTAAAACATTCTGCTCACACTCAGGGAAAATGACATTATACTCTGTTTGCAGCCTGACCTCTTGAACTTCAAAAAGGGATGGATGTCAAAACTGGACCACAGTGGGGAGGTAAAGTGTCTCACCACCATCCTTTGTTTCTTATGAGCCAAGTGATGCTATCAAATTATCCTTATTATGACGATGTGGAAGCTTTAAGCAATCATCTTCCTCTGTAAATGAAATGCTTTAGTGAATACGCCACACATCACATGTCCTCAGCTCAACATGTTCCTGTTCCGCTGATGTTTGCCTCTGTGCTTTTATACATGGCTGACTCCATAAATCAGACAGATATTATATATATATATATATATATATATACACACACATGCCGGTCGAATTAGCTCAGGATTAATGTGATATGTTTGTTTCTCTAGTGGAAGAGGCATTGGTTTGTTCTGACTGATGCTGGGCTGAAGTATTACAGAGATCTGAGTGCAGAGGAGGTAAATCCTATTTACCCTTAATGATTCCTGTGATGATGATGATGATGTGACCTGTTAAAATGGCTTTTACTCAGCATGTGATGAATAAAAGGTGAATAAATGGACAATGTTCCGGTGTTTTCTACGCAGAAAGATGACTTGGATGGGGAGATTGACCTGAAATCCTGTATGAAAGTGTCTGAGTTTGATGTGGAGAAGAACTATGGCTTTCAGATTCAGGTGACTCATATGTGTAACAAACTCTCCACCAAATGTGTCAGACATGTTTTTTTTTTTTTGTTGCATTCACCCTTTTTCTTTCCTCATCGGCCTTAACCACAACCACAACACCTTTCCTCTCCTTATTTCTCTTATTCAGTTTTCTTTTATCTTCTTCATCCTCTCCCAGTTCTGGCAAATATATATCTCCGTAACGCGCGTTGTCCTTTTCTCTTTTGTTGTTCAGACGCGGGAAGCTGTGTTCACATTGTCTGCCATGACTGCAGGGATCAGGCGGAACTGGATCGAGGTTTTAAAGAAGTGTATTCGGCCCACAAGCTCTCCAGACCTCACACAGTAAGAACCAGCAGACGTGTTGCATAACATTGCTATTTTAGACGTGTCAGGCTCGTAAGCAGTGGCGCTCATTTATTAACAGAATTTAAAGGTTTTTTTTTTAATAACCCCAAATCAGAAAAAGTTGGGAGATGATGAAAATAGAAGATGCATAAAGGAGGAGATGTAGGCAGATGATAACCTGTTTTGTGGACGTTTAGTGGATCAGTCACTAGATTGATACTTTAAATCTGTTCTTTAAAAATGAGAATTTGTACCTCCTTCCATAAAAAATGTTGTTATTATGGTGAAGGGTTACTCTAAATTCCCAATGGATCCCTTTGATTGGTTTCCTTAGATCAGGGGTGCCCAAGTCCGGTCCTCGAGATCTACCATCCTGTAAAGTTTAGATGCAACCCTTTTCAACACACTTGAATCAGATTGCTTAATTGTTTCTTGTGCATGTCATCCAGCTCTACAGAGGCCTGGTAACAAGCCATTCATTTAATTCAGCTGTGTTGGAAAAGGGTTGCATCTAAAGGTTGCAGGATGGTAGATCTCGAGGACCGGACTCGGGCAGCCCTGCCTTAGATGAACCAGCGTTCCTAAATGGATGAAAGAAGCACATGGAGATGGCTTAAAAATGACCTGATTTAATGGTGACTTCCTGGGCTCGGAAACATCTGGTATGGACCGTCGCACCGGAGAATATACAGTGGATATTCAAGATACTTTAGTAACATATAAACATCTTGTGTTCTGGACAAAGACAAAAGACAGTGTTACCAGTGACAAGTCCAAAAAGCCAGGGGTGTGACACCTGGGGCTCTCTCCACCTTCCTCTTCCTCTAAAATGAGCTTAATAAAGAGTGGTCCTGATCTGTCCTCAGTAGAGAGGCTAAAAACTAGCAACACCGTGTGCAGCACACTTTAATATGTTTGTAGGAAGAATGAGGTAAAATCACACCTGAAACAACCTGACAGAGAGGAATAAAGGCACCATCCCACTGATTTAACCATTTCTGCTCTCTGAAATGATAAAAGCTAAAGAAAATGTAAGAATGAATTTTATTTTTATGCATTTGCATTTTCCATTATGTCCCAACTTTTCTGATATGATGTTTTTAACAGACACTATATATAAATACTACCTGTGAGCATTTCAGTCTTTAAGGTTTTATACTTGTTTTTCTGTTCAACCTCTTAAACTGTTACTTACTACTTCAAAGTGTGATGTTTTGATTTAGTGCAATTTATTTATCCTCCAGATTACCGGACAGCAACAGTGACAAGGAAAACTCCCACACACGCACTTTACCGTCTTCTCATCGCCCGTATCGCTCATCTTCACGGTATACTGATGCCAAGTCTGACGTTTCAGCTTCCGCCACGCCGACTCAGCACAGATTTGACTATGTGGAGCTGTCTCCCGTTCCCGCCGCCGCCTCTGGTGCGCTCGCAGCCAATCAGAGAGAAGCGGCCGAGGGGCAAGGGAGAGAGCACAGCCAATGGCAGGAGGAGAAGAACACAACGAGCCAATGGGAGGCTGTGCTGTCCAGAAAGGGCAGTGGCGTGGGATCAAACCAAAGGTTACGCATGGAGGATGAAATAGAAAAAAAGTGGACTGAGTTTGAACGTATGCCGTTTAAGGATATGAGCTCTATGCCACCAGCGGGCTCACAGCCGGCCAATGAGACGCTGCAGAGGGAGGTAGTGCGTGGAGTTGATTTTTTTTAATTTGCAAATATACTAAAATGCAAATTAACCCTTCATCTACCCCGATGAAGACCGTGATGCTTTTCATTCTGACTTGCCTTTTACCTTTCAGAAGTATTTTCTTTCTGGTGTTATAAGCAGAGGAAAACTGAAAAAATAGTTTATATAGTAATATAGAAGATACTTCTGAAAGCTGTGCTTTCTCTTCTATGTGATGTGCTTCTTGGTTTGAGCTGATGTTTGCTGTCCCAGATACTACAAACGGCCACATCTCATGGCTGGATGGAAATAAAAAGTCAGCCAATCGCTCCCACTCGGTGGGCTTTACCTCTATTTTGATCTTTTCTCAGGTGGCGTCACTAAGGCAACAGTTGGAGCAACTACAACAGGGGGAAGGTGGAGAGGGGGGTGGGGGAGGAAGTACGCAAGGCGGCTGTGGCTCTGAGGCCTCCTGCAGCCGCAGCCTGACAGCCATGGAGCACGCGCACCGGCATGCCCTGGAGGAGCTGCAGAAGCAGCACGAACGTCGGATCCGGGAATTGGAGAGCGAGAAAAGCAGGCTGCTGCTGGAGGAGTCGCAGGACACCGCACAAGGTCAGGCAATGTGTTGATAGCAACAATACGAGTGCTGTGAATAACCCTGCATTTTTCTAGTTAAACACTTTCAGTAGGAAGAAGATTTTACATGTTGATTTCCTGTAACTTTGATGATTGAATTATATGTATATATTATATATATATTTCTGTAGATTTTATATGTTTTTATGCCAATTTAAACTTTGAACAAGTTTTTTTTTTTTACTAATTTTTAATTAGCCACTGTCATTTGTTTGACATTATCAATTTGAGAAAACCTTCATTATAACCTGTCATCCTTATGTTTCAGTAATGGAGGCTTTGATTAAGAAACACAAAGATGAGCTGGAGAGAGAGGTGGAGAGAGTGAGGAGGCTGAGTGGTGGCGTGATGGACTCACAAACGTTACAAGCTCAGCAACAGTAAGTAACTTCCAACCTGCTCCTGTCAGTGATGTACATGTATAATACATCTGATCTAATCTCTTTATAGGCTTATAAATCATTTAGATCATACCTACATATCCATAGCTGCAGTGCAACTTTAAATGTTTATTTTCCTCCCAGCAAAGTAGTCAAACCTCTTTTTGAAGTTGTTGCTTATATTCTAGCTGTCCCCTGTGGGCTTTGCTATGATATGCACACACACACACCTTTACACAAAGGGAAATCAGCTCCGGGCAATCCTGACTGATAGTGAGATAGTTGTTGAAGAGGAAGTGTGGAAAACAATCACCTTATGAAGTTTGGAAACTGTTAAAAATGTCCGACCTACGTAAGCATCTTGTTTTTGGTAAACCCTTGGAAGTGAATTGTAGCTCAGCTGGTAGCCTCTTCAAACCACCAAAACATTCAAGTGGGAGCAGGTTGGTCACAGACTGCTCTACAATCCATCGCTCCTTATTACCACAGTGGCCACTGGGTCCTGTCAGGCACTTGAGGAATGCAGAAGAATTCGCTCATGGATTAGTTTTCCTTTGTGAACTTCACAAAGCCTTTTAACACAGACTGTCTCTGTGGCTGCTACTGGAACCTGCACTTTAGGGCTTATCAGCGTTTACTGGTGTGCAGTTTTCACTTTGCATACTCTTCCTCATTTTTGTGGTTATTGGTTTTAAGCAGCAAAGAGGTTTCAGGGCCGCAGCAGGAAATACTTTAGTGGTGAAAATAGGAAAACAACAACCACGCTGCTGTTATTAAATATAATTCACACAAAATAACGATCAGACTTTAAACATGCAGCAAGCAGAGTAGAATAGGAAATGGGAACATGTGCTTGTTAGATGAAACTTTGCATCATTCTAAGCTTCACTACCAACGTAACACACTTCTCTGTTTTTGTGTTGCTAATTTTGTTGCTGCAGGGCAGAAACTCAGGGCTTGCAGCAAGAGCTGAACCGTCTATCTGAACGCTTTTCTCAGAAGTGTGTGGAGCTAAACCGGGCTGAGCAGAACAACGCTGAGAGGGAAAGAGAAATCAGCCGCAGGGAGAGAGATATAGAGCAACTGAGGAAGGAAAACTTGGTGAGTTATTGCTGGGATTATTACTGTGGGGGAAATGACAGGACTGGTGATTCAGCACTGATTCAGCACTGGCCATCGCCAGTTAGACCACTGGAGATGTGAGATGTACAAGAGAGGAGATGGCTTTTATTTGCAACCAATGAAGTGAGAGAAAAAGCCACATATGTATGATATAAGGTGAAATAATATATCATATAACAATAATAATAATAATATATGATATAAGGTGATATATGATATAATATAATAATAATATATGATATAATATAACATATAATAATAATAATAATAATATATGATATAATATAACATATAATAATAATAATATATGATATAAGGTGATATATGATATAATAATAATAATAATATATGATATAATATAACATATAATAATAATAATATATGATATAAGGTGATATATGATATAATAATAATAATAATAATAATATATGAAATAAGGTGTAAACCATATCTTTATACATGCACAGTTCCTAACTGCATCTCATTTGACCATAACTATTCATATTAGACTGACTCAGCAGTAGAGGTGGGCGATATATAATACCCTAAATGTTGCTTTGAAGATGTCCAATTCTACATAATTGAGTATTTATACATGGAAAACCAAAATTTCTCTTCACCTTAACTACAGTTCATGAGCATTTTTGAAGATGCTGGGGATGTTGTTACGGCAGGGCAATGTGCCAGTTGAGGTGTACTCCAGAGGTAGAGGGGATAACGGAAAGTTTCCAGTGCTAAGCAAGTCAACAAACATGTCTTTGGTTTTTAATTAGAGCAACTATTATGAAAAGCAGTGTGAGTTTTGTGGTTATACATAAAGAAACATGGTCCCAGATGTAGTGTGACACAATCTTCACTGGAACATGTGAGGAAACGGCTCTTTCCTTCCAGAGTCAACAAGCAAAGCAGAGACTGTCTGTGTGGGGGGAGGGGAGGGGAGGGGAGGGGAGGGGGGCATTAATGATACTTATATGATTTCTGTTTTATCATACCCTGCCAGAGGACTGGAGATGTTGATTGGACTAAGGCTAACTAGTATAATGAGTCTAACAGAAGCATTAATATTATCTCTAACTAATGAAATAAATAAGGGAAATGTTACTGATACACTGAGGTTCAGCTACAACAAATATGACGCAAACCATTCATTTATATTGAGTAGAAATATATTTTTGCAATAGTATGTCAATATTATTCTACAGTATAAAGACTAAATAGATTCTCTCTTCAGGATTTAAAGGCCCGTTTCACAGAGGAGATGATTCGTACGCGATCTGCCATCACAGATCAAAGGTCCAACGACAGCAAAGACAGGATGCCCTGTGAACTACAGGTACTGGTTTTCTAATCTGAAAGTGGGTGAGGGTGCTCATGCGTTCCTCTCTATCTTTACTCATCATGTGATGTGCAAGTGTACAAATCTGCAGACTGTTTTTCAGATGAACTGATTTCATATTTTATGAGTTTTTGGTTTCTGAGTGTTTATTCTGTACAAGATCATAAAATAAAATCCACTCTTTTTCTTTGCTTCCAGGTTCTTCTCAGGATGAAAGAAGTTGAGATGGAGTTTTTATACAAAGAAATAAGCTGTCTAAGGAGTGAGCTACAATGTCTAATCATGGTACTGTCTTTACTTACGGTGTGTGGGTTAATCAAACTAATCAGGAACTTGTGTTTATTTAGGTGAACCTAATAAAAACAATAATATGGCATGTTTGTTTTAACCTCAAGGTAAGTAAACAATGTCTGTAGGATTTTTTTTTTTTTTGCCTGTGACACAAAAAAATGCAGGGTGTCTGATTACAATATGAATTAAACCTGTAATTTAAAATGCACAAAGTACAGGTTTGTCTCTCAGTGAATGTGGTGTTGCAGTAAGTTAGCCTGAGGGTTCTCTGACGTCGTCATTCTGGAAGTTAAGAACTTTTTCTGCTGCTCTATGCTCTGCAGGAAAAGCAGCTGGCCTGTGAGCGATATGCTGAAGTAAACGGGGAACTGAGTGGGATGAAGGGCAGAACTGAGCGAGAGATTCAGAATCTGAAAGAGCATTTGAGGTTGGCTATGGCCGCTCTGCAGGAGGGACAAAAGCTGGGGAACAGCCTCGACCACTGAGAGGGAGCAGCTGGTACCAATGCTCTGCCGGACAGGTGTGCACTGCTGTTGAACGAGCAATGGGAGGATATGCAACGGCATCATAATGCAGACTAAATGTATTTAGAGAATTTAAGAAGTTTTGCCCAAATTTTTTATTATTTTTGTAGGTTTTGCTCTGCAGTTTTTTTCCTTTTAAGTCTCCATTGAAATCAAATGAAAGGCACAAATGATGAGATTTTGTGTTGGATTTGTACAGCTTTGTCAGGACTTTCAGTCATTCTGCCAATAAATAGCCATTATTCAGTTTCATTACACTGGGCCACATGTGGAGGAAGTGCACCTTCATGTTTTTATCTTTGCTTCTGTGAGTGCAAACTTGTATATGTGCGCATTTAGTCTGAAAAACTGGATTTTTTAAAATGATTTTTACTACTCATTGGGTATTGTTGTTTACTGGCTTTTTATTGTTGGTAGCTGATAAAAGCATCCATTACCTGTCTGTTGCCTGGGACGGCAGGGGGTCAGAATTTTGTGTTGTACAGCTTTTATTTTGTTTACTTTGTGAAACTGGTGCACAGTTTTGTCCTTTTGTTGTAATTATTTTTATTATTATGGATATTTTTTATTTTACAAACCAAATATTAGCTTATCTTCTATTGTTTGTGAATTCAAAAATCTTTTAAGTATCAAATAGGGAAAATATATGACAACACGGCTGTCTAAATATGAAACTAATGTAGGATTTTAAACAAATATTCCACTTTAACATTCATTGACTATGTTTGGGAAAGCAGTTAAATGATTGTTGTCCCACATCACACTTATTTCTATTTTAACCCATGAATGAGAACTATCAAGTTTCCTATTTTCTGTGGGCTTTCATTTTTCTTGGCATATCCTGCATGTGCCACCATAAAAACTAATAGGTGTTGCGTCAATGAGCCATTTTTTTTATATATATATATACTTCCTGTTGTTAAAAAGTATTGATACATTTAACATGTCTACCTACCTTTTGAAAAGATGTTCATATTTAATGTACTATAAAACTTGTACATTCTTTGCAAAAATCTGTATGATTTACAATCAATAAAGTAACTTTAGCAGAACACTGAGGACTGAATTTCTTTTCCTGTACGAAACACACCTGTAGACTTTATATTTGAATTAATGATACACATATATATATATATATATATATATATATATATACACCTCAAATACAATGTGGAGTGGAAGACCTCTGAGTATCTCTGACCGCATGGGGGCGCCAGAGCAACACAAAACGGACTATCGTACACTGCGACACCGGAAACGCTTTACAGCAGTCATGGCGACTACAGCTACGACCCGTGCAGTAGCTGGTGCAGCTAAAGTTGTAAAACCGATATTTAGCCGGGACTTAGATGAAGCTAAGCAGCGGGTTCGGGAGCTTTACCGGGCATGGTACCGAGAGGTGCCACATACAGGTATATTATTTCGCTATGGCGGATAAACAGTATGATAAGCGTATTGAGCGTCAAGGTCGTGTCTATGTGTGTATGTGCCAGATTGGGCAAACAGTATGTTTATATCTGAAACAAATGGCTGAAGGATATTTGCAAACAAAATGTTGGTAATAAAAAGGCTCTTTATTGTATTTATGTCTATACGTGCGTTAGTTTAATCAGTTTAATACATTTGTGTTTAACTGTTTGTTGCGTTGGTGAGCAACAAAATGTTATTTCTCTGCTGTAATAAGTTATAATTAATGCCTATTAAATTATTAGTCCTGGTGTTTTTATAACAGTAGCCATAATGCCACTAGATAATTTCCTTATGTAATGTAATAGCTGGTAATATTCTGAAAGTTTATTTATACACAACAAATTTTGAAGGTTGTTGATGATAAAAAAAGGAATAATATATAAATGCATTTTTATGAACTATTCTTAACTAAACTCAGTTGTCAAATATTTCTTTCAGCCAGGAGTCATAATTAACAAATTAATGAGTCTTTGGGCAAAACATGATAAGCTGTTAGATCATTTAATGAGGTTCAGGTGTGCCTGGGCCTTGTATGACCTGATGTAGTGGAAAGGAAGTGACTGTTTGTGTCTGTCTGCAGTGACAATGTTTCAGCTGGACATCACAACACGTCAGGGAAGAAGCAAAGTGCGAGAGATGTTTGACAAAAACAAGCACGTCACCGACCCTCGTGTGATCGACATGTTGGTCATTAAGGTAAAAACCAAGGGTTTGCAGGTGTCATTAGTGCATGTTAATTTGCACCATCACTGAAATGTTTTAGATATTATTCTACCTCTCTAGACAGCTGCTTGTTTTAGATTTTTAAAAAAAAATCTTTGATAGATGTTTGGTATCTTGCAACACAGAATATATCTTAAATTGTTTCCATTCAAACTTCAGGGGAAAATGGAACTTCAGGAAACAATCCATGTCTGGAAGCAGAAGACCCATGTAATGCGCTATTTCCATGAGTCGGAGGGGCCTCGAGCTACTGACTTCATGTCCAAATTTTACAAGGGACATGATCCATGAACTGCATAGTCGACAGCTGACCTCTGTTCCATTTTTGCTTTTATCCAGTGTGCAAGATGTTCCCCTCAACTGTAAATACATGCTTAACACTCAGATTTACAGTTTGTGTGTTTTTGTTTGTGCTCAAAGATCACAGCTATTATGTTAATAAGAACTTAAGAGTTCATATATTGGATCATGTTTTCTGAGATTATTTTGGAGTCTGGTTATTTTCCCTATTAATTAAAACAGCTCATACTGTGCTGTGTCAAAAACAAAGCTAATGCGCTCATTGGTGCAGTCCTGTATGAGACGCAAAGACATCATTAGACAATGTGTGCTGTCAGGAACTGTGTGTGTGTGTGTGAGATTTATTATCTTAATGTCTCCAGCTTGCAGAAAAACAAGTTTTATTCCCTTTATTAAGACTGTAGTTTTGCATGCATGAGACGGTACAATACAAAATGTTTCTGGCACCTCAAACTACCAATAAGACTTAAAAACCCTGGATCCAGTGCAGGTAGAAAATGCAGCAGCTGGACCTTGAAAACAGCATCTATCCATGCAGGTTCTAGCTAATTGTTGCCATTGGGGGTGATCCAACAAGAAAATCTGGGGAGGAAAAGAAGTGAGAAGTGATCATTTTACATGCTAAGAAGTCATGAGTCAAAAAACATGCAAACAAGCACAAAAGCATGACCAATTCCCTTTTGCTATTTTCCCGGTGCAGGAGAGAAAATGATTACTCTGCTAAAGCAATTCTGCTACTGTTTGTTCACAGAACTAACAATAACGTGAATTTTTCAAAACACCATGTAAAGTCTCCTATACTTTCAGCTTGCACTCAAACGCAGCACCAGTTTATTCGTAAGATCGAGATAAACAAACAATAGACAAAAATACCACAATGACAAACATTAATGGACAAAAATACCACAATGACAAACATTAAAAGTACCGTATCAGAACGGGAAGATCGCGAGACAGTGGTACCTGGTAACCAAGAAGCCTTCACGGACTTCTCAATCATCATCGTCATCATCCTCGGGGACGAAGATGTCGTGTTCCTCCAGCAGTGCAGCAAAGTTTTTGCTGATCTGAGTCCCCACATACAAGAAGGGTACCACGACCATACCGATCCGGATAAGGCCGAAGGGAGTCTGCTCCGCGGGGTCACACACACCCATCATGGAAACAAGTTAATTTATGTCAGGAAGCCGACGCATAGATAAAAGTAGCTGCGCGAGAGGCCGTAAACCAAAATGTTTAAAAATGAGTATTTACTCCTGAAAACTTGGTTAGGTTCAAATGTTTACACCTTCTCTCCTGTGTCTTTTAATAAAACTGGGTTTATATTACACACCATATGTGACAACAGGTTGGTCCCTCACCTTTTTGGGTTTGGGTAGAATGGCACCGGATGATGTGCTAACCACTGTCCGGCACGGTGTAACGGTCCTCCCCGGTGCGTTTGCGGCTCTCGGAGGTAAGGTGCGGGCGGGTGAGAGAACCGAAAGCCGGACCAGGCGACCGAGGAGGGCCGACGCCATGTTTACAGCAGTAGCCGCTGTAGCAATGCGGAAAATGGCATTTTCCCCGCAAACCAGCGCCCTCTGCTGGTCATGCATGAACACAGCACTCCAACTGAGATGGTTCAGGTTGTTTACTTTCTCCTGCATTAAGTGACTTTGCAATACAGGGCTCATTCATACAGTCATTACAAAATCTTACAGGTTCAAACAAAGGAAAAAAGCGTTAAAAGCAAATCAATAAATACTGTACATCATTAAATATTTACATAATCCTTAAATTGATCAGTGATCCGAAAAACATGATCTGCGATTTTACAATGAGTTCTACACATTCACATGCTCCTGCAGCAGTAATATTTTGCTTCGATATTGGTGACAAAATACAATTTATCTGCTTAAGTTACATATTACAAACATTCTACTTAATTAAAATGAACAGTGTCAATGTACAAACAAAATAATCCAAAGCATGACATTTGTTTCACATGTAACAGAAGTTAAAGTCTGCTTATTGATCCCAATGACATTTAAAAAAAACTTCAAATGAACTGGAAATGTCTCCTCAGGGCAGAATTGTTCCCAGTTTTTATCCCTTTTCTCCACAATTCCTCTTGCTCCTCTTTTCACTACACAAAGAGGAAAAGGTGATTTATGTGGTTTGTTTTTATGTAAAACACTTTAAAATGTTCTGCACATAAAATGTTCTGTACAAATAAACTTTATGTTATTGATTTCAGTGACAAAGTGCTCGCCTCACCTGAGGTTTGAAAGCCAGATGGCTAAAGAAAGTGTTGACCTCGAACACACCCGGTTTATCAGGGCTTCCCTTTTTCTTGCTTTCCTCTAGCCTGACGAGCTTCCCTTTGGCGATGGCGGCTCTGAGGCTCATGCTCTTTATTATGCGAGCACCGGGCTCTGAGTCAGTGGTAGGCCGGGAGGAGACGGTGATGTAGGTGGCGTCCTTTCGATGCTCCTGGTAACTCACTGCCAGAGAGAACGGGCTTTAAACAGGATAGTGGAGCAGATATCTGCTGTAACTTTGGAACTGAGTTTTACTGTCTTGCCTGCAGATGTGACTATTGTGTCGGTGGTACTGGTTAGCTCCAGCAGGACTGTGGGATATGCAGGATGCAGCAGGAATAGTTTCCTGATGAGTGGTTCTGGCGCAGCTATACCTGGTGCCACCTAAACAATCACAGTTAAGAAACATTAACACAGTTTGGTTTCATATTAACCTTTTTCCTCTTTTAATTAAACTGCTTTCCTCTTGGTGCACACTCACCGTGGTCTTGCTGCCATTCCCCTTTGCTTTGATGGGCTCGCTGGCCCAGAACAGGAAAGCGGATCGGCCCGTTGAAGTGGAGATCACAGACGTTTCCAAAACAAGACCAGGACACACAAACTCTGCTGCCCAGAGAAGGTGGCTGTTCGCACCATCGAATATTGAAGCCTGACAGAGAAAAGAAGAAGAAAAGCTGCAGCTAAACGTGTTTTCTAATGATTTACTATTTGTTTCAGTTTTTATGCTCTACCTTCATCACCCAATTTGCTGAATGCTGAACAAATAGATCTGGTAATCCATCATCGTTGAAGAGGCCTGGAGCCGGCTGACTGTAACAGGAAAATAACTTTTCATTCATGCATTCATTTTCTATGGAGCAGGCAGGTACTGATTAAGATTTAGTTAGGTGTCAGCCAGGTGATTCATCGAGAAAGACACTTTTAAAGAAGATTTTTGAGCAGTTTTTTGGTCGGCCACATTCGGCCGTATGTTCACACAATGCCAAGGAAGAAAGACATGTTAGAGGAGAAACAGTTGTTACCCATCAGCCTGAGAAGGGCGCTCTTCCAAATAATGTAAGTCATTCTACGCCGAGACACATTACTAACGAGATAAAACATTCAGTATAGATGTCAATCTTCACAAGAGTGGACATTTCTAAAAGTTCCCCTTACGGTCAGACTGTAATGCTGCGAGAACCTGAATGAATCCATGACTCAGAACAAACCACGAGACTTCTGGGTAAAAACCAAAGTAGATATGTTTGGTTGTATTTGCACAGCAGCACTTTTAGTGAGATCCAAACTGCATCTACTGTTGGACTTGTTTGTTAGCTGCAGGGTCTGGACGCCTTGCAGTCATTGAGCCGACCATGTGCTCCTCTGCCTCCCAAACTATTCTGGAGTTAATGAGCAGATATCTGTGGGAGAGCGGGGTAATGAAACAGAATGGTCCCGAACACGGCTGCTGGTTATTAACAGAGTAACTAAAAGAAGGAAAAAAAGTCGAGGCCCTTATTTAGAGTGAAACGCTGCTAAACATGTAAAATCCAACTATTTTTATCTAATGACACAGAAGAATGATGTCATGGGTTAAGCTGAGGTTGCATTGTAAGACCCGAAGAGAGAAGGAATGATCCTCCCCGAGCAGAAGTACACCGTTTCTAAGCCGTGACACAGACGTGTGGGACTGTACCTGTGAATGATAGCTGAGCTGAAGGTCCATTCTCTGTGCAAATCCCTCTGTCTGACCAATGATAGCTTACTGGCACCATAAACCAACACCCAGTCACTTCTGCTGGTGTTCATGTTGGAAACGGCATCCAGGCTGTTGCGGTCGTTTCCAGAACCAGTCACAAAAGGCAGCAGGAACTCGGCACGGTCTAGCTCTCTAAAAACGAGAGAAAAAAGGAGACATTTGGATATATTTTAGCATCACTGATGTGTTTGTGATTAAACTTGCTCCCCAGTGGCTTACACTTGTAAAGATATAACAGTCTGTATTGTTTAGGACGGTGATTCCTTTTTTCTGCACACGGATTAAAGTTTAGTATGTAACAACGAAGGTCTGTGAGGTAAAATCAGACCAGAGTGCGAGTCAGCGAGGCGTACCGGCAAATGTGTATGAAGGAGGAATTGCTTTTTTTCAGTCTCTCCCACGCCGGCTCCTTCTTTCTGAGAGCTGGAGTTAAAAGCACCGGGCCAGCAGCACCGATGTAGATGTCCTGCAGAGAGATGGCCTGGACGTTACCTGAGGAGACAAACGTTGAAAGAAGTTTGGTTTTTCCTATTTGCTGCTTGTATATAAATACTTATTATTCTTATTTAGATCTTTGTTTGAGGTCTTCAATGTTTTTTCTTTATTTTTTTTTTTTCATTTATCGATTCATTTTTTTAAAAAGGACCACACTCACAGAATGTGAGTTTATTTTATGCTGCAGCAGAGTCACACAGTCAGCGGGAGTCAGGCTTCCCCGTTCTCCCAGTCTCATTAGTCTGTTTTACTGGGAGTATTTAAACCACAGTTTTATAGATGAAGCAAAACAAGATATATAAATAACCCCCTGAAGCAGCAGGACGTGTATGCACTTTGAAATATGCATGTTTACAGGTATCCCAACTCAACCTGGTTTAGATGTTTCAATTCTAACTGGTGCTTCTGGAAAATACATTTTACCAGTATGTATCTGTATTTACTACATGCCTCTTAGTGGAGAAACACTGAGGGTTGTAGTTGAACAAGCATCAACACAGAATTTTCCATTACACACCGAGTCCAAATAGGATGTAAAACGCTCCGTGCTGGGTCTCGTGCAGTAAAGGTCCAATCAGCTTTCCTTGTCCTGTGAGACTGAAAGGCACGGGATGTCCGAGCTTCTCTCCCGTCAGCCCAGACACCAGAGTCAGGGACAGACTCATCGCCTGGAAATGAATGTGGGAAAATAAAGACATGCAGTCACAACAAAAGCCTGGAAGCGAGAAATCTTCGCTCTCTGTGACGCTAGCCCAAAATGCCAGGTGTACCAGCCTTCTTCACCTTAATTAGAGGCTGTGCCAGCGAAAACTGCAGCTTTTACTTCCAACAAAAGAAAGGATTTATACAGTATAAATGATGAATATGAGACACAGCTTCCGTTCAAATCACAAGACAACTTCTGTCACCAGATAACATTAATTAGCCCCAGAAATATTACCTAGACCAGGGGTCGGCAACCTTTTTTACTCAAAGAGCCATTTGGGACCGCCCCCCAATGAAAAGAAAGCACCCGGAGCCACA
>JBAMIG010000022.1:2737268-2749626 GCA_037177335.1 Kiunga ballochi
TCGTACAAGGACCGAACAGCTCGAACGAGGGGGTTCGGTACTCCATACTCCCGGAGAACCCCCCACAGGAGTCCCCGGGGGACACGGTCGAATGCCTTCTCCAAGTCCACAAGTCTACCAGGATTAAAGCCTTGGAAATGTTGTTTATATGTCTGCAAGAGAAAACATAAGTGTCAAAATTGCACTTTATTTTTTATAAAGCAGTTTATTATTTATTGAGGAAATTTCAGCCTCAATTTCAGATACCTGATTACAACCACTAGACTCCATTACCATAAACACTCATTTTAACTCCATACTTGATAATCGCTGACTTAATCTCTTTTTTTTTTAACAGGTTATTTGGTATAATTGGAACAACACTGAAACACCAGAACATTAACAACTAGAATTTTAATTGAAATGTTTTTGTTTAGTGGTTGAGGTGGGGTGGGGTGGGAAGAAAATAAGTTATTTTGAGAAGTAAAGCAGAAACTACATGTGCACTTAAAGTAAACCCAACATAACTTTTCACTGCAGTTGCTCTGGTTATTTATGATGTTTTATCGTAACAACTTTCACACTTTTATTTTACTTGCATATACACACCTACAATAACTAGAGCAGCATACAATAACTCTGTAAAGAGGCATCCTATGTAGGAGACCTTTTAATAGTTTAATTATAAAACTTAATTGTTGGGTTAAGATGTTAACTTATGAACTTTGTTTATATTAATCATACTGATGTTTCATACTGATGTGGTGTTATCATTGTTTTTCTGTCTAGCCTGCTTTCAGCCCGTTGGAAGGGACTAAAATAACAGTGAACAACCTGCATCCCAGAGTTACAGAGGAAGATATAGTGGTGAGTAGCTGTTTTTCATCCATGCCTTTGTTGCTTTTGTCTGATATGCCCAGATTTGTTGGTGCTGAATGACTCATTTTGGTGCCTGTTTGGTGCACACAGGAACTGTTTTGTGTGTGTGGTGCCTTGAAGCGAGCACGACTGGTAAAGGTGGGCGTTGCTGAAGTGGTGTTTGTTCGTAAAGATGACGCTGTGAGTGCATACAGGAAGTACAACAATCGCTGCTTGGACGGTGAGTGTTAATGACAGGCTCTTAAGGTTTTTGGTAGCTGGTTCTGTTCTGCACTGTAATGAGAATCTATTTTATGGTTGCCGTTACTGTAGCTGTTTTAAATGTTTGTTTTTATCAGTTGTTCATACATGAAGCATTACTGTGTTTTTTACCCACTCCCAGGTCAACCAATGAAGTGTAATCTTCACATTCAGGGAAATGTCATCACTTCTGATCAACCTATTTTACTGTAAGTTGGACCATAAGGCTACATTTATTAACATGTTATTGGTTGTGTTCATTGGGAGTTAGCATCTGCATGTTGTTGTCAGATAATTTTCTTGTACCTGAGGCTCTACAGTCACTCATTGTGTGTATATTGTATTATTAAAACAGAATTTTAGTTACATTAAGATACATACACAGTTGTGCTCATATGTTTACGTGCTCTGACAGAATTTTTTTCCGTCTATTGTTCAGAGAATATGAATGATAACACAAAAACGTCTTTCACTCATAGTTAGTGCCATGTGAATGAAGCCATTTATTGGCAAACTGTGTTCAAACCATCATTAAGAAGTGGAACAAATGAGATTCTGCTAAAACCAAACCACGATCAGGCTACCCAACAAACATGTTTGCCATAATCAGGAAAATTGTTGAAAAACACTGGAGGAACATTTATACTCATCAACTCTGAAGCGGCACATGGGATGTACTTGGAGATTCCAACATAATAATGATCTAAGACACAAAGTGGACCAGTAATCGGCTACAGCAGCATAAAGGGAAGTTTCTGGAGTGGCCGTCTCAGTCTCCTGACCTCAATATTATTGAGTCACTCTGGGAGATCTGGAGGCATTTTGAGAAGAACAATGAGCAGCTTATCATTGTACAAAATAACCTCATCCACAGCTACCACTAAAGCCTCCAAGCTGTTATTAAAGGGGGAAATACACAGTGTTAAAACCTGCAGTCTGTCAACTTATCAGGGTCATTTATGCATTTTCTGATGCCATTATGATTAAAACGTCTAAACATTGTTTGATAAAAAATGGCTTCACCTAAGCACTAACCACGAGTGAAAGCGTTTTGTGGTGTTCTCTGAAAAATGGCCATAAAAAATCAATTCTGCAAGCGTATGAAAACATACACCTGTGGATGAATATCCATTAGAGCCCAGTAGTGTAGATCTTTTGCAGCAATCACTTTGTAATAACTGATATTTTAAATTGCATTGAATAGATTTCGGATCACATTTATTGTTCTGCTGTGATCTTTAAGGATTGTGACAACTATTTTCACTTTGGGGCCCCTTTAGGAGACTGAGCGACACTCCAGGCACAGGCAGCACCACCAAGAAAGATGGTCTGCCCCCCTCCTTGTCTCGAGCCCCTGGTCAGCGGGCCTCTTCTCAACCTACTCCAGAAGTGGACCCTCAGACCATTCTGAAAGCTCTGTTCAAGTCCACCGCACAGTCCACCTCCACCACTGAGGCCCCCAACTCGCAGACCACTGCCTTTCGTATCAAGATATAGTTCATGTCTAAAACAAAATCACTGTTTGTGTTGCTGCATTCTCAGTGTTCACTTATATACTGTGGATTTCGTACTGAGGGCAGGTAGCCCCCCTCCGTGCTCTCATGAAACAGATTTTTACAAAATTCATAGAAATGAGGGAGACATGTGAAATTTCATCAATGTTATGGCTTTGTGGTATCAAATGTCACCTGTTAATTTCTGAAATGGACAAGTTGAAGAAGTACTGTGTGATGTTTTAATAAGTTGAGTGATGGGGGGGTGGAGCTGTGTTTTTTTTTTTTCTCTTTCTCTATTCAGTGGTTTTTACATTGAAACTGAAGCCACATAAAAAGGCAAATGGTCTAAAAAAGAATTGCTTAATTGACAACCAAGTATCAATACCATTCTTTTGAGATTTCTAACATTTTAAAAGACTCCTACAAAGATTTATTTAGTCACATTAGCTCTTCTGTCATAATGGCATGTGTTGGATTGGACTGGACTTTTTTTCCCAGAAAATTCTTCCTGTATTATATATCCTGTTAAACTTAAACAATGTCTGGCTTGTAGAAATAACCAATAGTTTTTGTAACACCAGGACAAGTACAATTATGGTTCCTTAGTTTTACTACTCTTGTGGAATCCATTGCTATTTCTCAATAGTTTTACATGGTTTTCTAATTTTGCAGCAGAATGTTCATCTTCTAGTGTAATATATTTCACTCAGTTAGCCTGTAAATTAATCTCAGTTGCATTCTTGGTTCGTCAGTCAAGAGGAGTTGGAAATTGTCAGATCTGTCTGAAATTTGACCATTAAATATTTAGCTTTCTACCTGTTGTTTGACTCTTGTTTCCTACATTCACGTGGTGCTGAATAGTTTTACCTAAATGTTATAATTGTGTAAAAGTGTAATAACTGGGCATTTGTGAGAAAATGCATGTTTCTAAAGGCCATGTGCTATAATTAAGAATGTATTACATAATCAATAAAATGGCTTCACTTTAAATTTGACACACAGCTAAATTATGGGCTAAAATGTGACATTTAACTGGCCTGGTGTTAAAGTTTTACATTGCTTGAATCTGCATATTTGCTCCTGTCACCTGCTCTTGAGGATATAAGCATTAAAAAATTACTGTCACAACTTATAATTGTTTAAAAATTTAAAACAAAGTCAGACGGATGTACTTCCGGCTAAAAGGTCAAACCAAGATGGCGCCGTCCAAGAAGAAACATGCCAAAAGCCAGCCCTGCGTTATTCCTGGGGGGTTTACGGGTATTTATAGCTTTATTTTTCGCATTAAAACGTCTATATGACACGTTTGCTTATAGTAGGGCATTTTTCGTTTGTTTGGCTCTAGTTACATGTTTTATGATGCCGCATGTAATGATTGATGTAAGCGACGTGCTCATCTTCCATTTTTTGTCTTTGCAGTTCTCTCCATAAAGTTTAGTTCCGACAGCAGTGCACAGCACTCTTTATATGTGAAGGAGCACAAAGTACGAGAAGAAAAGAGTGCGCGCAGACCGCTGGACCGAACTTTATTTGTGCTAAACATCCCGCCATACTGTTCAGAGGTGTGCTTCCCACTAATACAGCAAAAACCAAGTTATTCGTTATTTTGTTTGGCAGGAAATCTACGAAAACTTCGCCATTCTTGTTGCCTTGTGTCTTTCAGGGTGTTGTCAAAGACTTATTCTCCCAATTCGGCGTTATTGAATCAGTTGAATTGAGAGACCACCCAGGTTCTTTTCAGGAATCTGGACCCAAACTGTCCAAGATCTTCCAACCAGCTGAAAAACAGGTTCATCTGCTTTCATTGGTCATCACCATTTCTCTCCTAACACACCAGATTGTTGACGTTTGTCGTCTCCGTTTATTCCTGCCAGGGTTTTAAAGTGGGCTACATTATATTCAAAAAACCTTCTGGTCTGACAGCAGTTAAATCTCACCCTCATGATGTTCCTCTGGTGGTCTGCACAGAGCAGCGGCCGGTCACAACAGGGGTACAAAGTGAGTTAAACACCCTACAGCAAACACTCTTTGATCAGACAGACAACTAACTTATCACTTGTATGACACATGCATGATGTTTGAATCTCCTTGTCACAGAATGGATCCAGGAGTACACAAAGTCTTTCATCCACCCGGAAAAACTGCAGGAAATAGTGGATTCTTTCATGCAGAATTACGACACGCGTAAAGAAGAGGTGGGAATTCTGCAGCTCATCCTCTAGATTCACACACCCATAGAGTTTGACTTGAATCTGGTGTTTTCTTTCTTTCTTGCAGGAAGCGGAGCAGCAGAAGCAGGAGGCTGAGCAGCAGGCGGAGGAAGAAGAGGGCTGGGTAAAGGTCACAAGAGGTCATAAGGGCGCCAAAGCTCGACCTCACAGTGAAGCTGCCAACCAGAAGACTTTACAGAAAGAGAACAAGAAGAAAAAGAGAAAGGAGCTTATGAACTTCTACACCTGGCAGCACAGGAACACGCAGAAAGAACGTAAGTTGCTCAAAAGTGGACCTTACTAAACTTCTTACGCATTTAATAACAAGTAATTTTCTCCCTTCCTTTTTCCAGATATTGCGCAGCTGAGGAAAAAGTTTGAAGAGGATAAACAGAGAATAGCTCTACTCAGAGCACAGAGAAAGTTCAGACCATACTGAGTTGCCCGAATTTCTCTCTCCCATCACTGCATTTAAGTTACATTATATCCCTGAACTTTTTTTTATTATTATTGTGAATAAACTTTATTCTTTGATCAATTCTTTCACAATTTAATTACCAGCGCAGCATCAGAAGCTGATGCCTGGAGGTTTTAGTTGAAGAAGCAAAGATGGAGAAATCTTAAAGCAACTGAAAAAGGCAGGGTGTCACAGGAGCAATGTTTTTTTTTTTTGCCAGAAACAAACCAGTATTCACAGATTTAGATTTTAAGACCACAACCTTACACCCCATTTCCAAAGTGTTTTAATGCCTTTGATCAGTATTTGGAATTTAATGATTACTAAAATTCAAAAGGAATAAAGACATCTTTTTCAAAGCAAAAAACAAATAACGTCTCATACATTAACATGGTCCAAATTCTTTTTTACATTTGGAGTGTTTTTCTTGAGCTAGAGAAGATCGGAACATCAAACATGGTTCTAGCAGAGGTCCACAGTGTTTGGATACAAATCAGATAATCCATTTAGGAAAATGTCTGCAAGAGTGGCCCTGAGGAAACCAACTGCACCTGATGGTACTCCGATGTGGCCTGTCTTCTCTGTCTGTTCCCCTCAGACGCTGTGAAAGAAAAAGAGGCAGATAAAAGAAGTTGCATCGCGTCACAATGTACCGATTTACTCACAGATGATGGTGCAATGCTGTGCACAGTCAATATCTTCTGTGCAGATCTCCACCCAACAGTAGAAGTACATCTAAAAGATTACATATAGCCACATTTGTACAAGTTTCACCTGTAATACTGAGATATACCTGCATGATAGCCTTACTTCTTCCATACTGGGATGGCCTGTGTCAGGGTCCAAGAAGGCAAAAGTCTTTACATCAAACCTCCTGACGTGGGAGTGGGTGGCAGTCTTTCCTTGGCTGTCTACTGGGACAGAGCTTCTCATGCTATCGAGAGGGTTGGGGCATCTGTATGGGAACGCACAAGTTTACAGTCCAAATGTATTTTTTACACTGCTACAGAAATGGTCTTCTCACCCGTCATGGAGAAGTGTCCACACAGAGGTTTTAGATGCAGGATAGGCAAAGCAGTCTCGCACACGCATGGAAAGCGTAGGATCGGGGGACGGCTGCACAATGGATATTTCAACATTCACAGCTTTTCGTAGTGGGGAGATGAGTGGCAGTTGGTCCTCAGGAATAAAAGATGTAAACGATGAGTCTAGGATGACAAATAGATCAGTAGCAGGACTATAGCATTATTTACTTATATATAGGTTTTAGTACCTGTGGCTATCCTCATCTGCACATTGATTGTTCCTTGTGCTATCACAGGCGGCGGATTGGTCACTGCATAAAAGGACCGCAAGTCTTGTGCACGCTGTAGATCTGATTCCTCATATTCACATTGGACCTGTAAACTAAACAGCAATATTTTACACAAACAGTATAAGAGATATGGAACCACTCTGGGAGCTCCTGTTGGCAAGAAATGTAAAAACAAACCTAAATGGAGAATGCCTGCTTCCACGATGTCGCTCCTCCACTTCTACCTCATAGATCACCAGATCTCCATCTTTCTAACAAAAGGTAGGCAAAACATTCAGCCACAAAAAAAGGTTAATATTGTACATTAATCCAAATTATTTTCCTAAAATAAAAATGCTAGATTTGATTACATTACCTTCAACTTTGCACCACAGTCCATGACTCCTATCTTGAAGACAGCAGTGTGAGGGGTTGTGATGACAGGCAAACAGTGAGGCTGATCTTTGATTACAAGGCTGCTGGGATCAATAGGTGGGTGTGTGTCTGTAGCTTTTACTGTGAACACAAAGTGTCCATCCAGAGAGCAGGCTGGACAATACAACTTGTGAGAAAAATATTACTTGTTTTGCAAGTTACTGCTGTGCAGATATTAAAAATGACATGCCTACCATTAAGTTTGTAGTAGCAGCTTGAAGCATGAGCATCGTAGCAGCATCCCAGTTTGCTGCAGGCGTCACTGGAAACGCTTTGGTGGCCGCAGTCTATTTGTAGATGTTTTTCAGCCTGGCAATCTCCAGGCGACACTAAGGAAAAAATGGGATTATTTAGTGCCTCTAAAGCTCCTTTTGGGCTAGTTATGTCACCAATCATTAGCAATCACTGTGTTTTCTATATTTGTGTTCAGTAAAATTGTTTTGATCTGGCCACCAATAAACATTGTACGTGGTCTTTGACTGGGAAAATAGCTTCAGTTTTCAGAGACCTAAATGTGCTCATGAGAGGTTTCCACTCACATGTTGGTGGGATCTTCTCGCTGCCTCTTTTTATCAGGGGGCAGCTGATGTTCACCCGGATCCAGCGAGTCTCTCCTGTGAGCTGAACCAGCAGGGGGACGACCACTTTGCTGCCCTGGAGATCAAAATTTCTCATCAGAAGTAAAAATTGGAAGCACTCATTTTCCTTGGTTTGTATCTTATCAACTTTGTTATGCAGCTTTTTTTTTTTTTTTAGTACTCTTGCATATTATACTTATGACTGGTTTCACTGGAACATTGTTCTTATTTCTCAGTGGTATTTTACATTTTTATTGTGTAAAATGAAAACCTTCTTACCTCAACATGAGCATAGCAGCTATCATATCTACTGAAAAACGACAAGGCCAGGTTCTTGTCTCTTCCCATCCTAACTCCACAGATCCGCTCATTAATAGAGAGAGGAACTATGACTCCAGACAGGTCTGGCAAACAAAACATAATGTTGGGGGAGCTTGGATAGAAATGATCTAGAGCAACAACAGAGTCTATCTTACCTTTAACATGTACATTATTTTTTACCAGTGGGTCAAACACAGCATTTATTCCACGGGCCGAGCAGGTGACCGCTGGTAAGGCGAGATGTGTCCTCTGTTCAGGTGTTTTCTTCCTCTGGATGGAGGAGACGCAACCACTGCGGTGCGTCACGAGGATTAACAGGAAGAAAATCAAACTCATTTTTACAGTGTAGTTAGTCATTGTGGTATAGTTTGGCAACTTTTGGGTTTTTAATTTCCAAATGATCTTTTTTTTTTATGAACCAGAAAGCAGGTCACGTAACTACTTTAATTAGCCTTAATTGGTTTGAAGCTTGTTGCGTCCTCTGGCGCATGACGTCATATTTCTGCTTGTTTCAAGTCGTTTGACTGGCCCAGCGGAGTCCACCTTCATCCCCCAGGAAAACGCGAGGTTTATTTCCAAATGCTGAGAATATGCCAAAAAAATAAATGTCCCTATATGGGCCTATAATAATTTATTGTAATTCAAAAGCTTTGCCGTTGACCACGCCTTTGCTCACCATGCTAGTATCCAACCATATAGGCTACCCACATATCTAGCCTACATATCTAAAGATATATCTAGCCTATATGTAGCTATCTATATCTGTATAGGTATGTGGTTGTGTGTGTTTTGGTGTGTAAAGCCTACATTTGTCAGGAAATATCCTTATAATTATAGGCTACCTTATACCCTTTAAATGAAAGAAAAGACTAAACTTACTGTCACTAAATGTAGACTGTTAAAGTAATAAAAAAATAAGATAAATTATAATTTGGTTGTAAAAGAAATTATGTAGGCTATTAGTTAATGAGTGGTGTGAAGTAGGCTATATTGTTTGATCAGATTTGTTAAATATTTTTATTGAACAAATGTTGAACAACAATATTATAATATTTTGAAACAAATTCTTTTATTAATTCTTACATTTGTCAATTTTGTCTTGTTTTTAAGAATGAAAGGACGACTGTATTTTTTTTATATAAACCCGTCGGCAGATCACGAGTCGTGACGTAACGCTTACGTTGTTTCTGGACATCCCCAGGCTGTTCTTTAGCATTAACAGGCATCAGGAGAGTTCCAGACGCCTCCTGAACATGGCTTTAAATCGGAACCATTCCCAAAACGGTGGAGTTTTGATAAATAATGGAGAAAGGTGAGCATTATCTTGTCGTTTTTGTTGTAATATAATCACATACACAGCTGTTACTGCTTCGCTCGGCTTGTTTACTTTCTACTTTACAGTGCGTAGTTAACCGCTAGCTGGCCTTGCTAACGTTAGCATAGCTCCCTCATCTGTTTCATTGTTGACATTAAAAAAAATATATATAACGTTTAATTTAGGGTATTTTAGTCTGCTTAATTTAATGCGAAAATTAAATGGTTGTTTTTACTTTTTTTTACTCTCAACATGTATTTTTTTGTGGTAGCTAATTTGTTTCGTTAGCTGACTGTCATAACAGGAAGTATGGTTACTGTTGATGTTGACAACATGTAGAAACACAGATGTCAACACGTATTCAAATTACACAAAGAGGAGTAAGTACATGTAGGGAAAAACAGTAATGTGTTAAAATTGACCTTTTTTTAATGAAATACAACCAGAGCTAACTGATGTTAAATGGATCTACTTCTTTTCTTAGTGTTTTAAGGGAATGCAAAAATGTGGAGCTGTCATTCAGCGAAGTCACTGACAAAACAGATCTGCTGAAGGGGACCAAGAAGGGCAAAATTTACCTTACACCTTACAGGGTACAGGATAAATTAATATATTTGTCATGCTTGTAATGCTGTCATCTGAAGTTGAAAAGTTAGCATTTGTTTCTGTCACTAGCCCATCTTTAACTGTTTTATTTAATGTTCCCCTTATTTCCTGGCTTTAGATGGTGTTTGTGTCCAGCAATAACAAGGATCTTCTGGGTTCAGCTATGTTCCCCTATTATTTGATGAAGGGCTGCAGCATTGAGCAGCCAGTTTTTGCAGCCAATTACATAAAAGGCATAGTGTCTGCTGAGCCAGGTGGTAGGTGGCCTTATGTTATGTCACTTAGCTGTAGATCCTTATCATTTTCTACTTAAATACATACTATATTTTACCCTGGATCAGTAAAACAAAAGATGCTTATCTTTTTTATTTTCATCAGGTGGATGGGAGGGTCAGGCCCATTTTAAGTTGTCATTTACCAGTGGAGGAGCCATTGAGGTGGGACAGCACCTCTTCAAACTGGCCACAAATGGTTTGTATACAATATTTTTAAACATTTTATTCCACATTTGACAGTGCGAGACACCTTTTACATAAAAAGGCATTTTAAAAGTACATAAATACTTCATCACAATATAGTACACTGTATAGGACATTGCTGAATAAACCCTAGTGTAAGTTCACCTCATGTGATGTGACACAATGTATTTATGTTTTCCAGCCTCTCGTGCTGCTCCAGCCCAGAATGGTGCTCCTTCCTATGGCTATCCTTCACCTGGAGTAATGAATGGTTATGGTCCACCTCCACCTGCCCATAACGGCTACCCTTATGCACCCCCTCCCCAGCAGAATGGATTCTACCAGGGCCCTCCTCCGGCTGCTGGCAGTATGGGCTATCCTTATCCAACAGCTGCTGCAGGTACACATTTAACACTGCATGTCAGCTTCCACTGAGGGACAGTGGTTAGACTGGTCAAACAGCAACTGGAACTCATTAAAAAAGTCTTTAAAGTCATTCCCCGTTCCTATTCCCTTTTATGTAGATTAGTTTTAACTTTGTTTTTTCAGTCTTTTTCATTCCATACATGTAATATATTATCTCTTTATGATTATTATTGTTTTTATTTGCATCTCCTTTTTTTTTTCTGTCACCATCTTGCGCTGCAGGAATGTACCCGGCAAACTTTGACTACATGGCCCCGCCTCCCCCTTACCCGGGGCCACCCCAAAATTGGGCCCCACCCGCTCAGAACTGGACTGCACCACCACCTCCTCCAGGTCTGTTTGCCTCTGTCGCTTTGATTCCCCTCACTCTGTATGTCTGCGTCACTGCACCTGTCAGATGACATCCATCTTTTCACAATGAATCACATAGATGCACGCTGCTAAAAAAAACCCAGAAGACGATAAGAAGTGCCAGTGTATCATTTTGGTGTCTAAACAATGTACTACAGTGATTATTCTAGTGTCAGATACTTCTATTGTAGGATTGCTGAACATTGCAACAGGATTGTTGCTGTTAGTTCTCAGGGATTTCAAGCTGTTCTGTTTGTGTTTTTTGTCCTGAGGATTCCTGGAACTGTCACTGCAGCTTCTTATGACTAACACTGTGCTCCTTGCATCAACCCTCCTCACAGTGTTGTGAGCAGTGGCGTCTGCGGCTAAATATGTTCTGTTTATTGCTGTCTACCTTATTTTGTGTCTGTGTCATGTCTCATGTTTGCACAGGTAACTCAAAGGCGGCTGAAGCAGCAGGCAGTGCGTATTATAATCCCAGCAATCCACACAATGTCTACATGCCCATGGTGAGTTTCCTTTTTAGTTTCTTGTGAGACACGTTTGTCTATTTACAATTTTCTTACAATGTTTGTGATGTGAATCTGCTTCCAGGAACGGCCTCCACCGTATGCACCTTTTCCTAACTCTCCTGACAAGAAGAACAACTAAAATCAGGCATCATTGCTTCAGTAACAATCTTCCTGTTTGCTCTGTTTAAGGAAATGAGTTATGTGGATAAATACTCAGTTTGCAGAAATGTGAAAAGAATGGGCAAATGAAGGACTGGAAGATGTTAGTGAGATGTAACCATAGAATCAGTCATATTTGGAGGACTGGAACAGCTTATAAAAATGATACCTTTAAACCACTTTGCTAACTTTTCTGAATCTCTTCATGATTAATCTCAGAAGTGAAATTACGTTTATTTTGACTAACCTTTAACACTTCGAGAAACGTAAAGATGGAGGCAGTGTGGAGAATGTATGTTGGGTGTTTAATGACAAAAAGATGGATTTATTACCAAAATATTTTGTAGTTATTGCGTTTCCTCTGCTTTTTTTTCAGTATAACTACAAGTTTATGTATTTGTGTCTTTATATACATTTGTTACCCATATACGGTTAGTTTGAATACTGTTTAGTTGTACAAGATAGGATTATCATAACTGTAGTACATATGCAACAAGTTTTCTTTATCTATGACCAATGTAATCCCATACTCGCTTCCATCATAGCTTCATAGTTTTATTCACTACATGCTCTTATAATGTAATATTTCCATGGGATGTGTAATAAAACGGTGACAGGCAGTGTGATATTTAAATTTTATAT
>JBAMIG010000022.1:2783284-2793727 GCA_037177335.1 Kiunga ballochi
CACACTCACACCGAGTTGCCCGTAGAGCCCACTACCTTGCTGTGACAAATGAGATGCTACCTCACCTCCCCCTCTGCTTCTCTCCCCATCAGTCCTCTTCTCTGGTGAACTCACTCTCCCTGGTGATTGGGAGCCTGTGGTTGGGTCTACATAAATCAAGATGTTACCACTGGCACTATAAGACTACTTTTTAATTAAAACTGTGAATCAGTCTACTCTAATTATGAATTGTATTCTGCTGCCGTTGAATAAAAAATTCAGGGCTTGCGTGTTCTCTCTTCTTCCTTCTCTATCTCACTTACCGTGCTCCTTCCTTTCTCTTTCTCAATTTCTCCTTTTTTACTTGCGACTCAATTTTCCGCTAGATATAGAGAATGTGTACAGCGATCCTCGGCTGCGCACAGCAGCATTGTGAAATAGGGGAGGAACTTAGTGGTTGCATACATATAACAACTCAACATGGAGGACCAGGCCCCACTGGGGTCAGCACCATTATATTACACAAACTGCCAGGAGAACAGAAACACCACTAAAGAAAGCCACCAGGCCAGTGAACCTTGTTTACCACTTATTGCCAGTCCTTTAATGGTGTTGCAGCTGGTGAAATATGTTGTTGTTAGTCTATGTGATCTTATCAAAGAGAGAGAAGTTTGTTATGAGATTTTGTCCACCAATCATGCTGGGTGAGAAGAGAATGCACATTATATGGCTCCTGTTTTTCCGCTTTTGTGGAGATGGAAACAGCAGGAGGTGGGAGTGGCTCTTTTACCT
The DNA here is from genome assembly GCA_037177335.1 of Kiunga ballochi. NCBI lineage: Eukaryota > Metazoa > Chordata > Actinopteri > Atheriniformes > Pseudomugilidae > Kiunga > Kiunga ballochi. Next base: position 2,784,056 of record JBAMIG010000022.1, read on the forward strand.
GTGAAAGGGCTGCGACAGTGACACAGCTACACCGGCAAAAGGAATGAATACCACCCAATTTCATTAAAATATTTAAAAGTAGAACAGTTAGTTTTTAAAAGCTCCACTCAGGAGTGCCGCCAGGTTGAAGCATAAAAACATGTCTCCTTCAAGGGCCCCTATTGCTAATTTATGACCTTTGCATGTCTTGCAAGCACAACTGACATCATCCTGGGGTAACAGGGGATGAGCCTGGCGTCTTCGGAGCAGGAGTCGGCTCAATGGAGCGCAGCAGCAAGGCCAGGTCGCAGTGCAGAGCTGCTGCGGCTGCTTGGTTTAACATTATATCAGCGAGCGAGCGCAGGGAGAAAGGACCAACAGGAATTCAATCTCACAGCATTGCACAAACAAACTCATGAATGATAATGGGTTGCTAATTGAAGGTACTGGAGCAATTTACCCCACAGACTATGCCACTGCAAATGGAGTCCTCTGGGTTGCCATGACTACAGGGGCAGAACTGCTGTGGAAGTCTCCTGACCTGAGCTGGTGTCAGATCATCTTTTAAGCATGTTCCCTTTAGTCAGGGCCACCATTTGGTTTTATTTGCATCTATAAATATTTATGAGTAAACATTTTGCAGTTGGTGCAACTGTTTTCAAAGTTAGGTGTAGGTTGTGGTTATCTGGGTTTCAGTTATGTTATTTCAATGTCAATGATTTTTTAAGTTTTTAAACATATTGTCACTCTAGCTTATGTGTTGTTGCAAATTATTAACTAATTTTCAAACCGTATATTCTTATGAAATACTTAAAACACCTATGAAATAGATAGTTCCTGCAGTTGGGCACCCACAGCATCACTGCTTCCATGCAAGATCAGCTGGGATCTGGAGCAATAGAGGTTTATTTAGCTGATTCTTTAACTCCAACTTCATATATTTATATACACTTTAAAATTTCCACAATTCCATATATATATAAAAAAACAAACAACATATTTCAACGCCCGATGCGACAACTATTGGACACTTGGTCATGTTATTGGTGAATTAAACTTTACTTGTGTACCACAGCAAATGAACTTAAATGCACAAGATAGCTTAAAATACAACAGTTTCTATTGCAAGTAGTGAACATATCAACCTTTTTTTTTTGATAATGTATCAGCGCTAATCAGGAAGGGAATAGATGATAAGAACCTACTGACCTACTAAGGCCCATAGGGACCCTAATAACCCCTACTAATAGGCTGATAACCTACGGAAAATGTCCATTCATTCTGATGAAAACATTCAAATTAGTGTGATGAAGTCTTTGTAGGACTTCAGTGTTAATCTGTCAGGTTGCTTGAACTATCTAAATATGAGAAATGGGTACTTGAAGAGTTACTGAAACGTGACCTAGTGCCCAACAGTTGAGGCATTGACTCGTGAAAATGTGTTGAATAAACACTTAAAAAAAAAAAAAAAAAATACAGACATGCAATAATACTTAGTTTATAAATAATATTTGACTTTGTTTTTATTTGAATGTATTATAAAAAAAAATAGCTATCCATGTGTTTTCCATACAGCTTTATCCAATTTAGGGTCAAAATTAGCTAGAGCCTATCCCAGCAATCACCTGGACGATAGGCGGGGTACACCCTGTCGCCAGTCCATCACAGGGCCAACACAGCGAGATAAACAACCAGTTACACACACATTTACTCCTAAGGACAATTTAGAATCACCAATCAATCTTGCATTGCAAACAAGCCAGAGTACCCGGACAGAACCCATGCTAACGCTAACACATGCAAACTCCACACCATCAGGTCATTGCCTGAGCCAAGGTTCGAACCAGCAACCTTCTTGCTGTAAGGCTGCAGCGCTTAATATTTATGGAATACTATTTTTTTCATGATGATATAATGTAAATATTCTATAAAACTGTGTGACTTGGCAACAGGTTTTTACAGTGGGAATCGTAGTGACAGCAGAGTTGTCCTTATCACTAAACCTCTGCCACCAGCATGTGTCTTTGTGCTCGTGATTACTCGCACTGACCTTGCGGTGGATGGCAGCAAGCAAAAATGTATTTCCTTAGTAGTAACAGATCCACTTCTTTAACACGATTTGGTGTTTTTCATCATTATGTGAAGGGAGTATACTTTGGCATCCTATTTTATATAGGCCTACAAGGGAAATCCTGTCATACTATTTTTGGATTAGTAAAGCTGAATTAGCATAATAGAGACTGATGTCACGGTTTGGTGTCCACCTGTGACAGTGTGTTTGTTTCTATCTGCTCCTATCTTGCCAGATATCTGCCAGTTAGCTGGCCAGTCTGACTAAGTGTCTCTTTGTGTATCTGAGCGGCTGTTGTCTGTCTATACGTTGTGCCGCTGTCTGCAGGGTGCACATCTCTCTCAGGCTTAGCTTTGGATGGCATTAAATCCAGGGGACATCCGTTGAAGAGACACTCTTAGATGTCATTATCCCTGTGGGGAGTCTCATCATCATCATCATCCTCCAGCAGAGTGGTGCTCAGCACAACAGCCTGGGAAGGCTGCATGAGAGACAGCCATGACAGCCTTAGGAAGGGAAGAAAATTGCTAAATAAACTACTGTAAAAAGCGGGAGATGGTGGCAGTCGCCGTAGATATGTTTAATGCAAGAAAGCATGGGATGGTAAAACCTTTTCTCTCTTACAGCTTTTAATAATAGCAAGCTGTGTGCAGGAAAAACCTGGGATTAATTGAAAATATGTTAAATTAGCAACAGAATTGATTGCTCAAAATGAAAGTCATCAGTCAATATTCAGCTGAAGGGGCGTGGTGTTGGGAAAGCTCCACTGGTTTATGAGCTGTGGTGGTGTGAATTGCAGAAGTCTGTAAAAGATTATGGGTTAGTTTACAGACCTTTTTTTGCTTTTCAATGTGTTTACAGTCTCCTTTGGATCTGTTTGCTCAGGCGGCCATTCATATTGCAGGACAGCCAAATATCAACTAATTGAACAGTTAAAATATCTAAAAATTAATATATATTTACTGTAATGATAAACTTGTCAGACCTCCTACAGGCAGGGATTATTCCATGCTTTTGTTTAGGCATACTAACAATACTCCTGCCTGTGAGATACAGAGTTTTCACAAGGAGGCAGATTTTAATTTTCTTCTTTATAACAATAAATATTCACTTGAATTTATTCCTTCTACAACAGATGGGTGTGAAATATACAGTCTAGTTGTTGCTGTACTACACAGACAGAAACATACTTGGCCTCACAAAGAACTTGCACACCTTCTGCACTAATCCAAAAAGGCAGAGTCCTGCTGCCAAAAATAACAGCTTGGAATGAGATGGATGGAGCAGGACAGATTATTGTGGCTCTAATCTGTGAAAAGATGACAATAAAACACATTTGAAGTGATTACAGCGCTCTTTTTGGCATACTGGGTTATTATATTTTGTGGCCAAATTATGACAGACTTGTTGGCAAACAACAGGTTTGTTACACACTCAGGTTTGTAGCAAATCTTCAAAATAATGATCCTGTATTTAAGACTGCACGTGTTCCACTCTGCTCAATATCTACATTGTTCTCTTAATGTTATGATGTGTAGATTGTTTGTTGCTTCATCACATTCACATCATTCTCCCTATTTTTCTCCCTATATCCCTTATTTATATTTAACTATATATACATACACACACTACTCATATATGCACACAACACTCATTGCTGCTTCGATTGATCACAGCTTATATCACACTTAAAGTAAAACAGAAATGACTGAAGTAAAACATGCATCAGTCCTTGCATGTTTCACCCCGTCATTTCTGGTGTCTTTATATCCATCCCATTCTCCCTATGTCCTTCCTTCCAACATACTGGAGCATGTCTCCACGTTCATGAACATAACCGTAAGGGTCTTTCACAATGACACACGAGCAGAGACGTTAATGCTGATGTAATGCATCTGAGGATGATAAGGTGAGTGATAAAATGAAACAGAAGGAAAATAAAAAAAATAAGGAAGGAAGTGGAAAAGGAGAGAGTGAAGTAAGGGATTTTAGCAGAGCAGCCACAAATCATGGAGAAGATTAAGTGTCCCCTCTGTGCAGCGGAGAAGGTGTAAATAGAAACGTGTCCCTGGGAGAGATCCCAGAGACCAAGTGCTTATCTTTCTGAGTGTTGTCAAAACACATTTGTCACTCTGAGGTATCCAAGTGTCTTTGTGTCTATATGAGACTTAATATGCAAAAATAAACAGCGGATGTGAGATGTGAGATTGTTAGAAACAACTGTGCATGCCTGCAAGGACAGACGGCCAGGACAAACACACACACACACACACACACACCACCTGTGAGTAGACAAAACTGTTTTCACTCTCATGTGACCCCTGGGCTGATGGACAAGTGAGGATGAAGTTGATCGTGCATCATCCCAGAGTTTGACTCTCTCAGCTGCAGAACCAGCACATCATCAAACAGCTGCAGGCTCTTGTACCCATTCAACAGCTGCTACATTTCATAGAATGATGAGAAAATGTTTCACATTGTGACTGTATCTGCCCAGTAAATTAGCCAAGGGAGTTTGGGGCTCTGGCGAAGCCGCACTCTTCCCCTCACAATGTGCTATGTCCTGTGGGAGCGTCTTTAGGTGGCTAGCGGTCTCCCTTCGATGCTTTGGTCTGCACGCTGCCAGAAACAGCTACTTCGAGTCTACAAAGCCTCCATATTATAGCTTTTTCAATAAGAAGATGTGTTGTTGGTAATCTGGAAGATGCACTGTTTCCACTATTTTTCCACCACGTAAAATCAGGTGTTGCAGGTGACGGGAGACAGTCATGCAAAAGCCCAACAAAGAATTATAGGGACTGTGCTAGTGCTATTGATATCGTAGTTAAACTAATAAATCAAAAGGCTAAATTTCCATATATTTGTGTAGTAAATGTCTCCTAAAGTAGATCAAACTCTTTTAAGAAAGATATTTTTTTTTACATTTTATTAGCTCCTGTAACTCCAAAATGTAACTCGAACTTCATCAAGTATACAATTTAAGTTTTCCAGTACTCGTACCATAAACCATAACTCAGTTATAACTCGTGATTCAGAATTGGCCACCCGACAACAGTTGCCTTCATGTACTGTGAGGTGATCAATAGAATAGAATAATGATCGCTGATAAGGCTGGAACGACATCAGATAGCACATTAACATCTTTGGGAGTATTTAGATGCAGTGTATATTGTTACTGGAATAAATCGGTGCACTATTTTCTTGCATTTCTTCAGCTGAGCTTTTGGTTTTGGTCAGACCTGCTGCAGATGGCTGTAGGTGTTCAGAAGTATCTTGTTTATTTCAGATTCAAACCATTTCTGTAGTTTAGCATTTACCAGATTTTTCCTTACTTATTTTATCCATCAACAGACTTTCGTCTGGAGGCCAGCTAAAATGTTTATCCTCATAATTCTATCAATTTATTAAAGACAGCCACTTCATGTTTTCGTGTAATGGGTTAAAGAGGCATGATTTGTCTGAGGACTAAAGTTACTTTACATTTAAAGCATGATTTACCGTCTGTGAAGACTTGGGCTCTTTTCCAGCAAGCATGGATCAACTTCAACTTATCACATTTGCTCTTAAAGAGGTTCCTGTAACTTTTGGGAATCCTAATCGATTTAAAGAAGGGTTTTATAAATGTACTCCTTGCATCTTTATCTACTCTGCTGAGTCCTGTGGTTCATATAACTGCACCACAACCTATGACACAGAAAAATGGACCAAAACCACTTTTAATATCTTTATTAGTATTTGAAAAAGAAAACCACACAAAAAGTAATAACTTGGCTCCAGATGATGCATAAAGAACGACATCCATCTTGTGTCATTAAAGGAAATATGAATGTGTAGATATGTGTCTGATGTTGATGAGTCTATTTACAAAGGGATAAAGACTGAGATCAGCTCTCAAATCTTGTCCAGACAAAAACAGCAGCATATAACATGGAGATGGTCTCTGAATGGACTGTTTGAAGCTTCAGCAGGAAATGAATTTGCTCACCCGGGAGTCTTCCAGCTCATCATGGATGTGACGGTTTTAGCAAAGCCACTGAAAAGCAGGAGAGTTGTACTGCTGCAAGGCACTGAAGGACAACACTGTTCACCAGGCTCCACACAAACACACACATTTCGCTTATAAAAACAATGGAAATATGTGTGCAGAGGCGTAATCATTGGCCCTTATAAAAGCAGCAAAATCCAAACCTCACTCCTCCTGATATAATTATCCCATATATACGACTAAAATCTCTAATTATCCTTACCTCGGTTTCGATGTAAATAAGTATGTACCAGAAATTACACTAAATATGAACTTTCTTCTCTCAAAAAGAATCAAGCAAAGACTTCTAGTTTGCTAGTTTCATGTAGCTTTTTATGTTTGATAATCTCATATCCCATTTAAATAAAAGTACTGCAGGCATTACCGAACCACCTATTTTTAAACGTGAACTTTAAGTATATCATTTTAGGGCTCAGGTATTCTGTTTCCCTCCACCCACCAACCACGCTGCTGCGGGTATTGTTCGTGTATTTTGACAACCGCCCCCGTGTCTCACTGCTGTGCGGTCAAAAAGGTTGTCCAGGTAACGTTTCCTTTCATCACCTGTCAGCAGTTGTTCTCTGGGTCAGAGCAAGGAGCCGCCTGAAGGTTTAGCCTCAAAAATCATACAGTGAGGCACCAAACAGCTGGAGAAGGTATTTATCAGGAATGGCTACCATTAATGGTATTATTGCTACAGAATTCAAACATTTACATTAGATTTCTCTTCATAATTCATTTCCCACAACAAAGTCATAAGCCAGCAGTGACGACAGAATTGTCCTCATAAATGGCCTCAAGTGTGCGTGGGTTTGACAAAACGCTTGGTACCCCTGCTCCTCCTTACATGTGAAGCCTTGCATTTTAATGGTCTTATTTGAATTAAAAGAAAAATGAAGCATGCCTGACTTAGCGGTAATGTCCATGCACCGTAAATGTCTGAAGTCATCCAGAATGATAAGGAAAGATTGTCTTTCTTTGCCATAATCTGCTGTCTTCCTGAATATTAAACTAGGTAATAAATATGAAAAATTGTCAGTCATCTTTGTCCTCTGGTTCTCATGCAAATAATGCCATCGACAAACCTGACACTTTCCACATAATGAGAAGAGGATGATGAGGGAGCGTGAACACAAGAGAGAGATAAGTGGGAGGTTTGAGAAAAAGCATTGTTTAGTGACAAAATGATAAAATGTAAAAAGAGGGTGCTACTTAGTTTTAAAAAAAAGATAGGGGAGGTTATGGGAAAGAGCAATGGGTCCCTCAGTTTCCCCTCTTTCTGGAAATCGAGACTATTACGGCAATAGATTGTCCCTGAAGTCCCAGCAAACACGTGGTGTCAAAGCCTGGCTGCACTGGTGAGGGGGAAAGTGATGAGCAGCTGCATCAGAACACCATGTACATACACACGTCCAAACACAAAATTGCACCCACACCACCTTCCACCTCCACAGCAGACTGCACAGACAGTTTTGCATGAATATTTATTAGAAGACTTTATGAGTTCACACATTAGACCAGCGTTTCTCTCATAATCGAATGGATAGCGGGTTTGGCAGTGAGTCTAGTATCCAGCTGATTTCTCCGTTCATCAGTATGCGGTGCGATGACCCGTGCTGTGGCCTGGTTGCACCCCCGGGGCACCAGGGGGCTTGCCTTCTCCAAATGCTTCCAGAGACTGAAAAACACTTTAATACAGTATGCTGCTGAATCCATTTTAAATCAAATTGAGCCCATCGCTGAAGATTAGAGTTCTGCGTTTACGTCCGTGGTAAAATACATTACGGAGACCAAAGCACAGCAGCAATCCTCATGTTTATACTGACTACAAGCACACAAACTATCTTTTGCTGTTATACTTCCTTTTTGATGTGGATTAATTGCAATATCAAATTGCTCCTCAATGTCAAATGCAACCCTAATTCCCCCAAGGTTGGGACACTATACTGTAAAGATATTAATAAAAACAAATGCAAAGATTTGCACATTTATTTAAGTTATATTTTAGTTTCAGAAGAATGAAAGATACAAAACTGAAACATATTATTTCATAGAAAATAAAAAATAGTTAAGTAAAATTTTAGCAATTTTTTTTATCAAGCCACAGCCAGCTATGCTTATAACGCTCTATAAATAAATAGTTTGATGTTTGAAAGAAAATATGTACAGCTGTATTCCACACTGTAAATGAGAGATCTTCACTTTATATATATATGTTTAATAATTAGATGCACTTTGTCTCAGAGTGATGAACCACTGCCCATCTTTACATCCGAGAGGCTCAATCTCTCTGAAATTTGACATTAAATGATAAAATGTCTTAGTTCAACATCTTCTTATCTAATTGGTGGATACAATATAGCACATCTGGTCAGTAACAGACACTGAAGCAGCATGTGGAACCAGAATAAATGAAACATGTTTTCAGTACTTTATCCTGCAACTTTAGTTGGAATAAAATTTACATTTCAATGTCAAAATAAAAAATGTATATGGAGGAATGGAGACCTCTGACAGGTGATAAGGTTAACATTGATCAGGCTTTCATGAGGCTGTAAGGAGGATGACTACAGAGTTAAAGAGGTTTTGTTATATGTTCATCTAAACCTGACTAATTGATGAGTGTGAACAAAATTATATCATCAAATGTATTGGTCTGTGAAATAAAGAACCTGCACATCAACTGATTGAACAGTTGAAAATATTTGTATATATGGTATATTAAAAATGAAATAATTTAGTTCAAATAGCTTAAAAGATACAGATTGCTCCAGCTTGAAATGCTTTTTTAAAAATCAATATACCGATTTTGTAAGGCTTGAAATTACAAAACTAATATTAACCAATACAGATATATTTTATAGAAAAGAAAATAGCATAAGGTAAATAAGGCATAACCTCCCCTTTGCATTAAATCTGGTGTCTGTAGACATTTTGAAATGATTACAAAACTTTGAGATGAATCCACTTCCATGCTCATTTTGCAGCAAAGGACGAGACAGTTTGATGATTTGATGACAGTTTTTTTCAAATTTAAATTTGTAATAATTTTATTTCCTCGCTTCAGAACTTTAATGCTTTTGAAAATTTTACCATCTAGCCAACATGCTGCAGTGAGAGAAGCTGGCATTAAACTTTATGTCCCTCTAAAGCAGCTGGATCACATTCACTGCTCCGTGTAAACGTGTTTCCTCATGACTGAACAGCTTCGATTGCAGTTATTGTTTCAGGTTTGTATTTAGAACAATAAGTTTTTATAAAGCCTTATTTCTCAAGCTGAAACAATTTTTTAGGGCTTCTTTTCCTTTTCACTTTGACTCTGTGAAGAATACTCACCCGGTCCAGCTGGTTTCAGTTTCCTTGTGTTTACCTTTCTTAACTCATTTTCTGACAAGAAAGTATTAAACTAAATTTCCTTTCTTCTCAATAGAGATAAAAGTCTGCGGCAGAGGTGTGGACTCGAGTCAGATGACTTGGACTCGAGTCAGACTTGCACTGAAATGACTTGCGACTTAACTTTGACTTTGGGCTATTGACTTGAAAGTAAAGTTAGCTAGTCAAAGTTAGCTAGCTAATTTTAGCTTAGTAACAGAACATT
>JBAMIG010000022.1:2793827-2805645 GCA_037177335.1 Kiunga ballochi
TAATGTTAACGTCATTCACTTTTCTGGAAGCTTCCCTCCCACTGCTGAACTCAATACATGGAAATAATATTCTGTTATTATTTTACATGACTGTTTATTGTAAACACAAAGGTGTTGAATTAAAAAAAAAAGAGTTTAAATAAATTTCAGAAAAATATTATTTTGTATAAACTTAATATTTCAATATTTCTAACAAAAATATAATTTGATTAAGATCTCATGGTGACTCGGCTGAGACTTGAAAGTCAGTTTTGAGGACTTGTACTTGACTCGGGACTTTTTGTCTTGACTTGGGACTTGACTCGGGACTTGCTAGTCTTGACTTGGTACTTGACTCGGACTTGCTAGTCGTGACTTGGGACTTACTTGTGACTTGCTATACAATGACTTAATAAAAGATTTCCTACACAGTCGCAAAATGTTTCTGTGTGTCCATTCAGGAAGCATTCCCACATATAATCATTAATTAATTAATTAATTAATTAATTAATTCATTCATTCATTCATTCATTCATTCATTCATTCATTCATTTTCCAATTTGCTTAAACCAATTCAGTGTGGTGGGGTAGCCAGAGCCTGTCCCAGTAATCATTTAGCCAGAGGCAGGGCACATCCTGGACAGGTTGCCAGTCCATTACAATCCCATATATTTGCTGTTAATTATATTGTTCTCCTTATTATGTTTTCTGATAAAAGTGTGTGAGTTACTGGAACCTTCATAGTCTTGAGGTGTGTGAACTTTGACCCACCAGCGTGTAAGTGATACGACGCCTCTTCACTGTGTGGGTAATGGAGCAAGTGGTGGGTGAGACACCAGTGCTCGCTGACGGGGAAATGGGGTCATTTACTGTCATAACATTGCTTGTGCAGTGTACAGTTTAATGGGCGCCGTTTTTGTTTCTTCATGAGACATGCTTTGACTCACGATGGGACTTTTTAATGGCCTCATCTTTCTGAATGATCATTGAAGTTACACAGCGCTTTGGCTAATGTAATCTGTACCCCGGGGATGTGACTCTGTTTCCAGTGTGTGTGTGTGTGTATGTGTGTGCATGATGCTTTGTCCATGTGTGTGAGTGAGCAGAAGCTACAAAGCAAGATGGTAGATTTAGTTGGTGATTGGATGGAATACAGCAGGTTTGTGTCTGAATGTGTTTAAAAGTAAGTTGATCTCTGCGTGAAAGGATTTTGTGACGCAGCAGAGCGAGTGCACTCTGGGTTACGTCGCTTCATTCACATCATCAATGCTTCTTACAGGATGTCTGTGAATGCCGATGTGTGTATGCGTAGCTCTGTGTCCATCATCTGTATCAGTATGAGTGCGCATGTAGGCCTATTTTAATTGTTGCCATGGAAACAGAGTGCTGCCAGAGAAGTCCAGATTCAAAGAGGCCATCTCTTTCTCTCTCCTCCTCACGCTGTAATTCTCTCTCCATCTAGGTGTCTTTCTTGTTATTCCTCTATCTCTTTCTCTGATTTTCTCTAATCTTTTTTGCTCTTCTCCTGCCAAGCTTGTTCTCTTGCCCTTCTCTTGTTTCCCCCTTGTCCCCGCTCTTTCCTCAGGCCTCTTATCATCCCTCCCTTCCTCTTCCCTCTCACATCTCTATCATTCATGCAAAATGGTGTGCAATTGACTATTAACACAGGGACCTGTAATTAAAGCTGACGAACCTCCACCAATTAGTTTTCCCTATAGAAGTCTTTCTGTCATCTCTGCATACGTCCCTTTATCCCTCTTTCAATCTTCCTTTTGCTGTCGTCCTCCTCTTTGTTACTTCCTGCCTCATTAACTGTCAGTTTTATGAAGTGGATATTGTCTTTGTGTTTTTGTTTGTTGTCATACCTTCCATCTGTCTCTTTAGCAGCAGTCACGCACGAGATGTATCCACAATGCACCACTCAAGTTTATGAGCTTTCCTGCAAACTCTTCCCACAGTAAAGAGCTTTTCCCACCTACACCTACTCTGACTATATGTTGATACACTCTGGAGGACATATGCCCTCCTACTTAAACAGATGTAAACATACAAGAAGCACACACATCTTTCTCAGAAAGCCTGCTTTAGTCTTTGCCAACATCTATAGTTATTTCTTATTCCAGCTTGTTTCCTTTCTCCATCCCCCCCTCCACCTTTTCACATGATCACCTGGTTCTTCCACCCTCCTGCCTCCCCATTAATAAAAACACTATAAATAAGTACAGAGTAGAGGGAGTCAGTCTGAGTGTTAGAGAAAGAAACGGTCAAGTAGAACGTGTGAGGGAGGAGGAAGGAAGCAGGGTTGGACAGCAAATGAGTGTGTGTTAAACTAGGCCAAAAGGGGTTGCAGGAGGAGGGCGAGTATCACATCAAAGCCTTGTGAGTTGTCCAAAGCGCCTTTGCTGTCAATCCCTTAATCAATTTTGGTGTCAGTCAGTTTGCCTGCATCTTGGGTTGGTGTGTCACTCATCTCACTGCAGACAGTTTGTCAGTCAGCCCGAAGTGTCGTCTTTCCCCCCATCTGCCCTTGCTATCATTTGCATACACCTGATTAATATTTTCTTCTTTTCTTCTCACTGTTGCTCCCTCCTTTGCTTCTTCTCTTTCTTCCTCCTGCCAAGAAACTAGTGTCTCACATATACAATGTACTTTAACACTGTTCTGTCACACCCTGCATGAATTATTGATACATATGATATTATTCATAAATGATACGCAATTGTAACGTGTATCTCTCAGTACGGTTAAATGCTACTGATACATCAGTGTATTCTTAAAGCTCCCTTTATGACTTTCCTTTCCTCTATTTCTATGAGCTGACACTGATATGCAAATATTTGATGCATGCAGTTTCTCTTCAATTTGTTGTGTAGAATATATTAAACCTTATAAAATGCTAACATCTGTTTCCTTCTTTTTCTTCCCCATTCGTTCTCTTTTTCTCTGTCTGTCATCTCTCTTGGCACTTTGCTTTGCCAAATCTGCTTCTTCCTCCCTCTTTTCCTCTATCTCCATCTCTTTCTGTTCCTCCTCCCCACACCCTCCATTTTTCAGGTATTACTTTCCCACTCCCACACCATGCCTGTTTGTGGACAACAAAGCTCCTTCCAACCTCGCGGCCATGCTGGAGCTCGCTTCTCTGCCCACTTGGCCGCTCAGGAGCAAGAGCGAGTTCAAGCCCTACATCCACCCCTTCCTGCATCACTTCACCGCCACGCAAGTACTTCTCTCCGCCTACCCCTCATTTTCCTGCTGCTCTGCCTTCTTCATCTACCCCCAACCTGCCACTCACGGAGAGAGAAGGGCGGGGGAGGCGGGGGAGGCGGTGGCGGCCACTATGTTCCCATTCCCCAGCCTCCCCCGCACCACATGGCCCTACCCAACATCTTACGTGGCCTCAGCATTGCTGTCGTGCTGGTGGGCAACTCCAGCGAGGTGGCACTGGCAGGGGCACGAGAGAAGGAGGACTTCCTCCACATTGCCCCCAACGTAGAGGTGCTGACCATGAATGAGACCGATCCTAAAAGCATCATCAAGAGCATCTGTGACCTCATGACCGAACACTGGCTGCAGGGCGTGGTATTTGGAGATGACACAGACCAGGAGGCCATTGCACAAATCCTGGACTTCATATCAGCCCAAACCCATATCCCTATCCTAGGAGTACGCGGGGGATCTTCCATGATCATGGCTGCCAAGGTAGGACACTTGCACCAGATAGCAAAGATTTACACCCCCACCCCCTAAAAAACAAACAAACAAACAAAAAACCAAATAAAACAGAGAAGTAATGGACATTTACAGTAACTGAGTGAGGTGCCATATATAGGTGTGAAGTTTAGAGGGCCTCACTTTGGAGACTTTGAAAATTGCTGGTCTTCTTAGAAGTGAATGCTGTGATAACACTCACCTCCTTTATCATGGTCTCATCGCTGGATATTGAACACATAAACAAAATGAGTATTTTAACCTTAATTCTTTATAAATTTTCACTCTGACTGGCTGCAGTCTGCTGTCAGTCATACCTGCACCACTCTTACTCCTGTTTAAACCTATCTTTTCCAACCCACCACACATTTATAGTAAGTATTTGAGCTTACTGATTAAAAACCTTCAGACTCAACATCACACATTGGGACAATTGTACCTGTATTTCTGACCAATGTTAGGCAGTGCAGTTTTACAATAATGGCTTCAAAAGACTATTAGAAAGAGACTAATTTTACATGTTAATCATTAAAAGACAGAAATCAAACTGGGTGGCTTCTGTGACTACAGTGAGCTTTTTCTCAGCCTCTTCAACACAACCATAGTGTTGTGTATTAACTCTGAGAGCAGAAAAGAACAGACCAGCAGGCTAAGCTGGGGTGCCTGACTTGAAAGACAAAGTGCCAACATAGCTGATGCCAGTGACAGGATCAGCTGGAGATTGCACCAGGACAGAGAGCTCTGCCTATTTACCAGGCCTTACCTAATGGGATAAAACAATCTGCTGCTGCTTTATCTGTGTTCGCCTGGGATCTGGATTTGGAAATTTTTGTTTAAAAATAAAATCAGCTCATTCACTCTGTAGCTACGCATTAATCTAACTGAAATGAAAAACAACCAGTTAGGGCAAAAGTGTCTAGCCATGAAACCTTGAGAAAGACACTCATAACAGTGTTTCCCTCTGCTGACGGGTTTTTTTTTTTCATTTGGAGCTTCGGGCAGGACTCGTCTCATTTACTTTAAATTAGGTGATATCATGCATTGTCAAACTGAACTGTGTGTGTGTTTCTTTGCTTGGGACGTTTTTAGCAGTGTTGGCACATGTTAAACCCCTACAGGCATCAGAAGCTCCTTGTCAAGTGTTAAACAACCACACTCATGTGACCCCCACCAAATAAACTCTCTGGCTTATCTCTGCAATCCTTGTTTCCATGTTGTCATCCTTGAATTTATCTGTTGACCCCGCTGGTGTCAACAGGACATTATACCAGCAGAGACATAAGCTGGAGTGACATGGCAAGACCAGCGGCCACCACTAAAGCCTTTCTTTCTGTTCATTCTCACTACAGCTGTAAGGGGAGTAATGACAGAGAACCATCCAGTCCTGTTTAAAAATGCATTTTTCTGGGCTCAAAAACAGCTGTACAGCACACTTGTGCACTCCATTTTCTCTGTCTATGTGCTGCAAATGCATTTTGCCATTATCATCCAAACCTAGGTGCATGCCGAACAAACATATATAATCTGCAACAGCACTCCACCTGTCCTAATTTGAAAACTCCTGCATAGGATGCTTGTGTTTATTTACATTAAATTTAGCAGGCATGTGGCCACAGTTGAGAGATGAGTTTATTTGTGCATGCACGTGTTACAGGGCAGTGTTATTTATTATGCACACATGCTCCAAGTACACCAGGAAAAGGAAAGGGCAGCATTTCATGGCAGAGGTTTAAAAAGATTTCCCCATCCAAAAGCCAGAGTTTACCTCTCCTGAGAGCGTCCTCTGAGCAGCTCCCTGGAGAGAACAGGGTTGTGCTCTGGCACGGATTTGTGTCTGCCTAATGGACTGAGACAATGGAGTGGCAAAAATACGATTGAGAAGGATCAGAGAACAGGGAGTGAAAGAGACATATGAGAAAGGAGAGTAATTAGGACTGTGAGGTGAGAGTGAGATTGGGGGAAAGGAATTGTGCTATAAGTAAAAGCAGCTAGGGGAGAAGAAGCTTTGGTGGAGGGAAATTTGGTCAGGTCAGGTGAGGATCAGATGGGGTTGTCTGTGAAGGAGTGTAGAGGGCCAAGACAGAAAAGCAGACAGCTCGGCAATATCCACACTGGGGAGGAAGGAGGAAAGAAGGTGTCTGGAAGAGAACAGTAAATGCTTTGAGATCAGGAGAGTAGGGAAGAAAGGATAACGTAAACATTTCTTCTGTATGGACTCCATCGAGGAAAAAATAAAAGAAAGCAGGAGTAGAAGTAAGAATGAAAAAAGCTTTCCCTAAAGGGAACTGCAGCATTTTTTTAAAAGTCTCACATAAATTAATAGACAAATAATTATAAATAGGGATTGTACTATTATGCATTCACTCACAACTCTACACCATCACATGGACTAACACAAATATGTGCCGCCATCAAGAGTGTAGGCCAAATACTGCTATTACCATTCACAAGACAACCCCTAGTTTTTCATTACACATCCAAGAAAGGATGATAATAGGGAGCAACGCAGAAGGCGGAGCATACAACATTTTGATTTTCATTTATGTCCACAGGAGAGGCTTTTGGAGGACACATACAAGATAATTTCATAAAATCAAACCTCTGGAGTAGGATGCCGTGCGACTGCTTAAACAGCCAGGTTTAAACATGATCTAAATACTTTTTTGTTGTGTTTATATGCATTGAATAACTCTTCTTGTTTGGGGTAAAACACAAAGATATGAGCACCTTCATGTGCCACTGGGAGACTCCCTATCTTCCATACTATCAAATAACATTAAGCAATACTTAACTTTCCATGTATCTAATACATTTGTCTCTTAATCAGTTGTGTTGCGTCTGAGTTGTTTGACATCTCTAATAAGAACAAAACAGGATATTTTAGACATTTGTTTTTTTCTGGTAATGATGGCATGCATGATTTTTGTAAGGGGGAGATGGTGGAAACAGCCCACTGAGCTCCACTTCAGCTCCTTGAAAGGGTGATGTTGAAATTCAGTATAAACCCTGAACAGTTCACCAAATGGCACATATTTAAAGATATATTTTTACTTCAGAAACGCAAAAAACAAACAAACAAAAAAGGAAACAAAGGAAAAAACTAATGTCTCTTTTAAATAGATAGAAAGGATAGAAAGAGGAAGCCAAGCGGCTCCAGTTTTAACAAGAATGGATGAAGGAGGAGGAGGAGGGAATGAGAAGCCAGAGATAGATGAAGGCAAAGGGCACTCACATCTATATCAATGAATAAGATCAGTAAGGGAGGGTTGGGTTGTAAGTAAGAGGAAGAATTCACTGAGAGCATGGCCTTAAGACTGTAACAAGAGAAGCAGAGCGAGGGAAAGGCGAAGGGACAAGGAGCATGCGTTCACAGCAGGTGTGTCACCATCTATCCATTGCTGATGGTGCTTTAAAAACAGAAGCTGCCTCTTTGCTCTGAAAATCACAGCCTAAATGGAGGAGGCCTTAAGAAGGAGAGAAAGATGAATAGAGCACAGCTGTAACCACATCTGTGAAAGACAGGGTAAGATAAAGGAGGAGGAAAAGATGAAGAGGTGTAGCAACTCCTCCAACAGCTCTGAGTGTGACTCCTCAGACATCTTTGGGTGCATTTTTGTAAATTTTGTTACCCAATCAAAGTGGATGTAGTTGCCAGTTTTATGCTCAGTTGCGATTTCCAATACCACCCCCATGCGCTTGCTGTTTCTTCACCATATCTGCTGGACTACTGCAATCGGGATGATCTAAAGCTCTGGCTAATACTCATAATATCAAGACATGAGGAGCTATTTTCCTCAGCTTGTCTAGAAGGAATGGCTTTGTCGTAGCACAAATAGCTGTGGCTGTCGTTGATCACCCCAGGGCAGCTACACAATAAGTACAGAGATCTAATCCATGAGAGGAAGCTTGCTGCTGTAGATTAGGAGAGAGATAACATCCACTTTTGCACAGGATTTAAACATAAGATCATCTGCAATTAACGTGAATAAGGGAAAGCAGCCATCTCCGATGACCTGAGGGAAACTGTAATAAAATATTAATAACATTTGCAACACATTTCAGGCGATGTGCAGGAGTGGCACACAAGCAGGCACTCACATGTGTTTCAATAAATGTGCAGTGTGATGTGTTGCGAGGTTTTTATTGTATAAATATCAAACATTTCTCTGAATAAACTCAAAAAGTAAATCTTCTACAAAGTTCTCTTGCAAAATTACATTACCATTACTTTCTTAAGCAGCATAGCACCCAGGCCCATCAACACACAAGCACAAAAGGCGCACATCTTTTGTGTTACTGGCAGCCTTCTCCAGGAAGAACCAGCTGGATACGATCAATTAACTTTTGCTCAAATAATTCAGGCTTTTTATCGTTTCAAATGTGGTCGTTTGCCTGTGGGTGTCCGAGACCTTTCCAAGAAGAAAGAGAGCAATTTTGTGTCTAAACACAGCCTTTTCTGTGCATCTTTGTGTGTACTTGTGGATGCACACGTGCGCTAACAAAACAGGCTCAGTGGCGGTGTGGAACTGGTGTTGAACTGTGCCGGAGGATAATTATTGTGGATGGGGGTGTGTGCAAGCCAGTTCAACCATTTAATCACTGCACATGGGTTAAATCAGCAGAGCAATTAATGTCCATACACCATTATCTACAGAAACTATTTCCTGTTCTCCTCATTATTTACTGTATAGTGGAGTAATTAATTAAAATCTTTTGGACACTCAAAAATTGATTTGTGTAGGCAACGTTTTCTGTTCAGTTTATGCTGCCAATGACCTTTTGAGGTTTAAGTCCAATGAGTTAAACATAAATGTGTCTGCATTTATATTCCCAATTAATGTCTTACACCAGCACCTATTGTAGTAATCACTGAGTTCCAGTACTCTATTAATGTAATGTGCTGTTCAGCTTGGCAGCACCACGTACTTTGCTAAAACATACGCACAATTAGGGGCATTTATAAATGATAAGAGAATTAAAAGAGAGTGTTCTGTTGCTTCATGTCTCTCAGTGGTTTTCTTTGTGCCATTTTTATTCTTTTCTTTTCCCTATTCCTCTCTCTGTTTAAATTTCTCTTTTAAATTCTTCTTTTTTTCATTGTGTGGTTCATTCATTGGTTTTATGCCATGTAAAGCACAGTAACTCCCCCATTAACAGCTTTCTGATACACCCTTTCATCCTTTTTCCTCTTTAAATTTAAGCTGGGGGGCAGTTTTCTTATGTTTTCTGTGCATTTTGTTTTGATGACCTGAAACCTGTTAGAAGAAAAAGCAGCAGGTTATGATTATTGCAGCGCTCACCATAGTGTCACCTAAAGGGCCAAATGTAGATTTAGAAACAAATACACGGATCAGATCCGTATGGTTTTCCAGTGATCTAAACATCCCATCACTGGTGTGTTCTCACCTTCTCATTGTCCTGGTTTAGAAATTGTGGCAGCCCGCTGTGTTTGAATGTGTGTGTGTTCCCCCTTTCTGCACACACACAGAGAGAGAGAGAGAGAGAGAGAGAGAGAAGGGGGGGGGGTGTAAGAGTGGGGGGTGGAAGGAAAAATAGAGTCCTAAATTTATGTGTCCTATTTTTCCAACCCTGTTGGTCTCAATTTACCCAGGCCACTTAACTCACTCTATAACTTTCGCTTCTCCACCTCATCCTCTCTGACTGGCCTCACTTTCACTCTTTCAGTTCACCTCCTTTTATCCCCTTTTCTACTCCCATATGTGCTTAATGTGGGGCTTAATTGTTTGCCAAGAGAGTTTTCTGTCTGTCCCACTATTTCTGTTCACATTATCTTAACAAAATAAAGTGAAGTACTTCATGTATTGAAGCATTTTTGCAGGAATTGCAGTGTTATGGGAAATGATTCGGCTGAAATCAGTAAAGAAATTTAATAGATGCTAAAATGTAAAAAAAAAAAGTAAAATATTGTCTGTCTCAACTCAACCTCAACTAAAGTCCAGTGCTACCATGTTCCAGTGTAGTGAAATGAACTTAAAAGCTGCAAAGTATTTTTTTTTAAAGTAAAGTCAGCTCAGGAGTTTAGATCTTGTGGTAACCTAATTTGAAAAGATAAGTGAAGCAGAATCTTTAACAAAGTCAGGATAGCAGTTCAGCTTTGGACTAAAAACAACTTTTTTTTTAATTAAAAATATATCTGAAAATATGAGGCAATGTATTTACCTGATTAAACCTGAACAATAGTCTCAACATAGTTTTTATGTAGAGGCAGGTGATGTTGAAAAGAGGATTTGGAGGTAAAAAGAGATCCGGACAGCAGTTTAATAAACAATAAAAAGTGTTTTTTAAATCAAAATCTAGCATCTTTAAATCTTAGAGGCTAGTTATAGCAATCCCACTGACAATCTGTGTCAAAACCCAAAGATAAGTCAACAACTAGACATATCATAAGACTTATATAAAATAAAGCAAACAGCACTGAGTATGTGTGGACATAATGCTTAAGCATGAACAGACTAGCACAGCGGAAGCTGGTTAGAAATAGGTTATCTAAATGGGATCATAATACTTATGTAATGCTGAGGATCAGACACAGTATAAACATTTTTTAAGTTCACTCAACCTTTGTTTTATAGTGTATGTATGATCATACGATGGCTCCAGCTACCTGGCTTTACTTAATTCTTCACCTGACTAAAATGTGATGCCAGATTTTGAAAAAGACTTAAAGAAGTAGTGGGAAATGAGCTGACTAATTTTCTGACATCTTTACCCTTTGTCCATTAGCTCTTTTAAATAAACCTTTCTTTGTTTTATCTCTATCCTGTAAATGCTCTTCACTGGTCTACCTACCTGCGGCTGCTTTTAGGAAGCAGGTTAGGATATTTCCAGCGGACTAACAGGTGCAAATGCACCCACCTTGCTCCTTCCCCTCCATGCTCCTCCCTCTAACACCCCCTTTTCCTGCTCTGATGCCTGTAAAAGCCGTGGAGTTGCGGGGCGTTTTTATGGTGCCAGCAGCATTTTCCTCTGCTTCAGCCCTTCATTCAGTTCTCCTTTATTTAGCTATTTTCAACTCTTTTCTTCATCAAGACATAACTTAATTTTCCCCACATCTACCTATGCAGCCATCATTGTCATCACTAAAGCCAATTTACAAGTATTGCTCCACCTCTCCTCCACCTTTCTGACCTTGATCCTTTCCTCTTTCCCCCTCATGGACCTTACACCAGCCCTTAGCTGGGACCCTTATTAGCCTTATCTTTGCCAGCCACTGCAGTAATTTCAAGGAGAGACTGGACTTCTATCTTTGTATGGGCTGAGATGACTCAGAGCTTTTCTAAAAAGTATCATAGTATGCATGGACAGGAAGGGAGACAAAAAATTAGGATGACTTAATTACAGCTCCACAGACTTAGCATGAGGGACGATAAAAACATGCAGTTCCTCCCATGCTTCTCTTTAACCTTTAACACAAGCGCTTCCCCTTTAACTATTTACATCTGTCCACTTTAAAGCCTCTGTCACTCTTGTTCCTAATGACGGGTGGTGAGAGCGTTGTCAACAAACAGTGACAGCTTCAGTCCCAACAACACCCACTGTGTTCCTGTGAGAAAACAGTGGAGTGAGATTTTCCTGCGTCCTCACTGTAAGCAAGTGTAGATCAGGGAGTACATCAAAAGTAATGGGACTTGTTAATCAGTGTATTTACTGTAAGTCTGAACTGTAAATGTGAAATAATCAGTCTGAGTTTGTCTTCTTTTTAAATCTGATAAGGGCAGTAAGATTTTTTGTCCCCATCAGTTATGTTCACCACTTCTTAACTTAACTTTATGCCTGTTTCAGTACAAATCGACTTGCTGTTAAACATGACACGAAGGGAGGAAAACCTGCTCACTGAGATTCAAGGTGTGTTTATACTTTGCTTAGTTCAGATCTTGCAAAAGGAGAAGTGTACAGCTTGGGACAGGAAGATGACTGCGTGAGTCATGCTGCCTGTCTGCTCATGTCAATGCAGAAAAGCTCGGGTTCTCTACCAGAGTCCTGGGAGCTTGAGGGTCCTACGCAGTATCTTAGCTGTTCCTAGTACTGTACTTTTCTGGACGGAGATGTCGGATGTTTCTCCAGGTATCTGTTGTAGCCACTTGTTCAGTGTGGGGGACACGGCCCCCAG
>JBAMIG010000022.1:2833033-2846442 GCA_037177335.1 Kiunga ballochi
TCATCCATAAACCCTTCCACCTTAACATTCAGCTATTTAACCTCACTCTGCAGCAAATATCAGATTAAAATCCAGACTACATCTGCATATTTTGTATGTTTCTCACTCCCTTGTGAGGAAACTTACAATATATATATGAAATATATGGTAAAATATATATTTAGTAAGTTTCTTACTCTCACTCATAGCTGTACGAGAAACCCTTGTGTCGGTAAAAGCACAGTGAAAGAGCTATTACCACTCTGCAGGACCAGGGGACAAATGAGCGACAGCAGGAAGCATCAGACTGCAGAGGCCCCTCGGTGGGTCCTCTGCTAAACTTAGAGCAGAAATGGGCCAGAGAGAAGCAGTCAGTGCATTTGTGTATTTGTGTCTGAATAGAAAGTGGTTTAGACTCTCTGATTATGTCAAGATATAAAATGAAACCACCATTTCCAAATTGTGTCTCTTGTTCAGTTCAGTTCAGTTTTTATAAATCTTGCAATACTTGCAATTTTATACTTGCAATTACAATTACAATTTTAAATACTTTAAATTAATTATTAATTAATTATTTTAAATAATTTAAATTACAATTTTAATACTTGCAGGGAAAGGAAGACAGATTGCAATCAAAATTATGTTAAAGTGATTTTATGTCAAATATTCTAATGAAGATGTGCCTCCTTTATAAAATTAAGACTCAAAAAGTACTTAAATAAGGTCACTGTTAATTAGATGACGGTCTGACAAATGTTCAGGCTAATTAAGCTTGTATGTGTTTGATTAAAGATAAGTAGGCTTCCTTGATAAGAGATGCGATGATGAGGAAGAGTGAAAGAGGGGAAAGGAGAGGCAGAGGGTGAGTGGCGCTATAATTGAGGTAGAGATAATAAATGTGTGTGTGTGTGTGTGTGTGTATGTGCGTGAAGTGTGAGAGAAATGGGAAAAGAAAGGGGAGCAGAGAGGAGGTCTCGTCATCAATACGTAATTTCAGAGCATGTGGTAATGGCGGCTTTGCTCAGAGGCTTTATCAGAAATGAACGTGCTTAAGCACTTGTGTACATGAGCATGTGTGTGTCTCCTTCTCCGCTGTGAGTGTGTGTGTGTGCGAATGCCTGTGGCTGTGGTGAGTTTATATCTCCTTCCCACCGCCTTATAAATTCACTATATTCAAGCAAGGCCAGCTGTTCCCTTTTTCCTCACCTCCCACTCCAGTTCTCTCTTTTATCATCCCTCCATCCTTTTTCTCTGTGTCTCAGTCTGCCTCGCTCTTTCGCTCTCTCTCTGGCTGGCATCGCTTTCCATCAGGCAGTGCAGCAGCAGTCAATAGCAACACCCTCCTCACCCCCCGCTCAAGTTCAAAGGATCCTTTATAGGCAGGATAGAAATATGCGTTGCCAAAAACCTCCTAGTAACAGACACCATCGGCTGTCTCTGCCTTATACCTTCCTTTCTCTGCCTTTGTATCTTCCACTTGCACCGAAAATAATCATACGTACATCGACTATATGGCACAAAAAGTTCAGAAAAATGTTTCAGAAATCTAAACTGATGACAATATCTGGCAAATCCTGGTGTAAGGATGTATTTAGTCCAATCATTTGCTTTTTTACGTCAGTAAATTAAGATAGTAAGTGGCTCTGGATGTATGACACAATCTAATCTGTCATGCACTAATCATAACTTATTATAGTTAAATAAAAGACTGCTCAAATAAGATGGACCTATTTTTTATGTGTAGTGTAGATAGGTTGTTATATACTCTTAAAGCTGAGTCTAATAATTGAAATGAACAACAATGGAAATGTTTAAAAATAGGTCCAAAAAACGTGCTTACATTAATAATTGGTATGTTATATCTTTGTGTTTTTAAATCTAATCAAATCCAGGAAGAATTTTCATATTCACCAAAAAAGTACAACAGAGTATCATTTCCTTATTCTCCACAAAAATCACTTGTTTTTCTGCAGTTGAACTTATTTTGAAGAGGTCAGTGGGTTTATTTATACAGGAAACATGAGATTAAGCAACATTAAATATGTTTCTGACCTTAAAGTGTTTCTCCTACATGTGTTAGGAAGCATTTCTTTACAGTGTCATGAGGCTGAGAAACTGTATTTCACAGTTTTCTGTTGAAGCCTGGAGCATCACGCTGTAGCTGTGTATTGCAGTACCACATCAGCAAATCAGTAACTGGATTCAATGCATTGGCCATTTTGGACATGTTTCATATTCAATCCAAGAGAGAAACACAGGACTGCATCAGCTGGAGTGAGGACATATTTTTGCAATGTTAACATCTGGGATCAAAATTATTGTAGTGTGTTCTCCTGTTCTTTTGTGTTCATCAGGGGGCGTTTGACCCCTAATATATGGTGCACCAGGATTTTGAATAAAGTTTCTGCCGTGATGCAAAATGTCTGAGAAACCTTTTGCATAAAATAGGATACATTTGGCTTTTATAAGGTTAATAAACACAATATCTTAAAAAGAGGCAGCCAATTATGGGTAAAACAACCTTACACAAGACCATAAAACACCAAATGAGCGTCCTTTCTCTGTATACTCCAGTTTTCTTCCACCATCAAAACAGATGTCAGGTTAATTGGTCATTTTGAATTATCCATATGAATGCATGTGAGTTTGAATGGTTATCTGTCTTACTGTGTTGAGCCTCTGATGCTGTAGGCTCCGGCTAACCCGCGACCCTTAATTGAAATAAAGCTGTTGAGAAAATGACTGGCTTACTGTTAATAGTAGTTCTGCATCTGCTGACATGCACACATAAATTATTTTTTTACAAGTTGAAGTGATGTCTGTTGTGACATTTAGGGATATTGCATAGACATACAGCAAATCTAAGTACAAATGTTTGTACCTGTGTGTTAACCTGTGTGTTCCTATCACATGCATTAATAAGATCACTGTACCTGTGCCTTAGGATGCATATTCCACTATATTTTGCAGCTACTGGTGTGCTCCTGTGTGTGTAATTGAAATACCTGAGTTATTGGGTTTCTCTCTCCTTTAAGTCAAAAAACTGCTGGAGGAGTGTGTGAGCACGCTCATTCTGAGGCCCTGGGGCAGAGCGAGCTCTTATGGCACACCATGGCCCGTCAACCACTGAACACGCACACACAGGACTTATACACACACATGTATACTAAACATGGTACCCCACTTTGGTCAAATCTGCACAAATGGGACACAGGGGAAATTAGATGTAGAGGCACACACACACATGTGCATGACTCCCAGCAAACTGTCACAGACACACCAAAACCACACACAAAAACCCACCATGTTTTCCATTGGGGAGGGCACCGCTGTCCCGTTTCTGTCTCCTCTCTGACAGCAGCAGTCCTCTGTGGTTGAGCAGCTCAGGATTAGCCTCCTCCCTGCGTATATGGCTGGCTGACTGCCTGACACACGAGCACGGACACACACCTCCATTTGCCTGTTCTCTCACAGACTCCTGGCTCACTGCCCCTTCCCGGCTTGCTCGCTCCACACAGGATCATAGCCGTCTGCCAGCCTGCCCTCCTCTCCTCCATTCACCCATTGTCACCACATTGTCCTCTGCCGCCGTCCCTCTGGAAGCCTTAAAGTCTCAGCTACACCCATGCTGCTTTTTCTACATCTCTACCTTATATTCTAGCTTCTTTAATCTCTTTACTCTCCTTTATATTGTTTCTGCCCTTTGCTTTTATCTTCTCTGTGGTTTTTATTGTCTTATTATGGCTCACCATAACTTTTTTTCTCTCTCTTTTCTCTGTCTCCACTGTCCGTTCATTCTCTGCATTGTATGCTGTAGTGTATTGGTGTCTGTTTACAGTATCTAGCCCCATATGCCAGCCATGGATCCACAGAGAGGACAGTGACCGGCTCAGCAGTGAATTGAACGCCTTGCTGGCCAGCTTCCTGTGTCTTGCTGACTGACTAGCTGGCCACGCTACCCCCTCTGGGAATCTTTAATACTCACTAATCGATCTCTTTGTGCCAGCAGAGGTGATAATAGGTCCAAACCCTAATTGTTGTTGCTGTAAATGAAGAGGGTTGTTTGCAGCACTTTATTTTAGTCCCTACCAATACCAGTTGGCTTTTCCTGCTTTTTGCATTGACCCTGCTCTTCGTTTAGCATGCACTTGCACCAGGGCTAATAAAAATTCTGCAGGCCTTTTGCACTTTGAATGAGTGTGCCTGACAGTACATTAATACTGATGTAAAGAAGAGAGATAGAGAGTGGAAACCAAAAAATGATTAGATGGGGGCACGAATGGGCAAGAGGATAAAGAGGGAGAGCAGGAGTCTGGAAATTCAATTATAACTGTGTCCCAGTAGTCACTCCGCTGGTTTTAATGGGATGGAAGAGAAGAAATGGATAGAGATGGATCAAGTATGAGAAAGAAAGAAGAAAGAATCAGAAAAAAACAGCAACAAAAACAACCAAATTAGCAGACAGCCATGATGCAAGATTAGTGTTTGCATCATTATTTCTTAATTTTAAGATGCAGAGTCTAAAGTTAACAGGAAATGTACATGTTTTTAAAATCAGGGGTGCAGCACAGTACCCTTATATTGTCACAATTCCTGAACATGCTATCTCAGTAATATTACTCTGACAACAATGCAAGTCAGCTAAAACTCCTGCAACATGCAGGTTAGCTGAACCTTAATTAGCAATCTAAAAAGCATCTAAGAACCCAACTCCCTGGTACGACTCATTTTACTCACATGCAATTGAACACCAAACCAAAATTATAATCTCATTCATATAGTTTGCCACATCCGAAACATACATATTCAGGACTACTGTACAACGTGCAGGAGGTGAACTAAAACTGAATGACTCATATACACATGCACAAAAACAAACTGATGATGCAGAACTACAGAAACATAGTCTAGACTAGTATTTGTCACCTCCTCCTCATCTTCTGTCCAGTTCAAAATTACATTGCCAAGACACAGACTTCATTTGGGCATGAATGCAAGCTTTATTGGATTTTCTGTATGGCTGTGGTACTGTTTGCTTTGCTGCACATCATCTATCTGTTATACATAGATTTAGCTCTGTGACTTGGGCTTCTGGATGAATGAATATGTTTATAATCTGCAGGTTTTTTTTGTTGTCTCTTGCTTTTCTGAGTATTTCATCTACACACATCTGGAATTAAAGTCCCTTTGTTGGTTGTAATGAGACAAAATGTTGAAAATCATAAATGAGACTGAGGGAAGCAGCTTTGAGTCCAAGGAATTTGCTCCAGCCACAAACTCATTAAAGGAGTCATAAAGGGAACTAATGAAAATCATGACCACTATCATTATAAGTCCACAGGAGTCCTCTTGCCTTTCTTTTCTGTGAGCCAAAGAATAAAAGCAACTAAATTAATGTTCACACCAGTAATGTCACAGAAACGCCTCCATCCTTTAAGCAGTTGATGTTCTTCTTTGTGTGTAAAGCCAATAAAATGAAAGTTCAGACCAATATTGTTGCATAACCATTTACACTGTGTCTTTGTTCTTTTCTGTGCTTCTTGTTATTATCAGGATGACAACTCCATGTTCTTTCAGTTCGGCCCCTCCATCGAGCAGCAGGCTTCTGTCATTTTGAACATAATGGAGGAGTATGACTGGTACATCTTCTCCATCGTCACAACGTATTACCCAGGTTACCAAGACTTTGTCACCAAGGTAATGGCTTATTCAGGACAACGGGCTGATGAAATTAAGTACAAAAACTTGTGATTCAAAACAACAAACCAACACAAAGAGTTATGAGATAAGCAAAAGCAAAATGTGTCTCATATGTTGGGATTTTCAAACCGCTTGCGTCAACACCTGGTGAAAACTCCTCACCTTTGTCTCAGCAAACATAACAAAGCTGAGATGTTTTCCAACTTCTTTTTCTAACTTTTTACTTTCGTCACATGTTTGAGGCCATTATTGATATTCCTGTATTGATTAGCCATTAAAAAAGGCCCCTAAAGAACAGTAAGTAAAGACAATCAACCCAACAGACAACCTGCTTTCATGTCTCTTGCAGTTTGATTGCAAAGAACATCAAACATTTTTTTTAATGAGGAGCATGTCAGGAAAGGAAAAGCAAAGCTCTTTAGCCATAATCAGAAAATGCACAAGCATCATACATCTAGCTCTTTTATGTACAGAAAGGTTTTATTCTGCTCCAGCTAAACTCAGCTTTATGCTACATACATGCTCCCCTTATGTATGTACTGTAAGCAGATACTACTGTTCTAAACATTGACCAATGTCACTGTCAAATACATTCATGCTATGCTTAACGCTTACATGGTTGGCCATGGCAAGGCCATATATCCTGTAGAGATGCAGAGTGCAGAGTTCAATACTGTCTAATTTCAGTCTCAAAATGAATATAGAAAATATTGCGATGCTGGAGGAGATTATGAAAATGCGCATTCTCAGGAAAAACATCAAAAACATGCTGCACAATAGACGGCAGTGTTCTGAGCAGGTATTAAATGCTCTGTGGCTTCTTCTTCTTTCTTCCTTTTACAAACTGTTTGTGCGCTATAGGCTGAAACCCTCCCCTGATGATTTCCAGTGGTTCTGCATCATTGACTCTGGTTGGGTGCACATCTGCAAGCTCTCTGAAAACAGACTGAAATTGTCGCACAATTAATGCAAAGGATGGACAAAAAAGGGTTTTGTCTATTTGCATTTGTGTATTTAACACAGAACGCTTAATGCTTAATGGGAAAACAGCACAGGTGACTCAATAATTTCCAGAAGGATGCTGTGTTCAGGTCAATAAATACAAATAGATGCTGCTCACTTTTTCTTACAGAAACATGCATCTAACACATGTTAAACCTCCTATATTGTTACTAACATTTAAAAAAATGACCCGACTGGTCAATTTTCTTCCTCTTTTTTTTTTTTTTTTTTTTAACAAACCTTCAACAAGACAACTGCAAGGTTATTTTCTGTCCTGCTGTGTGGGTCTGATTTCTGTAGGCCAGTTATAGAAAGTGTACTTACTTCCCTGATTATTTTGAAGTTTCGACAGTCAGAAATAGAGCTTGTTGGACAAAAGTAATGCCATTCTCTGTGAGGCAGAGGTATACTGGACCAGTTAGCTTTAGCTTACAGAGGAGAGACAAAAAGCTGTAATAAAAGAAATTGGAAAATAATTAAAGATGCTTCTTTTAAGTATATCCATGTTTAAGAAATCCTGGTTAAACAAACTAACTTTTCTGTAGAAAAAGCAAAATACTGACCTCTGCAGCTGATAATACTTTAGTTTCGCTAAATGGTTAATCAACACTGAGTCTGCATAAAACAGACCTTCACATCAATCCATCCATCCATCCATCCATCCTGATGGATGGATCGATGTCTGACACTTATAAGAACAAAAGAGCTCCTTTGGACAAAAACAGAAAAATAAATGGCTAATAAGCAAGTATAGTTGTGTATGTTGTCTCTGTGTGATTCAGATTGATACGTGATGCTTTAATAAACACAGAGTGTACATTGTATTCACTGAACAATGACATGAGTCTTTATCACCTCTGGGTCATTTTACTCATAGTTAGAGCCAATGCAGTTGTCTGAAAGGTTTTTTTTTTATTATGTATAGTTAGCATGAATATTAAATATTTATTTATTATCATTATCTTCCAGGCCATGGAATAATTTTTTGTGATGCTGTCACATAAAAAAATCAGGACACATTGTTTTTATAATGTTGAAGCTTCATGGTGAAACAATAAACAGTAATATTATCATATTGATCACTATATGATCACTCTCTTTTCCTTCTTTCCTGAACAGATCCGTAACACCATTGAGAACAGCTTTGTGGGCTGGGAATTAGAGGAGGTTATTTTGCTTGACATGTCTGTAGATGATGGAGATTCAAAGATCCAGAACCAGCTGAAGAAGCTTCAGAGCCCTGTTATTCTTCTCTACTGCACAAAAGAAGAAGCCAACACTATCTTTGAGGTGGCCCATTCCGTTGGGATCACTGGCTATGGCTACACTTGGATCGTCCCTTCGCTGGTGGCTGGAGACACGGATGTAGTGCCGGCAGAGTTTCCCACAGGTAAGAAGTCGGAAACAGCGTCCTGCTTTTGCCTGACGTAATCTCAGCTAGAAAAGCTGTTTTCTCGCATTGTGCTGAACCCTTAAACCCTCTTTAACAGTTATGGGAAGTTCAACGCTTGATGGATTTTTATTCAGAAAGGATTTGAATTAACATGAATGCTGTAGGTAGTTACAGATATGCCACCAGTAAATGAGATCATGACTGAAGGATCAGGGAAGTTGGGCAATAACATACTAAATGGTTTTGTGACAGCTTGTATATCTGGAAGTGGACACAGAATAATATCCAGACTGTACAACAACTTAATGGACTCCTCAAATGAAACACGCAGCATGTTTAAAGTAAATAAGAACTAGAGGGAGGAGTGCAAATAATTGCAGAAGAATGGGAGAATATTTGCAAATCATAAGGGAAAACTCCTCATTTGCACAGCTGGAGGGAATGTGAATGGAAAAGTTTCACTTTATCACTCCTGATCAAATGAGGCATCAAGCTGTTTGAGGTTATATTGATTGACCTTAAAAAAAACCTTATAGAGGACGTGCAGCTGATGTCACTGAGTCACCTGACTTTGTTTTTCCACTATTTTGGACGGTAACAGTTCAGTCTCACACTAGTTAAAATAGGACAGATTGTAGTGTGTGGAGTATTCTTTCTGGTCAAAAGGGTGATTAGCAGCTTAACAGGCAGGGCAAAAAGAACGAGCTGGTTCATAAATGTATTAAAAATTTAAATGAGAGCAATACATTTAGGAATCTAATCCTAATTTAATCTGGTCAAAATTTAGGGACCCTAACCTTTGGGATTTATCCCAAAGCGATCAATAAAGTTAAGTCTAAGTCTAATTACAAGATGTCTTGGAATATTGATTGACTCAATGCATGGGGTTATAGACTAAAGCTATGTGTAATATTTGTACTTAATTTGTACCATCTTCCTGAAAAAAGAAAAATACTTTCCAGAGCAGAAAAGAGATTCTTTTTAGTGACAATATTTCCTTCTTCCATTGTGTTTTTCTCAGAAAAAAAAGGTTTAACAAATTTGGAGAAAAAAGTAAATAACCTTTTAATGTGCCTCCATGTCATGTAACTTACTGGTTATTAGCTATTTATTGTTGTAACCACATAGTTTTGACTTTTCTATTAAAATGAATTACATTTTGATTTATCAATTGAGAATAAACTGTTATAAAAGTTAGAAACTGCTAATTAAAGATAAACAAAGACTGGTATTCATGTTCAGCAATCTGCAGCATCCCTGCTTTGATTAGCTGTTGGGATCTTTATCACAAGACAAAAACAAAGTGACCTTTCATAATGATAAGTTAGGCCTTTCTTTGCCTATGTCTCCTTCTCCTACACTGCAGGTTGTCACTGTAACCTTTGAAGGTCAAATGAATGGGGAACAGAAGTAACACCTAAGTTGGGGCGCATTAACCACTCAGCCTGCTCACGCAATCTGTCAAACATACCTGACAGACTGACTAATGTCACACAACTTTCAGCACATGGGGGTGGACAGACGCTCTCAGAAAAGGCCAGCTCCCGGTGGGAACCAAACCTTTCACCGTTAGTGCTGTTTCTGATGTTCTAACCGATGGATTTTTCCACAACTTCAGGCAACTCGTCTCTCCAAGGCAGAGTCAGGCCGTGTATGTTCACACCAGATCGTTTGTATTTGTGTTTCGCTTGTTGATTTACAGTTGGAGGTGAGAGATATTACGCCCGCGCCGTCCTCAGCAGTTTGTGGGGAACGATTTCCAGATGGAACCTCAGTTTGTTGTGCCTTCAAATGTCATAACTCAAACCTTTTACTCTGCTCCTTTATTGGCATCCATGGATGATTTACCTTCAATGGGAGTAAGGAGTGTGTTTGTAGTGTGTGTACTCACTACGCCGTTTTGTGGGTAAGGTCTGCGGGCATTTGTCTGTGAAATGTGATATTGGTTCAGGCTTTAATTGGCATGACACAACTACTGAGACAAATGTAATCAAATAGGTTGCTTGTTTGTGTTTTAGTAGGTACTTTAAATGGCTACTTGGGTGGCCAAACCAAAGCTATGTGTGTGTGTGTTTGTAGTTGTGTGTTTCCCAAAATAAAAGTCCACTCTGAAAAGTTTACAAGATGTCAGCAACTTCCTTTTTAATTTACGCTGCCATGGAGATCATCTTGTCTAATTTGTGCACTCCCTGGTGGATTACACAATGAGGTACCAGAAAGACACACACACACACAGAAAAGCTTTTTCTTTTAATGCTGAATTATCACAGCATAAATCAGCCTAAAACAAAAGGTCATCTTCTCATTCAATATGTGATGACATTTTTTAAGCAGACCTGAATTCTGCCAGCAATCTGACTGGTATCAAATTGATTGCATTTAAGGCCTACAACACTGTCCAAAAAACCAAACAAACATTAATGCTTAATTAATATTTTTATTTTTAACAGGTGATTGTAATAACTATGTATGTAGAACAAACCATGACTCATGAAATGGCTCAGTTTTTTAAGGAGGGGGAGATAAACAGTTGCAAACATCTCATAAGCAAAGGATGGTAGCAGCTGAAAGGCTTTTTAAGCCCTAAAATATAGACTTCTATTTATAAATTCCACTTTAAGCTTTAATAAATAGCAAATAGAGATTATTTTAACCTTGTCCAGAGATAGGATTCACTTCTCAGGTGTCTGAAAGACCATAGAAGGTAATAAGTCTTGTGGTCATATAATTCAGATAATTCATTTTTAAGAGGCAACATAGTATTTAGCCATCATTTATCTAATTGATATATGCTTCAACATCAATGAGCTCCTTCTTGCATATATGTTGATGCAGGATCTATACTTTTTTATGTTTCCTTTTGCCAGTAAGATAATGGTAAAACTTTGTATTTGTAGCAGTGACTATTCAGCATTTAGAGTCACCAAACCTTAAGCATGTGAAACACCTGCATAAGCATAGGAGCATTGGCCTCTATCATTAAGATGAGTCTATAATAAATGAAAACACTTAACATTCGCTCAATTCAGCTACGTACCCAGCTGGTGTTTGTAGTCTGAGCCTGAAAATCAGGGAAGCTGCATGATGTTTGCAGGAGCAGTCAGGGACACCTGCTTCTGAACTAACATGGGGGGAAGTGACACTGTGGCAGAGTTTATGACTGATGGTTTGTGCCTCGTATGCTCTAGGTGCATCCAGCAGTTCAGGGTTAAGCAGACGGTGCATGCTAGCTGTGGGGCTAATTTGCTTACTGGGCCTACCTAATAATTTGCACCATATGAGGTGATGGACCACCAACTCCCAGTAGTAATTCCAGCAATGCTTTCCTTCGGTGCTCTGGGGAATCACATCTCCATTCACTCTCCTCTTCCATTTTCTTTTTATTTTCATGTTTTTTCCCTAATTTCTCTGCAGTATTTTGTGTGTGTTACTACCCTGGCATCCTCCAAATCTCCTTTAGCTTCCTTTGTGTCTGCATCCTTGTGTCTTCACCGCTGTCTGACTATTCCTCCTCTTCCCTCCTGCATCTCGCAGCTCTTCCTGTCACATTACCATATTTTCTTTCTCTGTTCTCCCTGATCAAAGTTACACACCACTGCAGCACACACTCTGCTAAAGTCTGACATCACTGAAAACAATAAGCTACTTCCAAAAATATCTACTATTACATTCTCCAGTCAGTACACTTTGCCATGGATAGTCTACTGTATGTCTAAAGTGTTTGTTGTTGTTTTCTTCTACATGTGTGTCTGTGACAGGAAGACAGTCTACTTTTAAATAGAGCTAGCCACTTTACCAGTAAGAAAAGAAAGACTGTCCAGACATGTCTGTGTTGTGACATTTTAAAATGTCCTAAGAGATGCATGTATATGTACACATCATGAAACAGTTCCCATGATGCAGAAAATACACCTTAGAGCTCATGCCACCACTGCGTCTTCCTGGAAAAGAACAGTTCCTATGAAATAATAAAAGTCAAGCACGTAAGAAGGAACAAGCGATGGGAATGTGTGTGCAGTAAGTGTCAACAGTGTGTGATTTTAAAAGTGGTCCTGAAGGAACAGAGCTGTCAGCGCTAAAGCCCTGTGAGGAGGGCAGGTTGCCAGGCTGCCTGTCTATTTATGCCCACTGACATGGTAGTGGACTGCCTGAAATGTGGTCATACACTGTCAGATAGATGGAGACTGACTGAAAGACACAGAGAAAGACAGAACAAATGGAAGACGGAGAGATGGATAGCAAGGCAAATTGACACGAAGTCTGGGGACTTTAGCTGAGAGGTCTGATGCTTAACATAGAGGCATCAAATGGGCACTAAACAGAAAAATACACAATTATCCATCTTCACAAGTCATTCAGGCATCAATAGCTTAGCTAAGACTCTTGCTTTTATAATGTCTTCAGCTTTTTTAAATAAAATATTGTCACAAAGAATGCCCCTGATGTGCCTGATATACTTTGCTTTCGTTCCCCAGGCTTTTTCCACTTTTCTCATTGACAGTCTAACTTGGCACACCTTAAACACACAAAGCAATAAATTAAAAATACAAGATTTGGACACATTAAATGTGTCCTGAGCTAATCATAGATCATTTCAGTTACATGTTTTGACCCATGGGAAGTGTGTGTTTGTGTATATCTCTGCGGGTATATCCACTGTTTCACTGCATGCTTCCATGTTAAGGATATTTTCCGGCTTAAACCTTTGGACAACATCAGTGGCACAACGAACACAAAAAAGTGGTCACCAATGGCCAACTTATCATTTTATGTGTTTTCTGTTACCTGTAAACGCTTTCACTTCAGACTAATTTAGGTTTTATCATTGGAGCAAAAGATTCAGATACGGTGCAGCAGCATGAATGTGGAAGCTTTAGCTTTTTAAAGATGTAGCAGCTGAATAAAAAAAATAAATAAATAAAAAAAGGCAAAAGAAACTATATACTGACATCTATACAAATGAGCCTCCGCCGCAGTATTGTTTCCTGCCATCATTATGAAAGTCCAGCATTTCCTATTCCGCTCCGTGTCGGTTTAGTGCGGCAGCATTTTCAACAACTTGCAACTGCTGAGGGAAGCCTTTCCTAAGCCAAGTGTGTAGTGTATTGCAATAATCTAATTGTGGTTAAACATAAGTGTGAGTAATTACCATTTTTAGACAAGAATTGTATTACCTTGTAAGAGGATCTTCAGTCACATTAAATTATTGTTCAACAACTTTGATCAAAAGAGTTTCTGACACGTCATATATATACATATAAACACATATATACATATATATATATATATATATATATATATATATATGTATGTATGTATGTATACACATGATGAA
>JBAMIG010000022.1:2866205-2879626 GCA_037177335.1 Kiunga ballochi
TATTCTATTCTATTCTATTCTATTCTATTCTATTCTATTCTATTCTATTCTATTCTATTTGACAGTCATTTAGGAGATGCTTTGCTCCAAAGTGACTTACATATGGGACCTGGGGTTTGCTATTTTGCCCTTTCAGCTTGGCAGACCTCTTCCTCCTATCTTCAGTTTAAAGAACAGCAACGCTTAATGTTGAAATAAACTTATAAATTGTGTGGAAATGATTTTTTTAAGTGATGGCAGTAACATTAAAAGTATTTTAAATAAATAACACAGGGATGGGTCTCTGGTGGTGTTTATGCACTTGCATTATGTTAAAGAAAAGCATCTAAATTTATAGGATTCTATTTGTATTTTTTGAAACATCAATAAAGCTATGAAGGCAAATAAATAAATGTGCAAAGACCTCAAGAGATTTCTTTTAAAAATGACTAATAAGTGATGATTTAAAGCTGCTCACTACCAAACATTCATCATTTTAAGATTTTGACCTTTTATAAGGTTGTACCACCTTAAACTCTGGGTGTCCAGATGTATTAAATTTATTGAATAAAATAACTTTTATCACCCCGAGAAACACACAAATCACAGACATCAGCAATATTTTTTTGAGAATGGCCTTTAAAAAAAAAAAATTAAAAGCATTTCCACACAGAAAGCATGTTGACAAATTCTGTACTCAGAAAAATACTGATTTGTTTACCCTTTTTCCCCCAATAAGATCTGCTCATTCAAGATTTTCTATTTAAATGCAATTATTAATTAATTGCATGAATTGAATTTAATGTGTTTTAAAATAGATTAAAATGAATTAATTTATGCCATCATCATTCATTTGCCAAGAGAAAAGGTGCTACATTTGTCATCAGCATCTCATCCAAGTTATTTGGTTTAAATTCTCCCTATTTGTAGCCAAGAACGTGAGCGGACTTCCTACTCACAGAAACAAGACACGCAGTTTGGGTTAATTGTTGACTATAAATGACCACCAAATGATTACCTGGCCCTAGGTGATTGACTGGCAGCCTCCACAGGGTGTCTTTACAGGACCTCGCTTGAGCCCACTTGTAACTCTCGAGGACAAAAAAGTACAGCTACAACATGGAGAGATTAAACTGAAAATAGAAATTAATTTGGAAGGAAAGAGCATACATGGAGCAGAAAATTGCATCAGAGAGTCTTCAAAGTATGGAAAGTTCATTTGTTAGAAGACGGTAAGCTGGCTATAAATTCACACATGTAGGGGCGTCTTCTGTCAAACCTGTAACTAAGTCTGCTTTAAAAAAGGATACAGTATTTTAACAAACACCTGACTGCATCTGTGTTTGCTGATTCGCCGCCTTTCATTGCTTCTGTGTTCTGTTGAATCTCCCTGTTCAGTTTTTCTGCCTCTCTAATCTATATTTTGTCCTCTGATCAGAACAAGGTGAGTTACCCCCCCCCTCCCACCTCCTGTCCATTCTCTCTCTTTCATTTCTCCCCCATTTTCTCTTTGCACTCATCTTCTCACCTTCACCCTCGCTCATGTTTAATTCTGAGCTCGACTTCCAGTTGAACCACTGAGCTTCAGTTTCTACAACCTTCCTTTAAGTCTCTGCACCTTTGAAGACTCTGGTCCAGCTCTGTTTACTCCCCTTCAGGCTGATTTTAGCCCTCTCCCCTCTATTATTCTCTCCGTATCTGTTTCTCTCACTCTCTAGCCCCTCCTTCGGTCCGGATACAAAGAGGTTGGCTTCTGCCTCAGGGGTACACAGCCTCAGCTTGTCCACTGCAGGCTGTTTTGCCAAGTTTGTGTTTCCCAGAGTGCTTGCTTTTTGAACGCATTTACATATTTAATGAGTATGCAAACCGGACTCTACATATTCACAGCATGGCTCCTCTGTCCTCTACTTTCACATATTAAAATGTGTCCAATTAACTCACGATCCATTTCCACCGCATCTTTACCCTGATGAAATTGACTCGCACTTCTTTAGGACAGTGTGCATGCAAAATCTTTTAGTTTGGGTGTAAGTGAGTGGCATTAGGAGGAAATTGACTCATTTGGGATGCTTGTTCAGTGGAGTAGAGCCACAAAGGCTAGAGGGTCCTCCAGACAGCTGGACACTTCCACAGAAGAACCAGCATTTTGCATTTAAATGGGCCCCATCTTTCTTTTTTCTACTTATCTTTTTCCTGTCCTTTAGATTCACCCTTTCTTTCTGCAGAATTACCTATTTTCACATGTTATTTTTACTCTTATTAAATTCTTGTTCCCACTTTTCTTATCTCCACGTTTCTCCTCTTGTCTTGATCTGAATTCTGCGCCTTCCTCTGGATCAGCACTATCCTTATGTTAACCTTGCTCTCATTCTCTCTCACTCTGAGTCCTCCTCCCCTCCTCTTCTCATTCAGATTTTGCTCCGTCTTTTCTTTTCTCATTAACTTCCCGTTGTAAAATTCTTGTTAGCTCATTAAGATTTTACTGACAGATGGACTAATCATAATAAACCAGAGAAAACTCACAATGAAGCTTTACAATCTTAATTAGATAAATATGTTTTACTTAAAAGGCATGCAGCCTCTACATCCTGTTCTAGGTTGATACGTCTCCAAACTGTACAGAGCTGCAGTTATCTGTTTTATGGAGGGAATTAATAGGAGTTTAAAATGTAGTCTGATTCTCTTGTTTTCTCTCTTGTGTGAGGTGATTCTTCTGTTCTTGGTTGCATGTGGTGCTTCTAGTGTTTATCACAGAATTATCTACATTCACATTGTTTTCTCAGCAGTGGCAATGATTCCTGTTGAAAAAATACATAAAGAGTGATGTGGAAAAAAGCAAAGGAATGAAATCGTATAATGTGTATCATCTGAATGCCTTTGTTTTCTGTTTGTCTCTGCAGGTGGGTAAATGGGAAAATGGGTCCCTGTCCATGAAGTACCATGTGTGGCCTCGCTATGAACTGTATGGTGGGGCAGCAAACAGGGAGGATGACCACCTGTCCATAGTGACATTGGAGGAGGCTCCTTTCGTCATTGTGGAAGACGTGGATCCTCTCAGTGGGACCTGTATGAGGAACACAGTGCCCTGCCGGAAACAGATCAAAACACTGTGAGACTCCAGTTTCAGATACACCAAACCTGTGCCAGTTGATAAAGCTGTAAACATATTAAAATAAAAAAAATGCAGGACATTTTTCAAAATTTGACTCAAACACATAAATAGAGATTATAGCTGGTACATCTTTATTCCACTCTGTCCTGTTAGCTCACAGAATCACCTGCTGAGCAACAAACCAAGGTAGAAATGAAACCCAGAAACTGGTGACTGACTGCATTTTAGCTGTCTCATGGTAACTTTACCATGACAGAGGCAGAATTCCTCCACACTTTAAAAATGTGAGAGTGACAGTGTTTAGAAAACGCTTTCTGTATTAACAGTACATGAAAATGCAGATAGATGTACATTCTGAAAGACATCATTCTTTGTCTCTCTGTGCTTGCAGTAATCAGACAAAGGAGTCGGGCATCTACATCAAACGCTGCTGTAAGGGCTTCTGCATCGACATCCTGAAGAAAATTGCAAAGTCAGTGAAATTTACGTACGACCTCTACCTGGTCACTAATGGAAAGCATGGCAAGAAAGTCAATGGAACATGGAATGGCCTGGTGGGCGAGGTGAGGAGATCATTTTTGTGTCTCTTGATCATATTCTGTGCAGCCATTTATTTTTGTCTATCATTTCTATTTCCAGTCTATTCTGGATCCTATGTTTAGCCACAGCCAGCTTTCACATGTGAACAGGATGTTTGTGTCTCAAAGTCAGGCATGTGTAAATTTTACAGCTCTATCATCTGTAATTGTTTATAAAGATTGTAAATAAAGGTTTCAACGCTGAAGCACCCTTATGGATGCCTCTGCTGTTAAAAGGTGAATGCTGCTGAGAATTTGGGTGATCAGATTGTCTGGGAATGCTGCAGATGCTGGCATATTTGGCATTGTGTCAGGGACGGACAAGGGAATGAATATGAAACGTTTGAGGTCAGAATAGAGAACGTTCTGACACAAAAACAGTCTTTGGTGCACATAAATGTTGTCATTGGTGTGAAAGTAAAGTTTGGTTTGCAAATAATTACAAAAAAGACAACAAATCACAGAACAAATGCTGGCTTCTGCCATGTTTGACCTTACTTTTCCACATCTAAACCTCAAAACGATTTATGTGATTTTTGCTTTAACATTTATTTATCACCATATCAGACTATTTAGGAATCAGTTGCTTTGTAAACTTACTTTATGACAACCAAACTGTATTTAGATATGCTAATGCAATGTGCCTAAATACTAAGATTTTCAGTGGAGTTCTTACAAAGTGATTAAAATAAAACTATTTTGCTTTGCTCCTGTGTACTTAGTCTATTACGAGACTAAAATAAGACTTTCAAAATCAATAAGCTTTGACCCAATGTGCCACTATGGCACTGCATATTTGCTGAGTATGACTTAGCATAATTTGTTATGATAAAAACAAATAAATTAAGAATTTAAACTCTTATTTGAAAGCATAAAGTGTCAAACAGTGAATTACTTTCTTTTAGCCAAACTCTGCCAGAATGATAGGATACATAAAACCAACCTAACAGCTTTTATTGTCCTGTATACTGACGTTATACACTCTTTATCAACATTTTTTTGGGGTCAATTCTTTGCCTGAAAACCATAATATCAGGTGGATTAAGCAGTTTGTCCTGGGGTCCACATAGTTCTTTGAGCAAATCACTTCGGTCTTGGAAACATTTTCTAATCAATGTTGATTACAGGGCAGGATCTAGTCAGTTCTAATACACTGACCTGGAAGAGGCAGCTGGGCTTCTGCAACAATTTTCTTCATTTGTTGATGACCAGGGATGGCTAACAGATCAATAGAAGCCTAAAGGTCCAAGGGTGAATCATGCTGAGAGTCTTTTCATGTGAACACGTGCATAACTCACAGGACTAACCTTCAGAAGTTGTTCACAAGACCATTTATCCGTTTTAATCCTCACTGAAGCTTTTGCAACTCAACTTACATTGACTTGACCTATTTCACTGCATGCATTAAGCCATTATAATCAACCGGTCACTGCGGACAATGACTTTAGGGGCAGTGGGCTGTAAATGTAGTCTCCTGCAATAAACTACCGTCTTCCTGACTAAAAGCGCTATAATGCTCATTGTCCTTCTCACCTCCACCGGTGAATGGTCATTAGGAAGCATTGCTTTCATCAACCCTCCCATACATAGACACATGCAGAAAGGAGAGATGCATGTGTGAAATATGCAAGAATTAGGTGAATACTGGCATCTATCCACATAAAGTGTAGAAAAATCTATATGGGAACAAAAGAGAAGTTTGCATAACATCTAATGTTTCTCTGTTATTCTCACACACAATTTGTTATAGTTTTGACTCACAAAACTGGCCAGTGCCCATCTCCAGCTGGCACACTGCCAAGCAAACACTATATGTAAAGAACTATTAGTCAGATGATATCTGGACTCAGAAAGACACTCATAATATACTCAGAGATCACTGAGAGCTTTCATGCAATGTGACACTTTGTGCAAAGACAA
Organism: Kiunga ballochi; assembly: GCA_037177335.1. NCBI lineage: Eukaryota > Metazoa > Chordata > Actinopteri > Atheriniformes > Pseudomugilidae > Kiunga > Kiunga ballochi. The sequence continues at coordinate 2,871,795 of JBAMIG010000022.1, forward strand.
GCTGTCAAAAGAAAAAAATTAATGAATGCTTAGAGATCCTCCACTTTCTCACCATTTGATTCTGAAAGTCTGTGTCAAATTTCATGAGCTATTTTGACCAGCTGCCCCCAAGACTCCTAATGTAGAAAATGAGACACAATTCACTCGATTGCATAAATTTAGTCTCACTTGGCCACATAGAGACACTGACACACACATACAGCAGTCAAGACACATAAACACACATATATAAGCGCAGTTCCTCGCTCAATCATTCTCAGTAACACCCACATGGGTCACTTTCATAACATGGAGAGAACAAGTCGTAGGAGGGAGATGGAGAGAGTGAACAGAGAAAGAGGGGAAGTGAGTATACTGCTGGATGCACTCGCACTTATCCCCAGGGACGTGTTGGCACATTCAGGCACACACACATACACAAATAAAAGTGCATGTTCATACTTACATACCAATAAAATAAATATGATTGAAAAGTTTATAAATGCACTCAGAAACACCTGCAAGCAGATGCTTTGAGAAATTGCAGATAATGTGCAAAGCAGATGTGTAATATTCTCCCTGCCTGTAAAGGTCCACTTCACAGGTTTGGAACAAAGGTTCACTCTCTTCTCTTTGTTTCCCTCTATGACTCACACACACACACACACACACACAAACACACACACACAACTCATGGGTTAAAGCATATAGTGGAGCTTCGACTCACTGTCACACAAGCCTTATTAACTCAGAGACAGTCTCGTCCCACTTTACCCCGAGCTTTAAGGCTGTAAAATTTAGAGGCAGGTTAAAAGCAGAGGTACTGAAGGGAGGAAGGCAGGTAGAGGAAGGCATTGGGCCGGCTATTTCAAGCAGCAATGACCCACAATGGTAACCCACTTTCCTCCTCCCTCCTCCTGTCTTTCTCCCGCTTTCTGTCCCCTGGCGAGCATCACGAGTGTCCACTTCGAGAGTTGTGTGTGGATAGTGTGTTGGCCTCCTGTGTCTCCCCACCGTGCTCCATCTTTGTCTCCAATGTTTCCATTTCCACGCGTCTTGCTTTGCTTGTTTTAATCTTTGTCCACTTTATCTAAAGAACGTAAAACTTTTTGTTATGTAGAACATGTTTTATCTCATTTTTCAGGCTACATTTTAGAAGCTAACAGAGGAGTGTTTTGACTTCCTGCATGTTTATGAATAAGACAATAACTACTAAAGCATCACGTTTTTGCTCTTTAAGTTTTGTTTTTGTATTATAAGGGTTGACACTAAATCTTAGTGTTACTCTTGATACTCATGAACTCAGGAAAAACCTCTACTTTTTAAAGCCTTGACTGCATTTTCACAGAAAAATGATTTCATACAGATATAAATCTTCTTTTTCAGCGATGGTACTATGTTCTTCCTCTGGCCTGTAGAACTCTCTGCCTGTTTTACACCGGCTATTCTTACATACCAGTAAATACCATCATCAAAAATGTTATATTAAAATGTTTTTAGATGTTTCATCTTTCTGTTTTCCTCATTTTACATAGGTGGTGTTAAAAAATGCCCACATGGCTGTCGGATCCCTGACCATCAACGAGGAAAGGTCCGAGGTCATCGACTTTTCCGTTCCTTTCATCGAGACAGGAATTAGCGTCATGGTTTCCCGCAGTAATGGCACCGTTTCGCCTTCAGCTTTTTTAGGTGAGAAATGCAGAAACAGATTTAGCCTCAAAGTCAAAGGTGATGAGAATGCAGAAGTGTTTTTGCAAATCACAGGCGAGTCTGCAAAAGCCTGGATCTAAGGAATTCCTATAACTCCCATTCAAAAGGTAACATCTTCCTTTATGAAGATGCTCAGTGGAGAAATATATTCCATCACTCATGTTGGTATTGTTACCTGTAAATACTGTCGACCGAGCCTGTTTTTTGTTTTTTTTTACATCTTTTTAACTAAAACTGCAACAATACTAAACTGACTTTTTAATTTTTTTCTTAATGTTTTAGGTTAAATGCAAAATATTTGAAAGACCATTTGACATAAACTACTTTGGTTCCCAAAACAAAAGCAAGTTTGAATGCATCTGCAGTGTGAGGAAGCACATGGAGTGAAAGACGATGTTGCTAATCATTTCTTTCTTTCTCTCGTTTTCCTCCCTGTCTCTTTGCCCTCTTACATTTCCCACTCCTACTTCATTTCTCTGTTGCTTCCTTCCTCTTCTCAATCTGGCACACCACATTTGCATATCTCTCTTACCCTCGCTTCTCTCTCTTCATTCTCTCTGCCGCCCTCGCTCAAGGGAAACTCTTTCTCACTCTCTTCTCATATCCCTTGTTTCTTCCCCACCTTCTTTGTCCTCACAACTCTTCTATCCTCTCCACTGGTTTGCTTATCTCTGTCTGCCCCTACTACTGCTCTCCCAATCCCTCGTCTTCCTTATATTCCTTCAACCCTCCCTTTTCCTGCTCCAGAGCCCTTCAGCGCAGATGTGTGGGTGATGATGTTCGTGATGCTGTTGCTGGTGTCAGCAGTAGCTGTGTTTATATTCGAGTACTTCAGCCCTGTGGGCTACAACCGCTGTCTGGCTGACGGCAGAGGTGAGAAGCCTGACTTCAACCCATTGGAAAACACATGCACAGACACATTCAGACACACACATAGACACCAGCAAGCAACCTTCGGGGGGGTGACTTGTTTCAGGATAAAGATGTAAATAAATGCAGGCACTTTCTATCCTTGTGTTCAAGTCCTGCTGGCTTCCAAACCTTAATTAACTCAAAATACACCAGATGGAAGGCACGCTAAGGTTAAATTCACCGCAGACATAATATCTCAGTAATAATAGCTAAATAAAACATCTTGGAAAGCAACACTTTTGAACATATATTTTACTGCATCATATCATCTTGAATCATGTTGAACTCAATCTTATTGTATTGTGTTGTAATGTATCCTGTTTTACTGTATTGTGTATCAGTGTCACACTATGTATCATGTTGTAAAGCAATGGAGGGTATCTTCCCCTTCAATAAAAAAGGATATTCTCTTGATCTGGGGGGCATTAAAACATTGCATTTTGTGTTTTATTATGGAATAAAAAAAATATTTGCTGGTGAAGTCTTCCGATAAATACAGGTATAGGAGAGAAAGGCAACCTGAATGTACTGGTTCAGATGATGCACTCTGTTAGGATACAAGGATGGATGTTGATGAGCAGCTTGTCTTTTGTTATGCACAAAGACCGACAGACACAAACACACTGCTGAGTCCTCCTCTTCCTCCTCTGTTCCTCTGTCTTGTGGAGTTATATCTTAACGCACAGGTTTTTGCCAAACCTCTACAGCTTCCTTACTCACATTGGGCAAGTCATTTGCATAAATTTCCATATTTGCTAAAATCTTGTGTTTGCTCTGACAGCAAGAGGGTAGTTTAGGTCTTAGATCTTCCTCGCCAAAAAGATGACACAAAAAAAGGGAACATCAATGTCTCCTACAACTCCATCTCTGATGTGTCTATATATAGATTATGGTAATCTTTTTCATCCTTCATCATGTTTTGGAGAAGGTGCACTCCTCCCTGCAGCACTTTCCTCCTGCGGGCCTCTTTTTTCTGCTTATTGCACAGCAGGAGTTTGTCATGTAGCGCAATGATTGATATATGGAGTTAAAGGAGACGATGTAATAACATCGATGACTCCACATCCAGAGTTGTTAAACCATTGCGTGATTCCTTGAACTAACTTTCTGGCAAACTTCACAAAGACATATTTGGCAAGATTAAGTCTGTTTTTTTTCATCTACAAAAATATACAACAGTACACACCCACAAGCTCGCACACGCACCCTTTTTCTCCCTTACACACTCACACACACCCACACAGACTTTATAAACCAACTGTTTAATAACAGCACCATGGCAGCTTGTGCATTAAATAAAATAAGGATGACATATATGTAATGTTTGGTTAAAATAAAACACATCTTTACGGAATCGGATCCTGATTTGTCACATTCTGGAAAAGTGTTTCACTGTGTTTCTTCCAGAGCCGCACGGTCCTTCCTTCACTATTGGTAAAGCCATCTGGCTGTTGTGGGGTCTGGTCTTTAACAACTCTGTGCCAGTACAGAATCCCAAAGGTACCACCAGTAAAATCATGGTGTCCGTGTGGGCCTTCTTTGCTGTCATTTTCCTGGCCTCCTACACTGCCAACCTGGCGGCGTTCATGATCCAGGAGGAATATGTGGACCAGGTTTCTGGTCTCTCAGACAAAAAGGTAAAGTAGAGTTATCCGCTTGATGCTCTGTCACTCTCACCTGTATCCTTCAGAGTTAATGTGAACTTTTTTCTTTTCCTCCTTCTGTGTTTAGTTCCAGAGTCCCAATGACTTTTCGCCTCCGTTTCGTTTCGGCACCGTCCCCAATGGGAGCACTGAGAGAAATATTAGGAACAACTATCCAGAAATGCATTCTTACATGACAAAGTTTCATCAGAGAAACGTCAACGAAGCTTTGCAGAGTCTGAAGGCTGGGTGAGCAATAAGAATCATTTCAAAACTGAAAGCAGGTGATCCAAACCTGAACCCAATAAAAGTCATGTTTCAAAGGAAGCAACACACAGAACCCGGACACAATAGGTGCATTCACATCATGATAGTTTGCCAAACTGGTTTCAATTGGGAACTCAATTCAGTTAATGGTTGCAACATCATTCTGGACTGAATTCTATTTATGGTACACTTTTCAAATAAATTGGACATTTAAAAATGAAAAACTGTTTCACTCTTCACTATAAAAGATCAGATTTCTCTAATAACTATTACCTTTTCTTCCATGTCTAACTGAACTGTTTCTCCCCTAACCACGTAATCGCCCCACACTCGTATTTGGTAATATTTACCCACAATGCCGTGCACTGACCCCACAATGCACTTTATTTTGTGGTTCACTTCCTGTATTTGGTCCACTTGAAATGAGCTGAGACGTGCGTTTTCATGGTGTTCACCTCTTTACCCTGAATTAGACCTACTTTGGGCATAAGTAACCCCATCCAAGCTGAATTTCCACTCAGAAAGACGGGGATTTAAATAGTTTTTGTTCTCTGATATTTTGCTGTTTTCCTTTTATTGTTGCTTTTGTTTTGAGCGACTGTTCATTGTGGTTTAGGGTGTGAAAAAACAGCTTGTTAAGTTTAAAAAAAAAGACCTGGTTTCGGGTGATCACTGCTCTCCTCTGAACAAAGTAATTGTATAATTTCCAAAACTTACTGCTTGTTGTGGGATTGGATTCTTTCTGTGTAATTCTGCACCGAGCCATCCCATGTTAAAAATGCTTGCTTGTCTTGTGAATTGCTATGAAACTACTGACATTAAAAATTAACGGAACTAAAAAGAAGTAGCTATCTTGATATATATTTATTGATCTGTAAATTGTTTCTCAATGCGTGTTAACTTTGTTTTTATTGCACAGATTAAAAGAATCAGATGCAGCACAGAGCTGGTAAACAGCAGTCTAAAAAATATGAATCAGTGCAAAAGTACCTTGTTTACATTGGCTTTATGAGAACATATTGTAGCTGAATAACCCCAATAATACTTTCACTCCCCCTCTTCAGTTTTCATCAAGCCTTTTTTTTTGCCACAGTGTGTGCCAGCTCCAGTCTTTGGCAAACCAAGTGGAAGTCTATTACTCTTATCAGCGGCTTAGTGCTATTTAGCAGGTTAATTGGAATGTTGTAACTGTGATGTGTGGCTTCTAAGTGCTAATTAATTGTAACCTGTCTATCTCTCTTTCTCCCTCTCACCCCGTTTCTTTAGCAAATTGGATGCTTTCATTTATGACGCGGCCGTATTGAACTACATGGCTGGCAGAGACGAAGGCTGCAAGCTGGTGACCATCGGCAGTGGCTACATCTTTGCCACCACAGGTTACGGCATCGCCATCCAAAAGGAGTCCCTCTGGAAGAGACATGTGGACCTGGCCATCCTGCAGCTTTTTGGAGACGGTGAGGGGAGGGAAGGGGTGTGGGAGCTGTTTCATCGACTGTTTTATTCATAGATGCTGCTTAGTTTAATGCACTCAGCAAGCAAAGACTATGTCATGCATGCAGTACAGCTGTGCTGGTGTGATTAGGTTTTTAATTACTGAAAAAAGCACCTGGTAGTTACTCAGATATCCATATGCCACGAGCTTGTAAAGCAACAGATTGCAATTTCTCCCTGACCAGGAAGTAAAAATGAATGGTTGAGTAAAACTTATTTTAGTTGTTAACGGGGCAATAATGGAAGACAACACTAGAGCAAGCTAAGGAGAGGCGAATGATTAACGATGTGCTGTACATCGGTTATATGATGATATAAAGTGGTTAATCTGAAATATCTCTTTGCAGTTTATTGTTATATAAACCTACAGATGGACACAGCAACATTTTAATCAAATAAGTTAATTCAACTTCACACGATCTGAGAAATAATGAAGCATTTCCTCATGTTAGCAATTATGTGCATAATATGGTCAGTAAAATGTTATCATTAGCCAGTAGGATTAAACTATTAGTTGTAATAATTTATTATCATCCTCTCAAAACTAATTTAAAGCTTTTGATTTACCCATCATTATTGCATGAACGGCCTCAGGCCTTGCTGTAGGGACATGTAACAGATTCTTTCTCGTGCATGCAATCTACTGTAGACGGGTAACCTTTGCACTCACGCACATTTAATTAGAAAGTTAGAGCGATGTAGCGCAAAGCAAGAAAAGATGGATGACACTGGATATGTGACCCTATATTAGGAAAGTTTGGAGGTTAATTACAGAACCTAATTGACACATGTTAAATTATTTCATGATTTTTTATAGTGCAAAATTATTCTGCATCTGGTGTTAAATCAATGCTTTATATTCTGAATTATCAGACTGCGATAAGGACATGAACTTATGTGCAGAGCTATTAAAACTGTGATCAGTGGATTTTCATTATGCTTAAGCCTATATGTACTTTTCTGTTCATTCCTCTGTAATCAGCAGTGAATCAACATGTGTCAGATCCACCTGCAGCACCACAGGCTCATCTGTATTGCCATGTTTAACTCATAAGGTGATCCTTTCAGCTGGGTTTTTTTTCCTGGTTTCTTTACTTTTCCTGTCTTTTTGTTAGGCTTTTAAGTTAGTGCATAATGAGAACTCCGAGCTGTCATTTTACATTGATGTAAAAAATAAAGCTTAGACTTGTTTTACCTCTAATCAAATGGATTAATAACAGAGCATGAAGAGCAATAACCTTCAGAAAAAAATATCAGAATTGCCATTTTTCCTATGTAGAAAAGATTTCCCCAGATAATGATATTGTGTGTTTTATGCACACTTTTGACAGTTTAGATTAGGAGTGACGAGAGAAAAAGAGCCTTCTCAGAAATCTGTCTCTAATTGGCTGTGCAATGTCCCATTCTCACATGGAGTATATCAAACACAAATGAGAAAAAAGAGAGGCGCAGCTACTCGGAATGTAAACTGAGATTTAGCTCCGCTGTGGGGACCTTTTGTTTTATGATTGTGCTCCCGTTTTAAAGGAGGCTATTCAATCTCTGCACAATTTGTGCTTTTGAAAATCACTTAATTCCACCTCAGACCGAAGCATTAATGAGTCTCCAAACGAGCAAACAAAATGAATAAAGTCCAAACGTCCACCCTAACCCTGAAACAGCCCTACAGGAGGACTTTCAAACAACTCTAGTCATGTGACTTCTAGTTGTTAAATTTATGAACTGCAAAATTAGGAAATGTAATAGAAGTTTGGTGTGTGTGTGTGTGTGTGTGTGTGTGTGTGTGTGTGTGTGTGTGTGTGTGTGTGTGTGTGTGTGCGCGCGAGCGCG
>JBAMIG010000022.1:2908740-2930057 GCA_037177335.1 Kiunga ballochi
ATACTTCCCCCAGCTTCTGGCCTGTAAAGCAGCCTAGCCTCAGTTGTGTAGTTAACCCTGTTCCTCACTGACCACATTATAAGCTTTATTAAAGAGTAATGTTTTGTAAACTATAATATTATAGCAAATCTTTATTTTTGTCCTGTGTGATACTTGGGGGTAATTGGGTAGCTGTTCTCTTTAGACTTACTGGCCTCTGGATGATTTCCTCATGCACTTGTTGCTCTAATGTTCTGACATGTGGCATCATCCCTAGTCTTAGTTGTTTTTTTTTATTAATTTTTTTCTTGTTGCTTTTATTTATTCTACTGAAATGTATTTTTCTGATACTTTAGCTATTTTAAAACAAGAAAAAAGGGAATAAATGGCATGTTTCAACAATCAACAAACAGGAGCATCCACATAATTTCTCGTAAGTCTGGAATCCAGACTCATATGGTATCAGTGTTAAAGTTCATTTGCTCCTCTGTGACGCCAGCATTTCTGCTGAAAAGTTCACCGAGAGCAGTTTTCTGTATGCGTGATGTTTTGTAAACATGACAAAGTCATGGCTGTAAAAGAAGAAGCTACTGGTCTGTCCCAAACAGAAAATATTTTACACACACACACAAATATGAAGCCTCTTGTTGTTACACAAAAGCACAGACGCAATAAGCAAAATTGACCAGATATTAGCAAAACCAGAGTGTATTTAAGTACACTAACTAAGTAATGATAAAAGCTTAACTATTTCGGCTCTTGGTGGAAAATATTTCTGTCCTGAAATGTAAAAAACAGATGTTCAGTTGTATATATAGAACATATACAGTGTATACAGCTTTCCTTCACCAGATTTATTTGCTTACTTTGTTATTTTTGGGGAGAGCCGTACATTATATTCATAACATCACTTGTTCCTACAGAAGTGACTCTTCTGCTTTGAGAACAAGTGGTTGTCAAATGGTATAAAAGCATCAGTGCTCAGTATAATCAGAAGTTTCTAAGTACTGTTGCACTTTAACATTAAAATGACACTTAAGATTGTGTTGTATTATGTGAGCATAGCAGAGGCACTTAGCCGCTGTTCTTTATGTGTAGAGATTGTGTCAGTTCCAGGTCCTAAATGCACATCCTTGTACATCAACATCAAGCTTGTGAACTCCCACATATGCAAACAAAGACAGCAGATACGAGTTAGCATTGGTGCACTTGGTTCTGATTTTCCAAAGGATATTCCTGTAATTTTTCAGAACCAGATCAAAGAAATCGGCTCAGATTTGTACTGACAAAAAGAAGTATTTTTACTAAAGAAAGCCTGGGATTCACGGCTAACTGAGGCCTGCAGATCCCACAGTGTGTCTTCACTGTCTACTCCAGTGAAGGGTGCCAGATGAATGCTTTCCACCTGTGAATGATCTTCTTATCTCCATCGGTTAAGTCCAGTTGGTTATGTTTTCGCCAGCATTTATCTGTCTGTTTGTTTGCCTGTTTCTTAGCAATGCTTCATGAAAACACTTGGGCAGACTTTTGTGATTTCCTTTCTAAGAATGGGTCGAGGTCTGACTTAGATTCCATTGAATTTGGGGAATGATCTGGAAGGATGAGAATTGTAGACAGATTCCTTACATTTATGGGTCTGCGCTCTCAGAGTGCTTTAGTGGTTTAAAATATACACTGATAGATCAGAAATTATTTGGAAATGTTTCATTTCCCTCCCAGATGGGTGGGCAGAAACATCATTGCATGTCTTTCCTCCTTGGCATTGTGGTAACACACACCTAAATGCTCAAATGTAGCAAAATGACACGACTTCAGCCTTTTGAGAGCCGCTCATGCTGATAATGATCACCTGAGAGCATTAATTACAAGCCCAGCGCTGTTCCTCATCTTCTTAATCCTGTAAAGGTGTAAAGGTGTTCATATCTTCTCACACAGAAGACTTCTCCATTAAGATTTAACTAATAAACATGAACCCACAAAGCGTTGTTGTTAGGGTTGTATTTTAACAAGTCTAGTACCTGGTAAGGCCTAGATGGATTTTTCCTTTTGTTCTGAAATGTAAAATATTAGAATTAAACAAAATGTCTTCCTAAAAATAAAAAAACAACATTTTTTTAATAACCCAGTCAGGTGTAATTACAGAGCATCATTATACTTCTTGTTTGACTTTATGTTATTATTCCTTTATACTGTTTCTTCTGAGATCTGCAACATGTCAGCAGCAGCCTGTAGGAATCTGAGAACACACAATGCAACAGTATCAGCTTCCAGGTTTAAAAGAATCCTTCCTTTCTTTGTTATTTTAAATAGAAAACCTTCCCTTTATAACCAGCCGTTATAGGGATGCTATAAGTCATATTGAGATTTAAGGTTCAACGCACACTTCCCTTTCTCTTTGTCTCTATTTTCCTTTTATATTCTGTATTAATCATGTGCCACACTGTGTGATTTCTTTACAGCTGCTTGCTTTGAGGTTCTGCTGCAAAAGATTTGGTGACCTTGTCCATGATGGAGAGAGTCTGGGTGTTTCCCAGCAGGCGTCCCTGCTGATTGGATAGGCCTGCCTGCCTGACTTGTTGGCCCAGGGTATCATTGCCCTTTATCTTGCTTCTCAGCTCTTTCCCTCTGACTTATCATGGCGACACGTACAGAGAGCTGCTTACAAGTGATTCATGCTTAAACGTTTTCTTTACAGGAAAACAAAAGAATCGGCATGAAATCACCATTGAGATAATATATAGTGTTTTTAAAAAAAGAAAAGAAAAACAAATCTAGATACGTAGCCTAAAAATTATCCTCCGTTAAACCTCTGATGCTGTTGCTATGGCAACTATGATAGAAATAGACGTGTTTCTGCAAGAAAATGAAATGTATTGAACTGTTGGTTGGTAACAGAGAGACCTTACCCTTGTGATTGACAGGTTAAGTGAGTGGTTGAATATGTGTTTGTGAATTTCAGACCGGAGTTTTGTGATAGTGTGTTGGTCTTTGTCCTTGTGCGGTTTGTATGCATGTATGTTGTGGGGACTGACTGTGTTTATGTGGGAGAGAACCGCATGTATGACACACTGCAGTATATTAAAAGTGCAGCACCATGGATGGAGGTCATAGGGCACATCATAATGATGGCTGGAGAGCGTGAGCGGGTCTGCGCTGTAGTTACTGGCCCTGTGTGAGAGCAGATAAGGCGAGGCAGAGACAACACAATAAATTAAATGGGGAACGGATTTGGTTTGTAGCCTGTCCATTGTTGCCTTGGCAGAGATGCTGATCTGAGACCAGCTTAAGCAGCTTGAAATTATGGGTCTGGTTGAATTTTTTTTGCAGTAGATCTGCATTTTAGCATCACGAGTCCTCTATAAACCAAGCTCCAACCATTGCACTGCAACCTTTCCCTGATGTATTCACACATTCCCCCACAAACTGTCCTTTATCTGTTGCCTGCTTCATTTACAGACACAACCACCCATTCTTCTCCATATTGCCTTTGTAGCCTGGTGCCTTCATCAGGCTTATTCACTTTCATTTGACATTAAATAAGAACAAAGGAGGAGTGGCACCATATTTGTGCAAAGGCTGCACCTGAAACATGAGTGAAATTTCAGATTTTAATGGCAAAACTGGGATAAAAACAATGAAATTGCAAAAGCAAAAAGAGAAGGAGGGGTGGTGGAGGGATGTGATGGAGAGAGATGAGGGAGGGGGGTGCAGGAATATGAGTGTGTATGCATTTTCAAGGCGGTCTTTCTTGTTGCAAGGAAAAAAAAGCCCAGTAGTCTAACAGGAAAACGAAAAGCTCGAGCTGCTGATGAAGGCATGGAAATGCAATTTACTGACGGAAACTGACGTCCAGAATATTCTTGCGTTAAAGGAAGCTTGAGAAAAGGAAATTGTTTAATTTTAGTTCGAGATAGGTGGAATCACCTAAGCGGCGTGTGAAAGAGGGAGAGAGGCGAGGGAACAAGAGGGGAGGGGGCGGGGGTGTATGGACCTCGCTGCTTACGGGACCCACAGGCACCCCGATTGTGCTCCGCTCCCATCATTTTTGGAGGTGAGGACAAAAGAAAAAAGGGGAAATCGGAAGAAAGGCCCGGGATCTGAGTGTCGTGACGGGCCCCCCGACTCCGCCGCCGCTGGTCGGGGTTGTCTGGACTCAAAGGGCTGAGGGAAAAGCGGCGGAGCAGTCGACTCTAGACGGGGGTTTCCTGCCACAGCAGCGGGATTGTCACAAAACAGCCTTTCACTCTTCGAGGGGCCTTGTATTGCTACGTTTTCAGGTATGCTTTTAGATTACGTTAGCTATCCTGTCTCTCGCCAAGTGGCCGCTCCTTGCTGAGTTTTAGCTCTGTTTATACAAGCAAAATGTCAGGCTGCGTGACGGCAATTTTGTAGTGTGGGGTCCTCGCCATGTCTCCAGATGGAATACGTTTTTTATGCTAGCTAACTCATTTACCCACAGCTCCCAGTGAATTTCTGTGGGGGTAACATCTGCACCTAATCACCTCTCTTTACTAGCCAAACGCTATTTAGCTCCCTGTACCTTTAGCCTGCCACAACTAACTGTTTGTATTTAATGTGCATGTTATAATGTATGAAATAGAAATTTCCAGACTTGGTAAGATGCTAACGTGTGGTTCTAGCTGAGCTAGCTCCCAGCTCGTGCAGCTAGCTCGCATATTTAATTTGCAGTATCTGGTATTTTAGCTAACGCTAAAGCTAAAAGCAGCAACACCACAAAGCTAATTGTAATGCGTATACCTTATTATTGGCCAATATGGCAACAGCCGTGACTGTGGTACAAAAGAAACTGATATGTTGATGGAAACGAAACATCAAAATGTAACAGCTAATGTTGGGTTTTCTCTGCAAAACCACTGCATACGCCTTTATCAATTAGGCAGCGATGCAGTTGATTGACTAGCTGACAGACTGCACCGAGCCAGATTGTCTTATTGCTGCACTGTTTTGTGCAGAAAAGGCTGCTGTTTGCTCAGATACACTGAGATGCTGTGATTAATAAGTCATCTACAAACGGACTAAAGCCGTTTCCTTGCATATATACACAATCACCCTCAAATCAAACCCTTTTTGGTGCACAACTGATTAATAATGCCATGTGTGTGACTCATTTTGATTGATTATGGGATGATCAGCTTGTTTTGTAGCCTGGTCCAGTTTAAACTACTGAATCATTTCCTCCTGTGTGATTACTAGCTGTTTTGGGCCTCTGAAAGAGAAGCCACCCACAGTTATTTGGGGTATTAACCATTTTACTATGCACTTGAAAGGACAATAAAGACTTGTGTCAGAAATACTAATTACATGTGCTGACCTCGTAAAAGGCAGTGTCACCCCTTTTAGCTATTTATATTCATGTGTCTAGCTATTAGCTAGACTTAATTCTATGCAAATAAGAGATGACTCTGAAACTGCTGGTTTTTAAGTGACGTTTTAATGGCTTTTTTTCATCTTGGTTTCACAGGATTATTTGTTTACATATGAGCAAGTGATAGTGACCTTGTGTGTTACTTGGTTGCCTTAACAGCATTCCCCACTTTTCTCTGTAACAATGCTGCTTCTGATAAACCCCAAACAGAACTGAAGCACATATTGTTAAAGTGATGCAAAGGCTGCATTCACAGTGCATGATAAGATAAGAAAACTGATCTGAGGCTATGCAAGAAGCAGCTGTTTAACACAGCAAGACAGAGAAGACAAAGTGGTGTTTCTATTTATTGTAATGAATACTCTCCTCTGAAATTGCTCATGTAATTTTGAAAGGTTTAATTCTGCATCAGCACGCTGTTTTGTTCAATATGTTTGGCTTCTGGTAATAAGAAATTGACGTTAAAAGGAGTAAACGGACACTAAACACCAATGTTATTAGCTTTGTTTTGTAGCTGCATGTGATATTACGGCATGATATGGTTACTAGTGAAGTCTTTCAGTTTGATTTGATGAAATAATCTGGTGAAAAGTGAAATGCAGATGACTATTATGACCAAGTTACATCAACTGCATCAGCTTTACAACAGCTTAATGACTTTCAGTTCCTAACTCTTTATTTGTCTTTTGTTTTTCCAGAGTTTTGAAGATTTGTGGTCATCAGCTCGTGGAACATGAACTTATATACAAGGATATATTCAACAGAAACAGAAAACTGGAGGTCACATTGAAGAAACCTGAAGTGGAGTAAATGGATTACCCCTATTTTTCCTATTTTTCTTTTCTGTTTTTGGAGGAGAGAGGTTGTTGCCATGGGAATATTTAGAATTAAAAGATGTTTAATAGAAAGCAACAAAGGTAAGATGGCTAAGTGCTAAAGAGGCAAAGAGGAACATTACCAAGTGGGGACAAATACTTCCACAGGGCAAATGAATGTGTGCATGTAGAAAAAAAGAGCATCCCTCTGCATCTAAGAGCTGATGAGAGGATCCATGGAGTGTTTGCATCTGGGAGTGCTGAGTGAGGATCTACATTTAAACTTCTCTATTTTCTCATTGGGGGTTTTTGTCTCACACAGGTGTGAGTCAGATCCTGCAAAGCTTACACATGTTGACAAACTGAAGGATTTTTTAAACACCAAACAGCCTCAATGGTGTTTTTGAAGACTTGCTCCGTTTGTTGTTTTTTGTTTCCTCCAAATGGATCACAACTTGGTTTAATCCTAGAATACCTCTCCTAACTCGCGCTGAAGTAGCAAAGAGGATCCATGTAAAGACATTTAAGTGGAGATTTCTGCGTGGTGATGTGGTGGTCGTCCATGATATCGCCGCCTTCTCAGTGCCAAACTGCTTCAGCTTTATGGGAACGACCGCTCGCTTTTTTCTGAAACAAATTTTCTCTACATATCTCTTTTAAGAATAACTTTTGAAGACCCAGCTGCAAAAGGAAGCCTTTTGAGGTGGAAACAACCCAATCACAAAGAATATGTAGGATTTGTGACTTTTTTACCAGTTCAACCTGCTTTATCCACAAATCACGCTCTGAAAGTGGTCGTAACATCAATGATAATCTCCATATTTTGCTTTGCTTCATATTTTTTAGATTTCAGAAACATATCTTTGCTTTACTGCCAGGCTGTGGACGACTCCAGTTTTTGATCTGAATCATTCCCTGGTAAAGACACTGCAGATATTTCCTTTAAAAAAAAAAAAAAAAAAAAATCAAACTTGGAAAAACAATGCAGAATTTTTCTAACAGTCCTGCTCCTCCTTCTATACCTCCTGGCTTCAGTGGGAGGGGTATGGGTGGGCCTTCATATCCCCCTCTGCCAGTAGAGCCCCAGATTTCCCCACGGATGACAGATGATTATGCAGGGATGCAACAGCAGAGCCTGCACAGAGGCCATCACCACGCGAGTCAGGCGAGCCACATGCTCGCTTACAGCGCCAGGAACAGAGGAGCTGTGGAGCCACCACCAACACAGGGTAACATTCACAGTGGAAACAGTAACAACCCCTACAGAAAGGATGCCATGGAATATTATTTTTCAATGGCTGGAAAGGACAGGCAGAGAAGGGGAGGAATGGGTTATGGAGGAGGCTTTGGGTACCCCAGCATTGATGGACAGATAACTCACCATTATCGGCATCCTGGATCAAACTCTGCACCGTCATCTGGCCTCATGTCACCATATCCAGTAGATTATGGCTCTGGTGCTGGTTCAAGTGGGGGTGCTGGAGCCTTTTCTCCTTCTCATCAGTACAATTTAAATCAGACCCCTGCAATGCAGGCGGTGCCAGGTTCTCAGATGCAACACCGTCAGCATGGGCAGAACTTCCCGGCTGTCCACCATGGGCAGCAGCATCGCAGCTATTCACTCTCTGGGCATAGAATGACCCCTCAGTACCCACATTTCTCTCCACAGAGTGGAGCATCCACGGGGTCATCAGGAATGTATAGCCCCCCTCCACAGAGATATCTCGATGGAGCTACTAATTCTGGGTTTGATCCCAAAGTCAACAGCACTCCCAGTGTCAACTCAAATTCAAATTCAGTGTCTAGTTCAGTTGCTTCCAACAATGTGGGGCCAATGGATAACGTTCAACCCAGTTACCATGCTGCAAACTATCACGGCTACTCCCCGCAATCGCATTCACTTCACAAGCAAGGCGCAGTCCAGCACCGCAACTCGCAGCACGGTTTAGGGATAGGTTATGACACTTCTCTAAAGATGCAGC
Organism: Kiunga ballochi; assembly: GCA_037177335.1. NCBI lineage: Eukaryota > Metazoa > Chordata > Actinopteri > Atheriniformes > Pseudomugilidae > Kiunga > Kiunga ballochi. Next base: position 2,916,903 of record JBAMIG010000022.1, read on the forward strand.
ACCAAGGTTCATCCTCAGGTTCTGTTTATCTTAAACATCATCAAGCCTCCACGCCCAGTATACCTCAACCAGCATCTCAAGAAATAGCTAAATCCCCAATGCATCTCAATACACAGCAAAGTCAAATCAACCAAAATTTTAGCCCAATATCCAACCCGTCCCCAGCTGCTTCTGCAGTGCATTCCCCCAGTTGTAGCTCCTCTCCTTCCCCTTTAATGGGCGTCTCAGAGGCACACGGAAACCCCTCAGGTCACGGTCCTTCACATCCTCCTACGCTGAACCCCCGTAGCAGCCATGGTCATGCTCGGTTATTGCAGACTATGCCTCAGTTAAGTCCTACTCCCAACTCGAACAGCAGCATCAGTAGTTGTGGTAGCAGTGGCAGTCACAAAGGTCACAGCATGAGTGCGGTCGGTGGGTGCAGCCTTCCTCCAACAAGTCGCAACAAAATGGGTCAAAGCGCTGGGATTGGATCCCAAGAGGAAGGGTCATCAGTTTATTCAGCTTCTTCTCTTGACAAAATGCAGGATGCTGGTATGAATAGTCTTAATGCCTTGAGCTCTCAAGTAGCCAATCTACCAAATACAATTCAGCACATGCTCCTCACTGACACAGTACTCTCCCAGAAAAAGAAAGATGGCGGGCAGATTCAGCAGCCAACACATAGCACACCTGTGTCACAACCAAGGAGTCGAAATGCAAGCGCAGCCTCGAGCGCGAGCACAATCAAAGATGGAGGTGCAGCTGGAATTGTTGATGGTGCCAGTTTAGATGCTGGTGCTGATGAAGATGCTTCTTTGATGTCAGTCAGGGGCTCATTAGGGACCAAAGTTGACAGAGAAGAGCAGTTTTCTGAAAGGGAACATGGAAGAACGAGGCAAATGAGTGGTGCAAGCAGTGAGTCTGAAGCAAATGGCTATAATCAAACCCAAACACAGCATGGACATGCATCAAATTTTAAAACAGTCACTTCTGATTCTCCATCAAAAGAAAAAGCTTCTGCAGAAGCAAAAATAAATGAAGCTCACATTCCTTCATCTCCATCGTGTGGATCTTCAGAGACTGGTCCAGCTTTACACTCAGCTCCTCCACTTTCCTCATCTCCATTCTCCGACTCCACCAGTGGTTCCACTCCTTTACAAAACTGCGCTACAGAAAGTGGATTGGCATACAGTGACCACCGAGGTGGGGACCGGAAGATGGCAGACATCACACGTGAAAGTGACGCTACTATGGAGAAAACACAGAAGGTCAGTAGCCAAGCGCAAAAAGATGAAGAAATGCATACACAAAATGGTCAGGACAAAGAAAACAGGTTGCACTCTACATCTAAATTGCACAGTAATAAGAGGGAAGACAAACGTGGATCAGAGGAACAGCAGAATGCCAGTAGTGTTGGTGTGATTGTTTCAGCTCGATCTGAGGGAAGTCACACTGACAAAAGTAAGCGTCCCCAGGATAACTGCGTGGAGGAGAAGCAGTCGCAGCCCTACTTAAGGGAGTCAAGCAGTCATAACGGAGAAGAAGGTGTAGATCTGAGTCTGTATTCCTCTCAGCACCAGAAATCAAATCGTGGACGATCTCAAAATCCTCCCCAGTCTGCTTTGCATAAATACACCTATTCAGAATCACCATATGGCTCAGATCTGTCCATGAAGAACAGAGTAAGAGCTGGCCCATTAGGTGCAATGGAGTCTAATTCTAGATTCTTAGGCTACCAGCAGTCGCAAGCTGGATACGGCCACGTGCATCCAAAAGAAGCTGGCTCTGTAGCCGAGACCTCGGTGAAAAGAGGGCAAGGAGAAGGGTCCAAAAGTCAGGAGGAGAATTCACAATTGCAGCAATTCCCAAGCCTTCTGCAAGAGGTTCTTCAAGGTTACAACTTGGATAGACGCTATGGTAGGCAAGAACAGGCATTCCCTGCACATCATCAAGTTCAGCAGCAGTTTTCAGCCAGACAACACTTTGACACCAATGATGGAGCAAGGTGTGTACCTGGTGTACCAGAAGATTCTGCTCATTCTGCCCAAACTGGGACCCCGGGAAAATCCTCCAATCAGAGACATGGAAGTGAACCTGATTTTCCTACAGAGGCCCAGTCCTCTGTGAAGTCAGAGGTACCCAATGCTAAGAATCTTCTCAAGAAAACTGAAGTGGGTGTGTCTCACAGCGTCTTACCACAGGGTTCAGAGTCTCAGCAGCCCCCACCCAAACATATAAACCTTGTGGACTATTCTCTGCCACAGAAGAAAGTGTTCTCTAATGCTTCCTCTGCTGTGCAAGAGCTTCTTTTGCAAGAGGCAGAGCCTTTAACTAGCCCTGTTGCTCAAACAGAGTCTCAGAAATCATCAGGCTCCATATTAGCCCCATCAGAGCGTCGCTCTGTCATCTGTGATGTGTCGCCAAACCAGCGCAGTACGCCAGACAGGGACAGAGAGGGCGACCGAGAGAGGGAGTGGGAGAAAAGTCAGAGTGGAGCCTCTGTGATTCAGCAGCCGTTCTCTTCTCCAGCAACAGCCAGTGATCTGAGTAAAAAGGAGAAACGAGTGAAAATAGAAACGGCTTTAAAAGAGCCTGGGACAAACGCTGTCAATTTACAGACCGAGCATCAAAGCAGCAGTAGGGTTAACGAAGCAGACATGGACTATCATTCCAAATCTGTTAATTCATCAGCTGGAATGAGCGCTGACCTGTACAGGCGAGGTAATCTGGATATTAGCCCCATGAGCTCTCATCCAATGAGCTCTAATCCTCTGTCTTCACCGTCGAGGCATCAGTCCTATCTCCATGGTGTGGATCTGTCAGCTGGCAGTGGCAGCTCATTTCCTGGATTTCGATATGGAGATACAAGAGAAGGCAACATGATGTCACGTAGTAATCCACATTTTCCCTCCCACCATCCTTACCACCATTTACCCCCCCAGTCTCAAACCACAAATAAGCTTCAAATGTATCCACATCCTCACGGACCCCCTCATCACCCCCATGACATGAGCGACTGGGTGAAAGCAATGAACAGACCCTCAAAGGAGGTGATGATGCAAACTGGTTCTTCTCCTGGGAGACATAAGGTTAGCCAATCAGAGCAGAGACAGCGAGTCATCTCCCAAACGGGCATGCCCGGTGAGCAGCATTCAAGCAAAACTTCCCTCCATCATCAAAGTGCTTACTTTGATTTAAAAATGTGGGAGTCTGCACACTCTGGAAGAGAGGGGGCTCGATTGATTGACGGAGAACCTTACTATAGAACACAACCGTCTGCTCCTCCTCCACCTCCTCTTCCTTCTGCTGCAGTTTCCCATGGCCATGCTCTTCAAATGTCACAAAGTCAAAACGCTGCTGAGCCAGAAGTATTCAGGGAAGCTGCAGAGGAGGCCAAACATCCCTGCACAGCACCTCCAGCCAGCTCTATTAAGCCTCCTGCTGATGGACCCCCCGCTCAGCCACAGGTACAGCGTCAGACCAAGGCTGGAGGATCTGGAGACACTAATCCGCTAATGTTAAGAAGGAGAGTCCGTTCTTTTATCTCTCCTATTCCCGCTAAACGACAACTACAAGATGCATCTCAACAGCGAGCTGCCACAAACTCGCATCACTCCCCCGGGGCCCATTCAGAGTCCAGCCATCACAATGAAGATGATGCATCCAGTTCAGATTTGCCATGTCCAAGGCTGTCTTCCCCCCTGTCAGGGGAGAATGTTTTTTCACAAACTCTGTCTCCATCAAGTGGTAACAGCAAGGTTTTGCCTGGCAGAAAAGGACGAGGTTTGAAACTGGAGGCGATAGTGCAGAAAATCACCCCAAATATTAAAAAGCCTGCAGGCCATGCTGACGATGACTCAAATCATTACCCTGGCTTCTCGCACTCAGAAATCCCAACATTTAACGAGTCACAGGACACAAACTTAGCACATTTCCCCAGGGTTTCAGGAGGGGAGGATAGTTACATGGATGAAAGTCACTCATTAAACAACATGATTCCTTTCAGAGGAGTTGATGAAACTCCGCCTTCCTACACGTGTGACTCACATCAGACCTCGCAGACTATCAAGCAGGATTTTGACTTTGGTTTAGGCTCTGCTGTTGCTTCAGCATCGGGTGATAAGGAAGATTTTCCATTGCTTGGACCTTTACCTCCCCCCCCACCTCTTCCTCGTCCAGTCCAAGGTTCCCCACCTCCATCTTCATCTGCCCTGTCAGACATTCAGCACTTCACAAACACTTACCAGCAGCTCGAGACACGCAGGGGAGAACAGTCTGCCGCTAACCTTCTCAGACAGAAACTGCAAGAGTCTGGCATGGGATTTGAAGACTACCCAGGCAGTGACTATTACGGGACTCCCGCGCCACACCAAGGACACATGCTGAACAGACATCAGATGTCTTCTGGACGGTCCAGTCTGTCACCACAAGATTCAAAGCCACTAGAGAACGCCGTGCCTAAAGGCTATTTCCCATCTGGCAAGAAAAAAGGAAGGCCTGTTGGGAGCGTGAATAAGCAAAAACGGGCTCAGAACCAAGTCCAAACACAAGCCCAGCCTCAAGTCCAGTCACAAAACACAGCTATAAGTTCTCCTCCGGCCCCACCCATCCCAACTCCAGCAGCTGCCACCACCCCACCAGCAGTACAGACAACCAGCTGCTCACCAACACCCCCGGTGCCGCCTCCCTTAGAAAATAAAAACACTCCCCTGCCAGCTCCATCCGTTTTAACCCAGCCAGTAAAAGCAGATGTCGAAAGTGAGGACACACAGCCAGAGGTGGAGTTGAAACCTGTGCGGCGCAGACGAAGAGGTGTGAAAGATGAGGATGAACCGCTAGAAGGAAGGGGCCGACAGAGGAGGAGGAGGAGAGGGGCAGTAGCGTCGGCACAGTCAATGGCTAAAGATGACAGCTCGCTTTTAGGTGCAGGAGGGAGTCTCTGCTCAAACAGAGTTTTCATAGATCCAAACAGGAAAGGCCTGTTTGTTCCTCACATACACGTTGAGAAAAAAGTACCAGAAATTGGGGCAGTGTGTACGATTGTTAATGCTGAGGAGGAGAAGATGAAAGGGGAGCGTAGTGCAGTCGGAGGAAAAGCAGGTGGGAATGGGATTGAGTCTCTCCTGCCTTCAACACTTTTCTCCCAGTTGTCCTGGAGAGACAGAGAAGCGGAGAAAAGGGAGACGGATGAGGTGGAAAGTACGCTTCAGTCAGGCAAAGCACTTCCCTCATCGGGTTATGTTGTTTCAGGCCCTGTGATTACAGAAACCAATCACTCGGGCCGCTTGCTATGCTGTCTGTGTCAGAAATGGGCAAATTACAAACACCTTGGAGATCTGTACGGGCCGTACTATGCAGCCGAATATGCTGCAAAGCTCCCCAAGAACCAGCCCCAGATCAGACAATGTCAGGGCACCACAGGCACAAACAAAACTGGACCAAACTCAGACATGAGCTCCAATACTCAAATACTGAGTAGCATCTATAACACGCAAACGCACCATGCTCGCTTCACCATGCCTTCAAAAGAGACCGTCTGTGCCGCGGAGGTAGATTTAAACCCCGAATTTCTCCCCGCCGCAGTCAGAGCTGCCTACCCAGCTACAACAGAGGAGATGACACACATGGCTTACAAGCCAAGTTACACAACTTCATCTTCGTCATCCTCTTCCTTCCCTGCTATTAAAACGCCTCTGACCCGAAACGTGAACCCAGATATCCCACCTATCCCTGAGCTTAAGAGAGAACCAGACCTGGAAAGCGACCAGAAGCAAGCTGTGCAGCAACAGCCGCTGCAGCCGACTGATGAAGCTCTGCAGCGACCTCAACACAGAAAGCTGACATCGCATCCTCGCTTTAAAAGGAGACACAAGTCCAGTGAAGACTCCCCCAGAATGGTACCATCCAACAGTAAGGCATCCCTGCCCTTTCAGCCCCCTCCACCCACTTTGGACTCCCTGGGACCATTGGCCCAACTCGCACAGCTGCCTCAGATGCCCATAGACCCAGAGGAGCAGTGGGTGCATGAAGGATGCATAGTATGGACCAGTGGAGTGTACATTGTCAATGGGAGACTGTACGGCCTGCAGGAGGCACTAGATGGAGCCAGAGAGACGGTGAGTAGTGTCTGTCTTGTATTGAATAAATAGTATTTGCTGTATTAGTCTGACTCCTGTGATGTGGAATATGTGACCATACAGCTTGTTCTGATTTTTGTTAGCTTTCAAAGTGATCCTGTTTTTCTTTGTTGTGAAACATTTGCACCTTTTTGTTTTTCAGAGTTGCTCATACTGTGAGATGGTGGGCTCCACCCTGGGCTGCTACAGTAAAGGCTGCACACTCCGCTATCATTATCTATGTGCTATCGAAGCCGGTGAGGCGTCACACTTTCCTGTGAAAGATCTATCCTGATGCATCCAATTGATCTTGATTACTTATTGAATATTGATATAGTAGACTCGTTTAAGGATTGATTTTATGTGTCATTTTGCCAGATTGTTCTCTCAATGAAGATAACTTCTCACTGAGATGTCCGAAGCACAAGGTAAAGAAGGAGAGGTTGGTCTTCTTTTGTGCCGTTCCTTAAAAAAAACCTCACTTTTCCACAGTTTTTTGTTTAATGCTGTGATTTCTCACCACCAATAAACTGAATCTCCTCTTTTTTTTTTCTACTCTTCATCTTTTCTTTTAATTCAGTCTACCCAGAGTGTCCGGCCAGCCAAACCAGTGTACCCTGAGCAGTCAGAGAGAGGCTGAGAGAAACCAAGGGGAGGAAGAGACATCACAGTCTGGGAGCTGTAAGTTAAAACTCCTCTGTTTCTCCTCGCATGTTTATTTGAGTTACTCTGAATTGATTTTAAAAGGGAAAAAAAAGCGTCACAGATTTAATTTGGTGAGCTCTTCTGCCAGCTCTGCATATCCATTTGTTCACGCAGAAAACAGTATCTGGCTTTTTGTTTGTTTTGTGTTGGCATCCTATGTCGTTTTGTCACCAACTTCACAACCCAGCAGGATCATTCACACCCCACAAATATTAATCTATATAATGAAACATTTATCCCTACTAATGTGTCCCATACAAGTTCTCCCTGTGTCTACCTTTAATTGTGTTTTTCCCAATCATTGGCTACTTTTCTATGGGGAGGGAGAGGGTCTTTGAATGCCTCCTAATGGAAACCATCACCCTCACACTGCTGCTCTTCTCACCTGTGCAACGGTGCTCCTGTCACGCCCCCTCACATTCAGACCAGCCTGTCTCCATGGAAACTGATACACGGACATTACCTTTTACTTGCATAAAGCTGAACATTTAGCTTCATTATAATTTCTCAGATAGAAAATCTGGGATGTTTTCACAGCCATGCAATAAGCTCGTGTGTGGATATTTTGGTCCAGCAGTAAAACATAATAGAGCTATTGTAATATCTGCAGTGGTGTGCCTGGATAGAATACTGATGAATACAGGATGAATCTGAACCATCTATGGAATATTTTCTTATCCTGTAAGACATAATAAAAAAATGCCCCCCCACCACAATAATTAATTTAATACAGTATTTATTTATTTTTATTTAGTTATGTATTTATTCACCATGTGCTGCAAAATAATGAAATAAAACCTTTTTTTAGCGGCATGTAAGTTTTATTTATTTTATAACTGGCAGCATCTGGTAGTTTTATTTATCTGTGATTCTTATTTTTATATTCATTTGTTCATTCTGTCATTTACCTTTTTGTATCTTTTATAGTAAAGACAAATCACACCAGACAACCTCTAACTTTTTATTTTATTTAATCCTTAATTTATTTTATTTTATTTTATTTTTATATATTTCGTGCCAAAGCTGCCCTTTATCACCGATTCTATTTATAACTTTTATGGACAGAATTTTAGGTGCAGCAGAAGTGTAGAGGGGATCATGTTTGGGGGGGCCTCAGGATTGGGTCTTTTTGCAGATTTTGTGGTTCTGTTGGCTTTAACCGGTCTCTCTATGTTCCCATCCTCACCTATGACCCCAAGCTGTGGGTCATGACCGAAAGAACAAGATCCCGGGTACAGGCGGCCGAAATAGGTTTTCTCCGCAGGGTGGCCGGCGTCTCTCTTAGAGATAGGGTGAGAAGCTCGGCCATCCGGGAGAGACTCAGAGTAGAGCCGCTGCTCCTCCTCATCGAGAGGAGCCAGATGAGGTGGCTCGGGCATCTGGTTAGGATGCCTCCTGGACGCCTCCCTGGTGAGGTGTTCCGGGCATGTTCCTGTGGGAGGAGGCCCCGGGGGAGACCCAGGACACGCTGGACTGATTACGTCTGGCGGCTGGCCTGGGAGCGCCTCGGGGTCCCCCCAGATGAGATGGTGACTGTAGCTGGGGAGAGGGAAGTCTGGGTTTAGGCTGCTGCCCCTGCAACCCGACCTCGGATTGTATTGCATAATAATGATGCAGTGCAGCTTGCCACTTTGTTTTATTTTATTTTAATTTCCTGTACATTGTTTGTTCTTAAACATTCAGCCATGAATGCAGATAATTGTGCTTTTCTAAATGGAAAATAAGCAAAATAAATTGCATACATAGATGCAAACTGCTGGTGTAGAATACAGAGAACACATGTAGAACCGCTTGCTGCATCTTCCCAATTTGCTTTTGATCAGGTTTACAAAACATTTGTTAATCCATTTAAATTTGAGTCTTTTGGTTCTTCTTTTTTATTTGATCTTTTTTCTCTGTGTGTGTCCTGTCTCCTGTCTCAGGTCAACTTGGACAATAGGAGGCCAACAAATGTGAAGACACGACTCGCATTTGCGGAGAACATCCTAAAGGGAATGTACAATTTTCCAACAGGAAGCAGCATTATCTACATTTAAAACTACAGAGAAGAGAAACATTTTTATATAATCATTGCTCCTAAAAGCAGAAAATGGAAAAAAGGACACGCAACGTAGAAGAATGGGGTTGGAAGAAAGAGACTAACAGAGAAAAAAGTATTAAAGTGGATGAAATAAGACGAGGAGGCTGATGGAAGAATTAAAGGAACTTTGCCGTAAAGAACAAAAGGAACAAACTTCCTCTCTAGGCTTACGTTGATTTTCCAGACACCCTTAAAGTGTTTAACTTTTGTTTATCATGTTTATCTTTAATCCTTTATTTGCTGTGAGGATGTGAATGGGAGCAAGTTGGGTGTGAAACCCCCAAAAAGGAGAGAATTTTATGTCCTCTCACTAGTAGTATTTCATCTTATGCTATTAGTTATTATTTTACTCATTATAATTTTGTATCATCATCAGTATTTACTCATGAAAATGAAATGGATGTATCTCACTTTATATTCAGTCAGCTCATGAGTTTAAGGTTTATTTTTTTCCATTCCTGGAGAGGGAAGAGCAAGAGTGATGATGTCTGGGATGTCAGGGTTGAATTTGCCGCAAAGACATTATTGCCTTGGAGAACGGACATCTGTTGCCTTTCAAAGAGTCTTGTATGAATGAAATCTGCGTGTGTGTGTGTGTGTGTGTGTGTGTGTGTGTGGGAGAGGACAAGAAAAAAAGCAGATACCTGGGTCTTTGATTCCATTTTGGTCCTTTTGAAAAGTGTTCTTATTTTTCATTGCTGGGGTTTTTATGGTACAGATAGTATTCATGAAAAATCAGATGGACCGTCTTATTTTTCAAGTACAAAAAAATGTACGTAAAAGAGACAGAGACTTGTAAGAGGAGGAGATAACACTATGGACTAATGCGTGTTTGCCGTCTTTGAACCGTGCTGGCACAGATGAAGGACTGGACCACGACGAACCTTCATCGGTGTGAAAACACGCGCTTCATGCAAACTTGCACGCAACGTAGCGCGCCAGTCCCTCATGGATGAACGCTTTTTGAGTTGAACATGGGAGATGGTGTCATGTGACCGGCCGCCCGGACCTCCGTGATGCGAGCCTAACCAAGTACTGAATGGTTTGGATGTTCAGCGGCGCAGCAGCGATCTAATCGGCAGACGCTGAACGCATTCAAAAGAAGCATTGCCATCGGGTTTAAAAGTAACTCATACATAGTGTTGTCTTTATCATTTTTTATTGTTATTCTTGTAAAAAAAAAAAGAACAAAAAAAGTCAAACTTTAAGAAGACAGCCACACTTATCAAAACCATGCTGTATTAGAAACCTGTCAATATGTATATGAATTATGAATACACTTAAAATCCTTCAATTATGCTCCTTATTGCTTCACTTTTTTTATTTGCCTTTTATTTATCCTGCTTTGAAAGTGGTGTGACGTTTTAGGGTCGGGGACATCAGATATCCTGGATGCTTGGGTTTGGGGTAACATTGTGTGAGGCGGGTCAGTGCAGTGATGGGAGCTGTGCATCGGTCGTGATGGAGGGGATGAAGCCCTGCTTTACCCACTGGTCTACGTTCCTACTCTCACCCATGCTCACGAGCTACATGTGGGGATGCTGAGATGGGCCCTCGCAACAAAACCACTTAAAAAAGTTTCCCACTTGGACTGGATCATCTGCTCCACAGCAGATGAGGATAATGTTCAGGTATTCAGAGTTTGGACCACCTGCAGGGTGTTCAGAGTGATAGGAGTACCTCCCTGGTGGCGTGGGAACACCTTGTGATCGATCTGGATTCGCTGGAATAAGCAGATGTGTACAACCCGGGTGCCATAAAGTAAAAGTCCTGCCATGTTTTTGGATGTACCTGTTAGAACAGGTGTGTTCACTGTATACTCATTTACCTGCAGAAAAACTGCGCTGATTAAATTAGTTTGGTGACTGATCGGAACAGCTATTGGACAGGATTTGTACTTTCTGGACTAGGAATATACACGTCCCAGATTAAGTGGCCAGGGAATGAAAAGTCTGGGCTTCTCTGCTAAAACTGCCCCCATGACCCGACCCAGAGAAGCAACAGAAAAGGGATGGATGAATTTTTGCTTCTATGATTGTTGTTTAGTTCTTACTGTTTGTTGGTTGCTTCCTGTGACCTGTATGCTACCTTCTATATCAGGGATGGGTAACTCCACGAGGACCAAAATCCTGCAAGTAATGGGAGTTTTCCTGCTGCAACACACCCGAATCAAATCAATAAGTATGTGCAGTTTGATTTGATGCTAATTAAGTCTGAGACATCTTAAGACGGGGGTAAAGTCGGTCCTTGAGGCCGTCTGTCCTAAAGGTTTACGATATATCCCGGTTCCAACACATCTGGCTTCCATTATATGAACACAAAAGCTAATAAAGTTCAGCATAATTGGCTTGAGTCAGGTGAGTTGGACCAAGGACACATGGAAATCCTGCAGGATTGTGACCCTTGAGGACCAACTTTAGACACCCCTGTCTTAAGACATCTGGAGACATTGGGTGATGTGAAGAGGTGGGTCTGATGGGTGGGGAAAGGTGGGGGTCGTTTGCCTCTCTGCTGTGTCATTCGCTCTTATTTGTACGCTCATTTGTGGGGTACCGTCCCAACAGCTTGATGCAGATGTGTAATCTACATCTAGATTTGGACGCACTCCATATGGGCAATAATCTTTATGCCATCTGGATGTGAATGAATCTTCATCAGTTCTCTGACCGTATCAGGAAGTGATCTTTTCTGTCTTTGCCATTCTCATATGTTGTGTTATAAAGTCCCTAGTCAGAATTAATTTCTGCGGCAGAAGTGAGGAACCAAATGCAGGACAGAAAGGCAGCTGGAATGCAAGAACTCATTTTGATCCAAAATAATATCTATACAAAAGAGTATAAATAAACTGAGGGACTGATAAGGAGTGGGGGGCCTCATTTATACAACTTTGCATAAAATCTCTTCTAGAATTGTACAAGCACACAAAAACCAAAAGCTGCGCCAAGTTAAAAGTCGATAATCATATTCGAGTCACAAATATATTTAAATGAACTGTAAAGCATCATGTGCGTGTCACTGCAATATTTATATGCTTACACAGTAAACAGGTAATGTACCAATAAACATTTTATTTAGTATGATCATAGTGAGCTCAGATGCTTCAATACGTGTTTATGAAATAAATACCTCAGCTTTAAAGTATGTCTATAATAATCCATGTTTTCGTGTTTGTTATTACAATAATACAAAGTCTGATGTGAATGATAAACATGGTTTAATGGGGCTTAAACGTAGGATCTTTTCTGCTGTGCTGCCAGTTTTCTCTCTCCAAAATGTTACACAGGGTCCAAAGTTGCCACAGTGATACATCACGTTTATTTTTATAAATCCCAAACTTTGATTAGAATTTACACAATTTTCAGGCCCTTTTTTTGCAGATGCTTTATAAAAGAGGCCCCAGGTGAAGTAAATGAGAAAAAACCAACCAGGTGAGTAAATGAACAGGAAGTATCACATGATATAACATATTAAAGAAACTAGGAAAATAAAATGGGAACTCAAACTAAACGTGACTGGATTACATAAAACCATGACACATTCTCACTGTCTTTTTATTTATCATTGCATGACGCTATTTATCCATTTTATGTGGAGTCAATATGTCATTTATTTTGCAGTGAGACTTCAGGTGGTGGAATGAAGGTTGGAGTTTTACATTTCCTGCTGGACTTGTCAAACATGTGGACATCATAACCAGCACTGTGCCAGGAGGGTAGCTCAGTTTGACCATCTTCCCCAGTTCTCCTGTCATTTGGACACTACAAAATGTGTCAGCCAGTTCTGTAGCCATATATCTCCACATTCTCCACATCTGACATAGTTCAGTCACATGAAGTCCTCACAGCATTTTAATCCTCTTTTCAAGCTCGGTTATCCTGAAAGAAACTTGCTCACTGTGCAGCTCGCTGATCCAGCAAGTAAGGAGACATCCTGTCACTGGTGTTTTAAAGACAAACATATAGTATTCCACTGCTTTACAATTGTACTTTTTTTTCTTAAAGCCTTGAAACATCAGAAAAAAGCAGAAATTAAAGGAAAAAAAGGCAGCAGAAAAGAAGGATCAAAGCAGGAAGAAGCAACAATATAACTACCATGTTAATTTTACAAAAACCTTTGTGCTAATACAGAAAAAATATGTGAATTGCTGAGCAATATGATTCAGTATCCTGTAAAAGTTGTTGTGATAACCTGAAACTTGGTTGCGGAAACAAAATGGAGAGGGTTTAACCCCTTAATGCCTGAATTGAGAGTAACTGGGCAGAGACATCTCGT
>JBAMIG010000022.1:2944221-2956279 GCA_037177335.1 Kiunga ballochi
CATCTTCTGTCAAATTTGGTTTTATGACAACTTTTTCTTTTTTAAACATGGCTTACATGTTTGCTAGCACTTTTCGGCTACCAGATAACATCAGTCTGGAGGAAGTGGATAAAGATTAACAAAGTTTATTAGAATAAGAAGTATCTTAATCAATAAATTAAGGAAGAAAGTTTGCTGTTTGCAACTGGAGAAGCAGTTCAGAAAACCAAATTTGACAGAAGATGTTCTGATCTGAGGGGGAACAAGTAATACAGATCTGTTGGTGGTCCGTATCATCCATGCAACATGCACTACAACTATGCTGTCATAACCTAAAAGGGCATACAGATGCTTTGTCAGAAATGATAATATAGATAATGTAGACATGTCCTGCTAAAAGGTAGCCTACTATACATTAGCTGAAATACTTGGGAATGACTTAAGAGTGAGGACTTTTAATATGAGCACATGACGTTAAGCTTAAGTATAGAAGGTAAAATAAGATTATTATAATAAGGTGCAACATTTGAAACGTCCAACACCAGAATAGTTTCTCATCAGATTCTTTGAAAGCAAAGTGTTTCTCATAATTATAAAATGGTTTTTAGATCTAGAAGAGCAAAAGAGGTTTTTATTTAGAGGAAACGAGTGTCGCTACAAAATGGTTCTTTTTTGTTCATCTATATTTAGTCATTTTTATTATCATGTAATCCAGCATGTTTAGTCTTTTCTAATTCTCTTCCCCTAAAAGCAAAACTGATTTATCTTGTTTGTCCTCCAGTGAATGACTCATCCCTGCCCCTCTTCCAGCTGCCACCACAGTGTGGTTACTCTGTAGAAACCACATGGGGAGACCTCAGTCTGATGACTCAGTACGATGCCTGCCATGTTGTTCAAGAGGTGCGGGGCGGTCCATTTATCAGTCACGCTATTAAATGTAGTTTAGTTTCAATAAGGAAAATTTGAGCATCAAATTGCTAAAAATCTTCACAGAACTGTTTCAGTCTCTTTAGTTATTTTTGATGCCGGCTTCAGGATTCAGCTTTCCCTCTTTGTAACCATAGTATTATGAATCATGAATGGATCATAACCTAGCAAATTATACTCTCTCTAGGAAGTTTGGGGAATTTCACAAATGTAGAGTCTGAACAGATGCATGGTTGAACTCTTGTGAATGTGAAACATTTTAGATTAAAGCAGGAAAGTTCTACAGATAATTCTGTGAAATCGTGTTTAATTTAGAATGAGGACTATGTGTTGCCTTTGCTGTGGAGGGGGACGCCAGTCAAGATGTCCTGTCCAGTTTCTCAGATCAAAGCTCCAGCAACAGAGCCACCCTCCCTTTGCTGCTCCCCATACAGTATGACTGTTACAGTACATACGCAGTCTGCTGCAGAAGAGCCCAGTGTAAACGGTGAGTTTTCTTTCCAGGAGCATCAGAATACCCTTAAATTGACTGTCTTTTTCCCCCTAGACTCTTAGTTTTTGTTTCCACTGCAGTGAGAGGACAATGGACCCCTGTGATGCTGTTGGCTGAACAATGTGGCTACACTTTGGACAAACAAGATGCAACAATTATAATTGTTGTCCCCTTTATTTCATGTGGCATCACAGTAAAGGTGAACACTAAAGTTTGTCTAAATGCAGTTTTTCTAAGTGAAGCATACAGTGAAATGTTCTGGTTTTCTTTTTGTAGGATGGAAAATTCACACTTTCCCTCCAGATGGGACCGAGGATCCTCACATTAGCCTGTCCTGTCTCAACTCTTGATCTGTCCTTCGCTCATTATCTGGCTGACAGCCCCTCTTATCTCATCGGAAAGGGAACAAAACCTGTAGTAGGGTCTCTAGAGTCCGTCCCATGGATCCCACCTTTCTATCTGGCTCCACCCTACTATCCCCACCCCACATATGAGCACAATTATGCTCATCCTAAAAGGCATGATTCATACAACTCTCCCACTCCACAGTCGGTGACTCCTGAGGCTGCTTTTAGTTTGCAGTCTATTCCTTCTGTTGGCTCCCTGGGAATTGATCAGGACCACTATTTCCAAAAGGTTTCTCTTGGGAAGCCATACGAAAGCTCAGAGGATTTGCCATATCCCAATCAAAAGCGAAATCAGGAAGTTCCCATCTCGCGTCTCTCAGAGAACCTCAATGCCGAGCTGACAAGCTCTCAAACTGATGTTGATGCTCCTCGTTCCCGGACTCCGAGCCATGATTTCAGCCCATATTACCACTACTACCATCACCCCAAAATTCCTCTTCATGCCACTTTCCAAAACCCAGATCTGGGCCCAGGGGTTTCTGCGTTGTTGTCCTCAGCTCCTCTGAAACATCAGTTTCAGCCGTTTCCTTTGGATGTGCAACAGTCTGAGAGTTTCAGCAGAGAAGCCTCTCCACCAGAAACTACTTCCTATCCTTATGCTCTCTTCACAAATCCTAGATTTCTTCCCAAAGTCTCAGCTCTTAATGCACCTTTTCCTCCTCAGTCCTATCCATACCACCGTTTCTATTACTTCCCACACATTACTAAAGATGTGGCTAAGAAGCTGGGTCTCTTGCATCCTGATTTGGCTGCATCTGCTAATTTATCTTTTGTGCGCTCAACAGCACATGACAAAAGCGGCATGAATCCACACAGAAATGCAGATAATACTGACAATGAGTCCAATATCGAGTCAAATCTGAGTGACGGTAAGACCTTTTCTGCAGCTGTGATTCCTGCAGCATGGCCTCCAGTCACACTGAGTTACCCCCAAAGACCAGACCCTGTTGCACTTCCCCCCACTGATCAACCTGCTCTTCCCACTCCAGGATTCATCTACAATGCTAATCCTTACCAGTACTACTACAACCCTTACTATAACCAGTATCTTATGTATTATGGACCTGAGTCTCTGCAAAGTGTAGACAGGCATGTGTCTCTAACTTCATCCAAAAATCCAAATCCTCCGGCTCGAGCATCTTTCCCATCCGTTCAGAATCCATCTCATCTCAAATCTCAAAGCACGGCTTCACCCACTAAATCCATGCATGACGTTCAGAATGAACTGCTAAATCTTTACTATTACTACCTCTACCACCAACCTCAAATGGCCAAATACAACCAGGGGCTGAATCCTCCAGGTAGTAAGTACTCCAACAAAGCAAATGACTATAACAGGATGCAGCGGTTTGCTCGTGCTTCAGAGACTGGGTATCCCAGCATCCCTCTGTCTCAGTTCAATACCTTTCATAGCCTGTACCCCTACTATGTTGCTCGGCAACATCCTCATGGACAACCATACTATTGGCAACGCAGTGGAAATGAGGCCAAAGAGAAGCTGGACAATAAAATGGGAGGTAAATGTTTTCCATGAAGTTGAGAAACTAGTTTAAAAGCTGAATTATTTTTATGTAACTCTTTAGAGATGTTGTTGTTGGAGTAAAGTGGCATATTTTAGATCCCCGCTAGGGGGCAGAGGGAGGCCAGACAGATTAAGGTTAAGGCATTGCTAAAGCATAGCAAGTAACTGCATGCAACATTTCTTATGCCTGTGAATAAAGCATTTTTTGTGTAACCTGTTCTTCACTCTTCTTCAGGTTACCACAAGCCTAATCTGCACCCTCCTGTTGTCCCACCCTGTGGCATTGGACCTGTGTCAGACATTGACTGTTCTAACCAATTAGGCTGTTGCTCATATTCTGTGCAAGGTGGGCTTTGAACCCAGTTATAAGGAGGCTAATCTGAAACCTGTATGAATTCTGCAGTCACTAGTTGGTGTTCATTGCTTTCTCTTACTGCTATAATGAAGGTAACTTAATAATTCAGTTTGTTTGTGTGTCACTGAGTCAACAGATGGCACAGTCGGGCCGTATTTTGTCTTTGCAATGCCAGACTCTGTGATGGAGCCCACAGTGGTCCCACCTGGTCTCTCCTCTGAGGACAGAAATGGATCCTGCACACTGCAGAGGCTGGCTCCAAATCTTGACATCTACATTGTACCTCTGGATGGTTGTGGAGTAAACAAACATGTAAGACACACACTCCTACAGGTATTCTTATTCACAGTAGGAATGGGTGTATCCTAGTGCATTTTCCTTTCTTTTTTTTTTTTTTTTTTAATGTCTGATTATTTGCATCATACCTCAGTAACCATGCTGTTTCAAAGTTGACACAATTTCTTAGTGCAAACATTTGTTCTTCTAAACCGCATGTGTCACACTTTAGGGCCAGTATCCAGCAGGTTTTGCTGTTTCCCTGAACTAACACACCTGATGCAAATCCCATAGATCCACCATGTTCTTGTTAGCCTATTCATTCATTTCAGTCTGCTGTTTTTGACCATGGAGACAACAAAAATCTGCTGAATACCGTCCCTCAAGGACTGGAGTTTGACATCACTGTTACAGTCGAATACTTTAGCATGAATCCAGGATGTTTGGTATAAACCTGGCCTTCAGTACCATGGTAGGTGTGTCATTCACAGTGAAATGCAGCCTGGAGGGAGTGGTGAAGGCCCTATAGTCATGTTTTATGCGTTGGCAGGATATTTATAGGCATGAGTGAAGGTGGATGTACAAAAATACTAGCCGAGATGACTTCAGTCTGCAGAGAAAAATATTTAAAGATTTCTAACACCTACCAGAAAAATGTTTATTTTGTCACCTGAAATGTATTTAAATGTTTTGGTTTTTTTTAACAAAAGCAATAAACAACTTCTTTAACACGTAGAGATATAAATGGACGAAGTGTTGCAGAGCATTTCACTGGAAGCTCTAATATGGGCAGTAGTGGTGACAGTGACAGTGGTACAGAGGTGTGTAATCCCTAATTTGACTAAACAAATGAGGCCTTGACCTTTTTTTTAAAACATCTCAGGTCTGCAAACTCTTTTTAAATCTATGAACGCATGTCATGTATGCTTTATCTCATAGGGACAAACTTATTTCATGTATGCAAATAGAGCTTAAAATAATTTTTCGCACATTCTCTCAGATCTTTGGTCCAACATTGGTTCATCTTTTGGAAATTCAAGGTTTCCATAAAGGCACCAGTTCTGCTCATGTGACCTCTCCCGTAAGGTATGTTTAGACACTTTATTATTTATATGGTTGCTACTGTTTCACTGGTCCATGTGATGTAATCTGCATGAGTTTTGCATGTGAAAGAACTTCTGGCACCATGCATGTTCTGACATTTCTCGCTCAGCTGGATGATGGTAGCAAATAAGTTTTCAGCTTTAAAACCTTTTATTTGAATCGTATAAAGATATTTCTGTGGTTTTGTTGTTGCACTTTTTTTTTTTTTTTTAGTGGGGAGGGGTAGTTTACCATACTTTTTGCAGTGGAGTTGTAGTTTGTTTTTCTTTCATGCAGCTTTTCAGTAAACCAGTTATCTTCATTAAAGCATTTTTACGGAGAAATTGTCGTAACTTTTCTTTTAAATAAACTAAAATATTGACATTGGGAAAGCAATCACGCTGTATGGAAGTTGTTGCACTTTTCAATTTACCTAAAAGAAGCCTCCTTTTTTCACTGACTTAAGTATTTTTATATTGAAATCCAGGAATGTATGGGCAACCATAAAAAGCTGTCCACTATGGAGGATGTAGTTTGACCCACTTTGCATTGACAACCTTCTGGGTTTTTAGGTGGGATACAGAAAAAATGGAAATGTTTTTTTGCTTTGCACAAATTTACTATTTTCTCCTTTTTCTTTGTTTGTATGAGGATAAAATATATATTTAGAAACTAGTTGGTTATCTTTTTTGTAGTATAGTTTAAATTATTTAGATTTTTTTTGCACCCAAAATTAAGGGCATCATATTGCATGTTTTCAGTGTTTCAGTGACGGCCCTAAAAGCACATGTTTGAAGCTTAAATGGGTCCTTTTGTTAATCAAATCAAACTTTATTTGTAAAGCACCTGTCATGTTATAAACAACACAAAGTGCTATATATGATAAAATCAATTAAACCAACCAGACATCATAATTAAATAACCCCCCCAGCTCAGGAAAGTCTCTCTCTCCTGCACGTACTGTGAGCTTCCCTGCTGCAACACACCTTACACATCAGACAATTGGCAAACGTCTGCAGAGCTTCACATCAAACTCCGGTTTGGACGAAGCCTTTAAAAGTTTGACACGGTTTTCTAAGTGTGATGTTTTCATTAAATGCGTACTGATTCTGTGTAAACATGAACTGGAATCTTTTGGTGGTAATGATGTCAGCGCACATCTCTTCATATCAGCAAACCACCCTGTTCCACTGAATCTTTCAAGTAATTGTATTAAGCTTGCTGCTTGTGCCACATTTAGGCCATCTGTGAAAAAACCGACTACATGCACTAGATAAGACGTGCAGGGCATGAACAAAAGTCCCATTGTTTAGCTTTGATTACGTCACATATTCACTTTGTCATGGTTTTAAAAGCTTTTGTGGTGTCACAAGATTTACTTCCAACCGGTCCTAAAAAATGTTATTGGTAATGGAAGAGTCTGATCCCAGTGCAAAGCTGCCACCGATATTATTTTACTTATTGATATGCATATATATGCATTACTCCTACTGCTCATATGAAAGGCCTCCCTCTTATGACCTTCTGTAGGGGGAATTTAGTTTGACCTGAGTGTCCTCCTTAGCAGGACATTTTGTCCACAAATATCTATTTGTCTCAGAGCTTGAAGTAAAGTATCTGCAGAGCTCTTTGGGTCACAATAAACTACTAGTAAAACATGTTGATGGGATTGTTTGGGAACCTGTCAGATGAAGAGCACCAGACAGTCTCTGGGGAAAGCCCTGGATGGGATTGTGTTTTATTGCTGCAACTATTGATATTTATTCACTAAGGTTCTCCTTCTCGGATCAGAAGCCATCTGGGATTCTTTGAACCCAACTTCTGATTGGTTTCTTAGAATTTAAACTTTGTCATGAGGCTATTTGAGTTTTTTTCCACTCCCTCAGTACATCGGTTGAATTTCTGGCTCTGTTATCTGGATGCCTTTGGCACTCTGGTACAGGGTCAGTCTGGACTCAGACAACATGACCTTATTTCATTGCTCCAGAGTCTAATCTTTATGCTTCCTAGCAAATTGAAGCCATTTTTCCTGCAGGTACCCGTACCTTTCTGACTGCATTTCTTAAAGACTTTCCCACCAATCTCCAGTTTTTTAATTCCTTGCCATGTTCTTAACCCAATTTTGGTAATTTCCTTAGATGCTTTTTCTGCTTGCTCGCAATGATTTGATCCTTTTTTAAACCTCTTTTTACCAACCAATGAATGTCTTTCCTTTTTGGTTTTGTTTTTTTATAAATAAGCTATTGATTGCATCAATATGGGTTTAATGGCTTTCAACTTGTGAAGTATTTGCGCACTGTAACTAGCCAATAGGTGCATCGTATCATTTCTACCTACAAATCCAGGATGTGAGCTTTTTGTTTAGCAAAGCAGAGCATTTCCTAAACAAGTGGAGATGATTACAAAGTGTCTTTTGATGTGATCTGGGAGAACGAGTGGCTGGTCTGAGATGTAGTCTGCACATTTGGCCTTTGTCTACACCGGATGAATGTTTAATGTGAAAATGTTGTAGAGACCACCAGACTCATCAAAAGGTCTTATTTTACAGTCCCAAATATGTAGAGGAGTTTAAAGTACTGAGTTCTGCAATGCAAAGAAGTCTTAATGGTGTTGAACTCGTACTGCTCTGTCCGAAACTTTGCTTTGGAAATGGTGGTAGTCATAATATAGTGTGTGTGTGTGTGTGTGTGTGTGTGTATATATATGTATATGTATGTGTATATGTGTGTGTGTGTATTAATATATATTAATAATAATAATAAATAAAACACATACATCCATCCATCCTGTTAGATGGAAACATTCAATGTGTTTGTGATCCACAGACTTTTGCATTTCTCTGCAGGTTGATGGTGGGATGTAGCTCATCCCAAAATACTCCAGGTGAAGTCAGATTCCATATGATTGATCAGCCTCCCCTCCAACCAGCACCAGGTGCAGTTACTGTGCTACTGAGGCTCGCAACAGGTGAAGTGTGCCTTTTTTTAAAGGGCTTTTTTTTTTATCAGGCAATTTGACAACTTTTTAGAAGTTTTGCTGAGATTTTTTTTATAATGCTAATATTTTTGCCTATAGATGAATCCTTCACCAGGTACTACCCCGAAGCCCACCTGCCTCTCAGCCTCCTGCAGGGTAAACCAGTTTATGTGGAGCTAAGCCTGCTGGGTGCATTAGATCCCAACCTGGTGCTGCTTGTTCATTCATGCATGGCTTACACTCTAACTCCATATGTCAACTGGATTTCTCTTTATGATGGGTAGGTTTATATACAGATGGAGGTAAAAGTAATGTTGGCATCATTCGGGTTTTTACTTGTATTTAATACGTCTGGCACGAGCTAGAGACTGAGCTCTTCCTGTTTTAGGTGAATGTGGTTTTTGAGCACCTTCATAAACCTTAAACTGTTTACTTTAAGAAAAACAGACTTATTTTACCATATATTTGTGGTAAACATTTGCAGCCATGTTCACATTTAGAAACAAATGATCAGAAATTGTGTTGTAAAGATCAGTGTGTTATCCAGTTGTCCCAGTCAGGGCTTTTCCCAGCTGCTTCCTTCCCCAAACATCAGCCACATCTGGAGGATTAAAATCCCCAGCTTTCCTTCCCTTCCATTGGAACATTTAACCTACGTGGCTCCTGGAGGATACTCGCTCCTGGACCCAGAGGTGCCTCCCACTTATCTACAAGTTAAATCTGCTCCTATCTGAAAAGGATTTTTCAGGCTGGAGAAAAAAAAAGTGAAAGTAATGGTAGTTTTGTCCTGCTTTTTGCTATTCAGGTATATTTTTTATGCCTGTCAGAAAAATGCTCAGCTGCTGATGGAGACTGTAGAGTCGGCTGCATTAAAGGTAAGCTCCCAAAGAAGCACATTTAACTTTGACTATTTTTTAAGGTTTTCTTTGTGAATGCATGTTAAATGTAATGAGCTTATTAGGTATTGGACTTAGAAGCTCAGTCAGACAAATGTGTTGCATTACTTAGAAGCGCTGAACCACCAGAGCCTTCCTTCAGCCTTCTCACATGCAGATATTTGGGACAAAATCCTTGATTATTTTTTCAGAAGATGCTTGGAGTTTATTCATTTACATGCTGAAATATTTGATTTCAGCAATATCTGGCTGCAGCAAACACTGAGTTGCTTCTCTGAACACCAAACAGCAGCCAGTATAATCTTTGTCATCTCTATTTTGTTCAAACTTCTCATCATCCTAGCATTTCCTATCATAAAACCGCTGCTCACTTTCTTTTATCTTTGCAGGCAGCTGTGTGGGTGGTTTGGAAGTTGTCTGCAGTTTTTGTCTGTAATTTGTTTGTCTTGCAGGTCCCAGCAGTGGTGTGAGATTGATGAAATAAAGACACTTTTACACAACCGCAATTGGTTTCTGGCATTTTTATGGAAACCATTTTAAACATTGTATTTTAAGCTCTTGCAGAAAAGCTACATTTAAAGGTTAACGGCACAATAGCTTTCCTTTTACCAGCCTTTAGACAAAGCCTGCTCACAAAAACTTAAATATCGCATACATGAAAATAACGTCCTCAACTTTATTCTCTGACCATCAAGATACATGTCATAATGCAGGAAATGGGATGAAATGCGGCTTTAACAAAAATAAAACAGACTATCAGTAAAAAGCTTTAAACCTAAAAATATTGACTTAAAAACAAGACTTGAAGCAAAACCACAGCAAACTGAAACCACCTGGCTGATCAGTCCAGCTTTTCACACACTGGATGGATGACCATGCAGATGAAAGGTGAAACACTGTGTTGGCTTCTCATACAAAAACTAAATGATCCCTTTTCTAAAAATGTAATAGCTGCCAAAGGCTGAGTCCTCTAAAAGCTGCTGTTATGTAGCACAGAGACGAATGTGTAAAAAGACGCCGCAACGTTGAAATGCAAAGGCAACAAAAAAAGCATTATTTGCTGAACTTGAAATAATTTTCAGTACTGGAACAATAAGAAAACCACCTTGTATATAATATTTAGATGTTTGTCATCTCCAGTGCTGATCTTTGAATAAGCGGCAGTGGGTAAGGGCTCCTCCTCCACTTAGTACACAGTCGAATAATACGTGGTGATATTCTCATGGACTCTCTTGAGCTGTTTCAGGAGGATAATGGTGCAGACCAGGGCAGAAATCTGTCATTCAGACACAGAAGAAGGAAGAGAAGTAAAGAGTAGGGACAGGACAAAGCTGTGCTGCTGCCAAAATGAATCCAAGCAACTACAAATAAACACCGTTTAAAAATGAAAAAAGCCACTTGGAAGGTGAAAAAAATATGAATCCTACCCAGAAACTATCACTTCATACAAAGAAGGAAAAAGCAAACTACAGCAGCTGTTAGGAGCAAGTGGTATGAAGCTTCTGAAGCTAGAAGGACAAACAATATTTTTATGATTAAAAATAGAATGCAAGAAAAGAAGAAGTACAGTCTAATGCAATAAAACTGTTAAATCACCCAGACATGCTGTGCTTAAAAAAAAAAACCTCTGCAACATCAGCAGATACTAAGGTTCCAACTACGGGCTGTTGGGTTCCACTTTTGGGTATTTTAATTTTTATTTAAATGGATGCTGGGATGTTGCTGACAGAAGCAGATGTTTCTTTATGCCAGAACATGGAGGTGAAAAATCAAAGGAGCCCAAACATGCTAAGCCTCAGCCACAGGGATGCTGGCCGTAGACAGGGGCGTGAAGACGACTGGGTCCTGGTTAGGGATGTTGTGCTGAGGTGTAGCCAGGGCAGGAGTGGTGTTAGTCAGGATAATGTACTGAGGAGATGAGGTGGACTGGCGGATCTTTGAACTGAGGGTTACGCTGCAAATCAGAGCTATAATCTTTGGGAAGTGATGAATGGAAGAAAAAATAAGGTCAAATGGAGAGGAGGAAGAGTATGTAAGAAATGCAGGGATGAAGACAGAGTAAAACACAATCATTAGAATAAAAGTAAAAAGTCAAACTTTTCAATAACAGCCAAACTTTTTAACAGCAGAAATAAGCAGCATGACATTTTCCATCTTTAATTTAATTTATGCAGGTTTCAAATCATTTGTTCCATCTCTGAAAAAAGTTCATTTATTTCATTAAAAATACAGAATTTTCTTACCAAAAGAATTCCAGTTCCCACGAAGATGCCTAGCAGTACCCTGCTGTCAAAGTTTTTCACAATGGCCATTGGACAACTCTGTAGGAAGATGGAAGAAACCGTGAGAAGCGAATAGGATGCAGTTTCCTGCAGTAGGAATAAAACATTCCACAAATGCATGGTGCCGAATAAAGGAATCCCTCGCATGAGGATAAACACTGAGATGTCCTAAAAGCTATTACGCTGTCAAACACAAAGACTATAGTGAAGAATTGTCATCACTTTGCCCAGAGCTAATGGAAAATCTGAGGCACTCAGTGGTGTAAGTATAACCACTGAAGTAACTAAAGTAATTATATATCTAACACATTTATGTAAGCTTTGATTTTACCTTTTCAAAAGTATATAAAGAATAAGAATTCAGCTTTAAGAAAATGGTCCAAATAACTTGCTACTTAAGGTGTTTTTTTCTTTTCTGTCTAAAGGATTATAAAATCGGGCCAAACATGAATGTAACCGAGCTCATTGAAACCGATGAGGCTCTTACTTCCATGTAGATGTACTCCTTTAAACCATTTGGAGAAGGACAGGTGTGTTGAACTATTTCTATCAGAGACACGCCAGTTATCCCACAGCATCGGAGCTGCAAAGCAGGTGGAGGAGAGAGGACACAACATTACAACACTAACAAGTCTGCACCAAACAACTGCTGACATATTTAACATGTAATATTTCACCAACGTACGGTTTCTGTTTGTACTGCAATGCCAATCTTTTCTAAACAAACCAGAGCAGTGAAACTAGCATATCCTGTCAGGTGACCAATGAGATGAGAGTCTGTGGCTACGTGCACCCTATGCCCTAACCCCTCATTCACTACATAGGGCTGCACTATATAGCTCCCTACCTAGTGCCCTCATTC
>JBAMIG010000022.1:2968810-2981894 GCA_037177335.1 Kiunga ballochi
GTACATGAGAAAACCAGACACACTTTAAATCAGCACTGTAACAGTACATGAGAAAACCAGACACACTTTAAATCAGCTCTGTAACAGTACATGAGAAAACCAGACACACTTTAAATCAGCTCTGTAACAATACATGAGAAAACCAGACACACTTTAAATCAGCTCTGTAACAGTACATGAGAAAAGCAGACACACTTTAAATCAGCTCTGTAATAATAAATATGAAAACAGCCTCCTCTCTTTGTCGCCTGAGCTGCCCCCAGCACCGCCTCATGCAAACTGCACTCCCCCTCCCTTATTTCCCTGGTTCTCCGGTTAACGGCATGTGTCCTCTGATTTGTCTCTTGCCATCCCCCACCCCACCCCCACAGGCATATTTCCATATTGCTAATTGACTCTTGGTTTGCAGGCTTTCATTGAGGCAGAGCATCCCCCGATCCCTCCCTCTCATGCTTTCTCTTCGGTATGCAACCCTTACTGCCATCTTTTTTTATTTCTCAGTCCATCTTCCAGATCTGTGTGATATGTTCCCTTTCTCTAACTGCACACGTGCCCTCTCTCATGCTTGTGGACCCCCCCCTTATTTTCTTTCCCTCTTCCTCCCTTCCTCTCTGTTTGTATTGATGCATCTCCCTCAGGCAGTGCTGTGGTCCACTCAGCTGCAACCAGAGTACAGTTTCCAACTCTATCTCTCTTTCTCTCTCTCTCTCTTTACTTCACTCTCGCTGATTCGGAGAGCCGATTTGTCCTATCGTTGGCAGTAAAGAGGCTTTGTGTCGCGCTAACGAGATCAAAGCTCATTTAGTAAGGGGCATTAACTAGACTGATCGCTATGAAAGGCCAAAGCAAACGAGGGGGCAGCAGGCAAAGCAGTGCTTGATGCAGAAGTTATTACCAGGAGTGAACAGATTTAGTTAAAATAATGTTAACCACGAGTTATAATGGTTTTTAACGTATTTGATGGTTTGAGCCTCAGAAAACAAGAGAAACACCCTGCAGATCTGTCTGAGTTTCTGTGAAATTGCATGAAAATGTGCACATATGCAAAGCTTGTTCTGTCAGGTATCAATATGAATTAAAAAAAATCTTCCTGCTTTTATTACGTTACTGTGAAGCCACGTTATTTTTGTCTGGTTAGGAAAATGATGCATGATTTTATTTCAGATCATGTGACCCACAGTGGAAATCTTAGCTGAGCCTGCTCAAGGTTTTTTCCATTACATTTAGTCCCAGCATCCTCATCATCATTATCCTCCGCATCAGTAGGCCTCAGAGCTCTGTGCTGCTGACACACATTTAATACTTTGACAGACTTTATGTTTCACTGTGATGTAAACTTTAACTTAACCGGGAGGCTTCTCTCTCATACATATTAGGGTCCATGGTTTTACCTTTTATTAAACTAATTGATAGTTTACTATTTGGACTAAATATACAGATTTTTTTTCCTATATGGTATTTTAAAATGAATATAATTTAAGGTAATGATATTGAACTATATTAAATTTGCGTTTGTAATTTATTGTGCAGATGAATTGGTAAAGTATTATCAGGGGGGGGAATAAGACAGGAGTTGTGGTTCAGTCTATGGTGACTTGGGTTAGTGTTGTGTGTTACTGAGGGTTGTACTCAGTTCCACGTGGTCTTATATTAGCTTCCCTGTGGCTGTTTAATGATTGCTGTTAAACTTTGAGCCACAGCGCAGCAGAGTCACCCTTGACTTTTGAACTGGAGGCGATAAACTAAAAATTCTCCAGACAATGTTGCTCAACGTCGTACGGTCTCTCCTTCTCTTTGTTCCTTCCCCGTGCTTTATCACCACAGGTGCAACGGTTGAGTTGCCAAAGCATGGGGAGAGAATGGGGGAGAAAGGGGGGATGAAAGGAGGAAGAAACCATTCAGGAGGAGGAATTAACCATTTTAAGCTCTCACTCATTTTTCCCACCTACGTTACTGGTGTAAAAAGGAGACTGAATCCAGCTCCTTAACATACCACTTGCATGTTAACGCTCCCGTTATGGTCACCGTGTCACAGCTTCCTCGCCCTAAATGTCTTCTCCCCAAGGCTGCCCTCAAACTGTCACATGTGTTCCCATCTCCACCCACACACAGCCAAATGTCAATTCAGTGGTTCCCTTACGGGGGGGGCGGGGGGCATTGCTGATGCATTGCCACAGGATTGTTGATTGTAGCAGTTCGAGTGTCATGAATAATGCACGTTTGGGTCATGAAATCTAACTGAAGGGCCAAATGTGTGTCATGAGTTGTCCCTATTCAATAGATTGTGTAGTTGTGCTTTTGGCATAGCAGGGGTCTGCAGCAGCGCTTAGATGAGTTTGTATCTGGGCTTTATACAAAGAGCAAACGTTCCACACTTACCTTTTTTCATAGCTTCACCGTGTCATGTCCCAAAGATACCCCCCTCCCCCCCGCAGTGTGTTTTTAAGCTTTGATTTATTAGCCACTGTAACATAATCCATATCCATAGTGCACTAAAGGCTTTGTCTTCTCAACCTGAAATAATTAGATCTGACAGAGAACAATGAGGCAATCTGTGAAGCATGTTGATGCAATTTGTAGGGCAAAAGAAATCATCTGCAGCAGGTAACTTTATGGGATATTAGACTTTTAAATAGTGTAAGATAGTTGGCAGAATTAAGCAGAAGTTGTTGTATTTAATAAAGGGTAACATCATTAAACAGATTTGGCTAATTTATAAGAGTGAAGTTGGTGCTAATTGATGCTAAGACTAGCAGTAGCAGCACCACTGCCGCTGCTTTCTGTTTTATTTATATAGAAGTGTTTATGTTAACAATATTTCTTTTACATGCAAAGCATTGGCAAAAGATTTGGCTAATTAGGATTATAATAAGCCTAAGTATTTATCCATTAAATGACCCGAATCACACTTAAACGATGTGGCATTTGTAAGTTATAAATCCAGCACCAGTAACATGTAGAAAACAATGCAACCCAGGAATGCATGAACTTCTGCGTTTATAGGGATCTTCATAAAGTGAGGTGCTGCGTTTTGCACTCCAGTAGAGAGGAAAGTGACCACCTGGTATTTTCCAGAGCTCCCAGCTTTGTGAGACTCATCCTCAGAAAATGCATGAAGTAAAATTAAAAGAGAAACATATGTAGCTGCAACCATCTCACTCAGTAGACATTTTTTTAAATCAAGCATAAAGAAAACTGGTGTAAGAAAAAGTGCCTGTTATAGTTTCAGTACATACAAGTCCACAAAAAATGTATGCAAGGATCTTTTTGAGTTTGAGTAGATGTGCAAGTCCACATAACCGTATGCTAATGGGCATCAAATGAGCACGTGCTGGAATAAAAAGGATTGCAATTTGATCAAATAAAAGGAGAGAAAAACAACCCGATAGGTAATAACTACAGATCTGTTGTGCAAGCAGCCTTTAAGCAGACTAAAGAGCCCGCTAAAAGAGCAGTGAAACAAGCAATGCCACTGAGTTCAGATCCACAAGGGAGCCCAGTTCTGGCATTAGTTGCCTTGTTTGTCTGTCCTCGCATGTGGACTGTCTCCAGTGCATCCATCATTTCTGCTTCATCCATTAGTTTTGCCGGCTTTCTGGAGGATGGCGCATCAATCACATCACTTTCTGTCATCAGCCCCCATATGCATAATTCCCTCTTCTCTATTTCTGCCCCAAATGTCATCACTATGCAGTCTTCTTACGCTGTCTTTTTTCTGTTTTTCCCCTCCCCAGTGGTTAAACTGGACGTCATAGTTTGAACTTCGTGCTAAGCATTGAGCTAGTGACTGTCAAACCCCCTGGGGATCTCCTCTGTTGAATAATTAACATCTAAAATCTGAATCAAGCAGAAGTAGATGTAATAACATTTAGCTTGATTATTAAAGGTTGGATGTGCAGTATTTTTTATTGTAACTCAGCACTATTTGTTATATAAAGCACTTGTAGCTCAATTAAGAATTGCCAGAGAAAGACTTCCCTCTGTGTGTTGTAATCTGAGCTCTTTTAGTCCACGTGTGGCAACTGGTGTGTCCATGTGTCGTTTTCCAGTTATTCCGTCCTCTGTTCCTCTGGTGTGGGTACGTAGCCTCTGATGGAAAATTAGTGCTACCAAATCTTTATCCTGAGGTGCTTAACTCTAAATATTCCCACTGTTATGATCAGATGAGCATCTTCTGCACAATCAGATTTGAAGCTTAATAAACAGAATGAGTTCTGCTTTTGCAAACACGTTGGGGTTAAACATGACTAAATTGGTTGGTAGATTAGTCAGCGATGAACTAAGTCTATTGCTATGAGGTCACTTGTTCTGGTCCAGTGAGGGCCGCCATCCAGCAGGTTTTCAATGCGTCAACACATCTGAATGACATTAAATGGATTTAACAGCATATCAGCTTCTACACAAGGTGATGTTTTTTTTCTGGATTAAATTTTTCTTAATTAAATTACTTTTCTTTGAGTTTACATGAAAATAATAATTTTGAATTGAGGTTTCCATGGAAACATGTTTATTCATCTTCTCTTAATGACGCTTTAGAGCTGGAGTCTGGGAAGGGTTCTGATTGGACAGAGTGGCTGTGATGCAATACAATAAAAAAAACAACCACTTCCTGCTTCTTGTCTTTTTGGCTACAACATAGAAATTTACATAGAGTAACGAAGATGAGAGGCAGAATCTGCACGTGTGCCATCGCGCCGTGACGAGGTAACAAGCATGCGTAGAATGAACAAATTACCTTGGAGCAGCACGAATGTTTACATGATTGAGGAATTAATTGGTTCGCATTTAAAATGAGAGTAAAAGGGACACTTTGGAACTAAATTCATGGTCATGGTCATTTTTAGTTGGAATAAGTTTTTTACATGGCAATCTTTTTTGTCTTTTGACCTTATTCGGAATTGAAACTGTTATATAAACGTGGGTAATGACTTATTTCTTTGAGTCCGCTGTGTGGGAGCAGGAAGCATGGAAAACCTTCCAAATTGCAACCTTTTGTAGGGTGGCAATATGTAACCCGGATGTAAAAGCTTAACCTTTTAAACCCAGCCAACATGCAGACATAATCCTTTTTAGGACAGACTGTTTATCGGTTATAAAGCTAAAATAATGTAAAATAAATCTATCAATGGAAGAATATTATCATAGTCTCTGAAATAACTGTAGCTGGATTGTAAGTTTGCTGAATGTGATATAAATGCTGTGAAAATGTCTGTAGTGTAAGAGAGATTACAATTAATCCCATTTATTTGAAGTAAGCGTTGGCAACAAAAGAAAGGAAAGCGTGACAGTGTTTTAGTCAATTGGACAGTAAAGTTAAATGAACATTGTGCGTAATGAGCCTAGCTTAGCACGGCTCTTCCAGCGCAGCCGGAGTTTCTTTACTAAACTATCATGAAGATGTACTTCAGCAACAAATAAAAAAAACATAGGAGGACAACAAACACTGCTTTCAATCTTAGCCCAGGTCCTTTTTAAGTGAAATAAATAAATCTTTATTTAGCATTAGCTGCCTATGCAATGTTTGTTTCTGTTTCTGTGATGCAGTGATGGTATCCGTTCAGGACATAAGCTGCAGACGGTGCAGCGTGCTTTTAGCAGGGGTAGAAATGATGTCCTAATGCTCACCTGGTGACCAGCGCAGCATAATGGCTGCTTTAAATTTCTATTAACAGGTCTCTCAGCTCGCATTTGTTTATTTGCTTAAAAACAACTTTAGAAAGTTTTTGTGCCATTTTTTATGGCTTTTGTTGGCGATAGCAGGTGGTATTTTCTCATATATAACCCTTTTTGTAAATATCTGACACCATAAAGCCATACGTTGGCAGTGTCTTATTCCTCGGCTGTTTAGGGACCACTGGAAGCCTGCAGCAGCCTGCATAATTACCCCTGTAACCCCCCACTTCTGCCTCCACCCCTCTCACCATCTGTTGACCTCATGTCATTTTGCCTTCCTTCACCACTGCTGCTCCTTTTTCTTCCCTCAGTCCTACCCGTTTGCTTTGGTAACTCCCCAACTTCTTCTCTTCTCCTAAAATAGCAAGTTGGAGGGGGAGAAAACCAGAGGGAGAGACGCCCTTTAGTTTTGCAGAGAGAGGGAGAATGTTTATAACTGTCTGTCTAATATTTTTTTCTTTTGGAGGTGCTATGGCTGATCCACGCCAGTGCAGTTTTGAAGCCTTGTAGTCAACCAGCTGGCGCCTTCAAAAGACTCCTCCCTGCTCGTAAACTATGTAGGAATAACCTAATGGAAAAGTGCAGAATGAAAACACAAACCTGGAGGACCCAGCACAGTTTTTTCCTTTATCTGACCCAGTAAGGGAGGCCCAAACGAGAGACCATTTTCCATACTTTTAAAATACTCAAAAGCAAAGTAATGTGGAAAAAAAAGTTGTTTTGCACGGTGCACGTTAACAGGGCTTAAAAAAAACTAGGATTCAAGTTCAGACCCCCAATCCCTTCCCCCACCCCCTAAGAAAATATAAATCACATGGCATTCTTCTCTTATGACTCATTGTCTCCATTTTGCAAATGCTTTATTTCTCTCCTCTTTCTTTGCTTTGGCTGTTTTCTTACCCACATTCCTCCCTCTCCTCCTCCTTCTGTACGTGTCTTTCTCTGCTTATTTTTGTCTTTATTCTTCTTTTTTCTTGTCTGTCCTTCCCCCTCCATTTCTATCCAACTCCCTCCCTCTTCTCCTGCAGACAGATTGATTCCAGATGTTGCCTAACCCCCCCTCATTCCCATCTTCTGTGCTGCTCTGTAAACCTTCCCCCTTTCTTCTGCTTTCCATTCCATAGACCCAGTAGTGACTCTACAATTCTCCAGTCTGGGTGAATTTTGGTTTACATTTGGCTGGCGTTCCAGTTTTCCTCCCAGTTTTTGTCGCTAGCCCACTGGAAACACCCATAGCCAGACTGTGGAGAGGACAAACCGTCAGCATTTGATTGACCTAAATTATATGAAGTGCTAACTCTGGTTTTGGTGCTCTGAATCAAAAATCGCAGATCAGTTTGAAATGCAGCACTGCTCCTCTTTACCTCTGAAAAAGGAAGCCTTTTTCTCATACTCGCTGATATTGCCTGAGGCTCTGTAGATGTGAGATTTAGTTCTGAACAGCCCCCTTATGCTGCATTTCCATCTGTTCTGTGTTGAGCACCAGCAGTTTTCTACAGCCGGTATGCTACTTCAATGTAAGCCTGTCCATTCCCTTAAAAATGCGGCGCACCAAGGAGAGCATTTCCCATGGGGACGAGGCACGAGGGGGAAATTGGTTCCAGATGAAACAGGAAGTGGAGAGGGAAGACAAAGAAAGAACTGTTAGAGACGGGGAAAAGGGAGGACGGGCCCCAAGTCTGGACCCATGCACACACTCCAAAGTCTAAGTCTGCTGCTCACTTAAAAAGAAAATATCTTTTTTTCTATTCTTAAAATGTTTCTTTCCATCCTTCTCCCCCCCACATGGCTTCCCTGTAGCCCACTCTGTCTAGACAGTTCTTTTCCTTTCTTCACTGCCTTCACGACACACATCTGTATTTGGTCTTATCGCACAAATTTCCACGCCTCACTCTCACAAAGGTTGAACTAAATAATTTAGTGTTTGTGGGTTATTGACCCCTTTGTCTATCTGTTTATACAAACTTTGTGTCAGTTTGCTGTCACTGCACCCCTCAGTCTCTCACAATTGCCCTTGATTGGCTGGATGAAGCTATTAGGAAGTGATTCCCGCAGCACACAGGTTGAGGTCAGGGCAAGATGTTAACTCCGTTGACACACTTCTGGCTTTCTTGGGGCTGCAGTTTGCACCTTTACCAAAGCTGTTTGCTGAATGGAGGAGAGGAATCAGACCAAAGAGGATTTCACAGAGCTGAAATATTTCCTGATAAGTTGGAATTAAAACAGAAGTCTTTTAAAGACAGTAAAGTAATCCTCTCCTCCAGGACATGGCGATGTACACTCACATGTCTCTCTACTCTACCCTTTCACACTTTCCCCTTCACCATACCCTTCTTCCTCTCCCTTCCCCCCAGTTTTTGCTTAATAAGTCTCATGGCTGAGCTCTTTATTAAGAGCAAAGGCATGAATCTCACCAGGCGGTCATGTTTTCTCTGCAAGGCATGCCAGCAGGCTAGACTGTGCCGGACTCATCGCTGCTGTCAAAATATCATCGTTTAGTTAACTTTCCCAATTAATCCGAACCTTCTCCCGCTTCCCCTTTCTCCCCCTGTGCTTCATCTTTTTTTTCTGCTTTCTTTGTCTCCTTTAACTGAAGCACTGCCGGAAACAATGGGGCATCTCGCCGGGGCAAAAATGACATAGAGAAAATAATAGTTGCAGAGAATAGAGTGCGAGAGACAGAAATAATCTAATTAAAAGTAATTACAGAGCAATTAACCACAACAGTGGTTTTGGAGGAGGGCTGATGAGCGGGGGCTGCTGCTGGGTTTTCATTGGTTAGCAGTGCTGGATGAAAGTTTGGTAAGCTTGAGTTATGGGTCACCGATCACATCATTCTGTTCTTTTCCTGCATGGGAGGATCTTCCGTCCGCTTCATTATCTTTGCATATTGTTGTGCATCATGTAAGGTTTTTAACTGTTTGTTTTTCTTTGGTTTATACAATGGCAACATGCACACTTGAAAACAAAGCGTCATATATACTCAACTTGCAGTAGATGTTTTTACTCTTAAGCTGACCTGTGTAACTAAGCACATTTCAATTCAAACGTACAAGTTTTGGACCATCTTATTAAAAAAAACCCAAAAACACAGCAACTTACTTACATTGGTCTCATCCCTTCTGTTGTCTCTTTGCAGAACAATGAGCCTTTAAACCCTGGTTTCCATGGATACCCGCCTCACAGTCAGGTAAGATTAGCGTTCCCTTGCAAATCTCTATAGAAATAACTAAAATCAGAATCCTTGACTCTTGACAGATGTTAGCTTTCAGTCATCTGGCTGCTCTGAACAAACTAAAAC
This sequence comes from Kiunga ballochi, assembly GCA_037177335.1. NCBI lineage: Eukaryota > Metazoa > Chordata > Actinopteri > Atheriniformes > Pseudomugilidae > Kiunga > Kiunga ballochi. The sequence goes on from JBAMIG010000022.1 coordinate 2,977,785, forward strand.
AGACTTTGAAGTGCAGCCAATCAAATGCTGTTTGTTTGCAAGATGGAAAAAAACTTATTCTGAAACGTTAATGAATCACAAAGGATACATTTAGTTTTGATTTGTGTGGCAAAAATGTTTGAACTGAAATGCATATTTTTAGCAAGTGTTTCAGCGGCATTCATCACACTGGTGAACTCCAGCTGCAGGATCCATATAAAGAGCTGCCATGTTCTCTTGCATCTTTTTGGGAGCTCATAAATGATTTCTCTGCAAGCGAGAGCTGTTAGTGACTAAGCTTCTCTGTCAAAGACTTTATCCTTGGAATTTGGAGAGAAAATGTGCTATCACCTCCTCCGAGCTAAGCTCTGCGCACGCTCCTCATGCAGAGGCTTTTTCACAAGACAGTTCATATCCTTTCACACGTTCTCTCTTCATCCCCCCCCCCCTCCCCCCCGTGTTTCTTCATTTTCCTCTCTGTGCATATTGCTCTCAGTAATGAGTGCCTTATGTGTGTGGTTCAGCGGGAGGGTAGCTGTCTATTTTGTTATCTCCTTGCAAGCAGCAATGCAGCTCAAACCAGCTAAGCACCATTGTTTGTGTGTGTGTGTGTGTGTGTGTGTTTGTTTAAACCCTTTCATCTTTTCTCTCCTTTTTCATTACTTGCTTGTGTGCATTTGTCTTGGTATGTGTGCTTGTGTGTCTAATGTGTTTGGGATGTGCAGCTCTCTGACATTACCACAGGAGGGGAGTGTTGGCCTGTGAGCTTGCACACCCCCCTAGCCTTCCTTCTCTTCGTTGCAAGACGACGGATTCTCTTAAACCTCATCCCTTTAATGCCCTTTTTTCCACATCATATACTCTGCTTGACTTGTCACTCGTGCTCTACCTTTGGTACCTTTATCTTTGGGAATACAGCTCTTAGCTTTAATGTTTAGAGTAAATTTTTTTTAGATTACAGTTTCTTCCTCCATGGAACAAAGCTTGACAGTGAGATGAAAGGTAAATGAGAAGGAGGAGTGGAGCTAAGGTGGAACATATGCAGAAACTCACAGTCTTTTATTTATCTCACCTGCATGCGTTCATCTGCTTGCAAGATGAGCACAACCGATTCGTGGTATACATGAACCGCTCCAGTCATCTGTTAGGTTTACTTATATTTTGCCCTTGAGCCGATGTGTTAGACCTCTCCAGCACACTGGCTGCTGGTTATCAAATAGAGTTAGCCAAAGCTAGCTCAGCCAGATTGGCTCATCCTGCACTGCAGTACATCTGTCTTGGTAATGCTCCTGTCGTATATTATTTATGCATGTTCGGACTTCCCGTCAGTCTGCCTGTGTCAATACAAGTGTGTTACATGGTGACAGGCTGCTGCTGTGCGAGTAGGGCAGTAATATGCATGCGTGCATGTATTCATGTTATTGCTGCTTTTCTGTAGATCACAGAAAGCATCAGGGCTGGGCGACATATTAAAACACATGTGGTCGTAGTCGTTGCACGTTACTGTATGTTCAGACTTATACCTCTCTGTAATCATCAGACCAGTTACTGAATTATTATTAGACTAACTATGGATTATTGGACGATTTTGTCCTTGAAAAGCGCAGCCTTTGTTTAGAGTAGCTGATGATTATTGGATGGATTTATCCCTTTATTTGAGCCATGTGTGTTTGCCAGCCAAGGTGCATCAGCATGAATGCAATCGCAGCACATCTGTGTGTACATTATTTGCATGTGTTTGTGTGGGATTGCTTGCGTTTATCACTCTGTTCAGTCTGTGTACTTAATCCTGAGATCATCCCCTATTCATCCTCTCATCCTTCTCACTTACAGCCCTAATCCTGTCATCCCTCGCTCTATTTTTTTTCCAGCTCGGTTCTTTATCCATTTATCTGTCCATCCTGTTATCTCTCGCTCACATCCACGAGCCCTCTGTCCCTGCCCCACCACCACCCCGTTTCCAGTCCAGCTCCTCTCGTTTGCCTTTCCCCTCCTCCAGCACCACTTATCTTTCTTCCTCTCTATCCCTCTGGACCCAGTTCTAGCCAGACTCAGCAGATGTCTGAATGCTTGGCATCAGGGCTTTTTTTTCCGCAGAGTTCAGTCCCTCCCATATGAAAATGCAACGCAAGGAACTGCACTCTCATCTCTGCAAATTAAGCGTCTCGTAACAATGCAGTGTTGGAAAGCAACGGATCTGAGCCAGAGGAAAGGGGCGCAATGCAGCGAAATAAAGATTCATGTTCATGTTGAGCTTTAAGGTGCGGATTAGCGTATTTCCTGCCGGCCCTGCCTCAGTTTTAAGATCTCTCCATCAGTCTGATGAAGACAGCTGCAGCAGAAAGATGGTGATCTGGTAGCCTACCCACGCAGCTAGCTACTTTGCTGTCTACCGGCTGGTATACCTACCACTGCTTTTTGGAGCTGACAGGCTGCCACGCAATAAATAAATCATCAAAAAAAAAGAGCTGCAATGCAGTGGGGGTCGCCTTCGTGTTCTGTACTCTCAGGCAGCCAGTGTGCGGATAGAAGACAGCATCTTCTTCCTTCCCTGTCTCTGGTCTCTCTCCAGAGGCTTGAGGAGACAACGGTAGCTTTCTGATTCCATCCAGACACAGGGTTAGATGGCTACATGCAAGGATGGATGCTTTGATGGATAGGAGGGATAGAAGCTGAAAAGGAGGGAAAGTTTTAAAAAAGAGGGGCGGGAACAAGAGGAAGCAGGGGGAGCAGCAGGACGTGTAGCGCGAGCGTGTGAATGACAGACGCAGTGCAAAGAGAAGAGAGAGGAGGAGAGAAAAGACTCGGGCTGGCAGGAGGAGAGAGACTGAAAGGCCCAGGGGGGATCAGAGCGGCCGGGCCGAGAGACGGGGAAAAGAGTAGTTGAGAATGACAGGCAGACTAGGTTAGCGTGCAGGAGAAGAAGAAGAAGCGACGCCAGCGAAGGAAAAGGGGGGAGTGAACGAGGGAGAATTTGAACGTGTGAGACAGACGTGGACTGAAGCCATCATCAGCTCATGGTCCTAGAGCACAGACACAGGGGAGGAGGGATTGGAGGAGAACGAGAGACACAGAGGGAAGTAGAGGGGAGAAGGAACAGGATACTGGAGAGCTGGTCAGCTGTTTTCCTCTAGATCAGACAATGATGGGGCTGTACTACCCAGCTATGCTCCCGGTAAGTTAACTTTTCACTTCCACAGCTTCCTTTACGAAGCATTCAGTCTGCAATACAGAAGCAGCAAAGCACTGATTATTTCTCTTGAGTTTCCTTGTGCTTTATGGAGCAGTGCTTGGTAAGCTGTTTATGGTATGGCCTGTGCCTCTGCTGTGTCTTGGCCCAGGTGAGGCCTTTGTCAGATAGTTGGCAGAGCTTCAGACCAACAGCAGGGCTTGTCCCTGCAGCTCAAACTATATTTCACTTTGTTTAATGCTGTGTACCAATTTCTCTGTGACTGCTGTGTAGGAAATCATGCCAGCCTTTATATTTGAGATCATTCTTTTGTTGCCCCCAAAGCTGAGACGGTTTAAAGCTTGGAGAAGCAAAATGTTATCACATCCAAATACTTAGCAGCATGAATTGCAGTGCAGTTGATGTGCAAGGCTGCTCTTAACATATGGTGGGCGTGTCTGTGCTACTTTAGCTGAGACAGCCCCAGGATGAGAGCTACTCTCTGGGCTCTGTTCTAGCTTGTCCCGCTCTCTGGTTTTGGGTTCCTTTGGGCCTAAGGGTGGGTGTTGGGATTTTTGTGGGGTTGGGGGGAGTTGCAAAGAGGGGAATCCACACGTATATAAGGTAGCAACTGCTGCAGAGATTGCTTGTGTTGACATGCAGCTTTACATTTGCAAACTCCCTTCAATGCTGACTGCACACAGTGTCACGTTATATTTCATATGCATGCGCATGCCATGTCATGTGCACGGAGGATGGAGGGGGAAGGCTTTGTCAAGCAATTCAACGTTGTCATCTAAGCTGTCCATGCAGTTTAAACTTTATCTGTCCGCTCGATTGAAGGAGACAGGTGCCAAAGCGCAGTTGTTTCTGGGCAAGCATGTGCACACACACACACACACACACATAACTTCTTGAGTGATTTTCTTTATTGCATATCCATGCTATAACTGAAGTTAGTA
>JBAMIG010000022.1:2988479-2999847 GCA_037177335.1 Kiunga ballochi
ACCTCATCACATAGGTAGAAAAGGAGGAGCTCTGAGGTTTTGTTAGCGTCAATGAGAAAAACATGAATTTCTATGCGAAGCACAAATAAGGCAAGCACTCTGTGGAAGCACAGACCTTTAATCGAAGCATCTACAGAGGGCTTAGAAATCTATCTTTGGATGCTGGTTATTATTGGGGCTTAAAAAAGATCCATCCCAGCACATATCAAAGAGAAGATTAGATTATAATGATTGAGGGAATACCAGTGGCTAATGCTACTAATAATAGAGCACATAGTCTTAATGGATAGTTTGATAGCTGGGGTGTTTGTGATGTACAGAGTAACCCAGTCTCTACCCAACGCCTGTGATGATGGAGGGCTGTGTTTGACATTGGCTGCATTAAACACTTTGGACTTCCCCTTTAGGAAACACAGATTAATTTAGATACAGAATCATATTAAATGAACCCGCTATTGTAAAGTTGTACTTTGCATGTCTGTTTTATGAGCTGCTTTCAGCTTAAGCTGGAACTGAAAGTCTTTCTTATTTACATGTTCACTCATTCAGGAGAAGCCACATTTTCTCATCCTCATTACCTTTTTCACCCATTTTTTTATGAGCACCTTTGCTTCTCATTTATTTATTTATTTATTTATTTTCCTCTTTTACAAACTTACTCCAAGATGCCCTTGACGGTGTCGGGTAAATGAAGCGAGCAATAGTGCAGAGTCACTACATACACAAGAAGGCCCTAAACTAAGACTATAAAGAATCTGTTGACAATCTGTGTGGTGATACCGATGTAACACTGCAGGTAAGAAAGATCTGAAACAATCTCAAAATTTAGATGCTGGTTTTCATACAATGCAGCTGTAGCTGTGTGTTAATGTGTTAATCTCCTCCCTGTCTATCCGTCCCAAAAGCATCTTCGTATCACAAACTGTATCAAATTTTGTGACTCTTAATAATAGATGTCTTTGCTGTAAATATTTCATGGTCGGCTGACTGAAAACACATGCCTGTCAGAGATATGGAGGTAGAGTGGGGAGGAGGGAGGAGAGGGGGTTAATACACAGGGAATTGGGGAGTGACAGAGGGAGAGAGTGAAATCTGATAGTAGGAGTTTTAACCCCCTCTGCTGCGGTACGATGCTGCACACGACTTCCAGAGAATATATGCTCATCTACTCTCTGTTCTTTCCTCAACACCCCCACCCTGCCTCCTCCCCTCTCTGTCCTCCCTCCCACAGGGCTCTCAGGATTCAACCGGAGGACAGGAGGGTTTGGTGGCCCCACCCTTTGCAGCCTTCCCTCCTCCACCGCCTCCTCAAAACGGCCTACCAGGAGCAGAGTTTGGCCCGGCGGCCATGTTTGGTGCTGGGGGCCAAGGTACAGCAGAGGTAGGGGCTGGCGTTAATGAAGCCACTGCTACAACCAACAACAACAATGTAAGCACTTTATGTTTAGTACACTTTTGCTAGAACATGATTTTTTAGCCTTAAATATTTTTTTTTTAAAAGTTATTTAAGGCACTCGGTTTGTTTTTTACTACTATTATTGACTAGTTAAGCAGTTTTCGCATGAAATGCCTTTAATATTATGATGCAGATTCTCTGATCGTCTTCAAGCACACTTTAAATATCATCCACTATTTCTAACAGCTGCAACTTTGTTTTATGATTAGTAGCATGCTAACAGCTGATGATGCTAATGTGGTGAAAGCAGTTCAGGTTACGCTTGCTAAACACCCAATATGTCTGCATGGTACTGCTGATCATACACACATGCTGACATTAGGAAAGTAAACCTGAAGGATCTAAACTACTTCTACACACACACACACACACACACAGTTTCAATCTATCCAGCTGTGCATGCATGCCATGTTACTTTTAATTTACGCTGCACACATTTCATTTAGTGTGAACTCAGCATTTGCAGGCATCTTGAATCCAGCAAGAGAAAATCTAACAGATGATTTGCAAACCTAACTTGCAAACATAATCATCAGCTTTTTTTTTTTTTTTTTACTCTTATTCCACTTGTTTTACTTTCCTTTCCCAAATAATAATAAAAAAAAAACAGACAAAGGCAGATGAGACGTCTCAGGGTGAGGCTGGCGTACAGTGTGTTGCTGGAGGGTCAGGAGCTGGCAGCTCTTCAGGAGAGTCCGCAGAGGCCAAAGGGACCCCCAAACGTCTCCACGTCTCTAACATCCCATTCCGCTTTCGGGACCCGGACCTCAGACAGATGTTTGGGGTAAGAATCATGGATTGTTAAAGGGTCTCATTTTTCCTTAACAAAATCAATAAATCAGTCTAGACGACTCGGGTCGTCCACAGAGGGGTTGTCTCTCTGTAGGTGGGGGGCTGTGGCTGACAAAAAAAGAAAATACACTCATGGGGTCTTATTATTGCCGAAGGGGACAAGTGGCTATGTGTGTCAGTGTGTTAGCATAAGTGGCAAAGTGGAAAGAAAAATGGGACAGAGCAGGGTTCAATTCCAAGTAATGGTAACTAAAATACACTGTCTTTATGTGACAGTGACCCCTAGTGTTCAGTGCCTGCTATGGCTTCGGGGGTTCAAAATGTGAATTGCTTACTCATTTACCGAGGTTTAATCAATATCTTATTGTTCTATTGCAGCAATTTGGGAAGATTCTTGATGTAGAGATTATTTTCAATGAAAGGGGCTCAAAGGTAAGTGCACAGTAACCATTTGTGTCTTTTAAATGACATTGAACAGCTTATTTTAATGAGTGTGGCTTTTTTATGACTTTGCCTTGTTTTGAACACAGTTGGGGCATAAAAAAACCATTCGTGTGTCTAGAGATTAATTAACTTCCATCAGCAGGCATTTCATAATGCTGTCCCCAATCTTCATGCACACTCTTTTTAACCTCTGTGTGTACCGTAGGGTTTTGGCTTTGTGACATTTGAAAACAGCGCAGATGCAGAGAAAGCCAGGGAAAAGCTCCACGGCACGCTGGTGGAAGGTCGTAAGATAGAGGTAATTTTACTCTCTCCCCTTCTTCTGTTTTCTCTCTGTGCTCCCATCATAATTCTGCTTGATCACTGACTGCCAGCTAGCTCCCATCCTCCCTTACGTGATATGCTCTGATGCAGCCCACTGGTATCCCACTCCCCCGGTCTTTTGCAGTATGTTTCTCTTTTTAATCCTAAGAGACCTATTTCCTTATTTTGTGTGGCGGGTATGTGGTGGGAATGATGGAGCGGGGTGCAAGAACACAAGATTAAAGCATGCTTGTTATTTTTTTCTTTGCAGCATTATTTTTACATTAACCTAATGCCTCTTCACCTTTTTTTTTCCCCACTGATGCACAAGTCGTAGCCACACTGATGTTACAACTTCTCATGCAACAATCGGAACGATGTCTGTGTAGCTTGCACCGGCGGGCACGAGAGGAACGCAGTGAAAGGATGATGCATGGCAGATTGCTGTCAGTTGCTCTTATTTTCTTCCCTGGTGTGGAAATCCCTCTGTCTCCCCTGCCTCCCTCCCCGGTGCTGTGGTTGTGACAGCTAATGGCTCCTGGTGCAACAGCAGCATGCTGGGAATCACAGCAGTACTGATGCATGCTCACTTTATAGACATATTGTTCTTTCTAACAAACCGTTAAGTTTTCATGTTTGCCTGTTTACTTTAAGGTTGTTTATTTTCTGTAAATACTCATTAATGATGAACTGAAGCATGTGGTAAGGTTCTTAAACCAGGTTTTTATTGATTTATTTAGGTTTTCAGACAGTTACTCATATTTGATCACTTGACTTGGAACCACTTTAAGCTGAAATTTTCTGCATGGGCTTATTGTGGTGATTTCCTCGTGATGGATGTGTGGGCGTGTGGATGTCTGTTGTTGCATGAAGGGTGAGGCTGGACGCTTTTTAGTTCTGTCCTCTCAGTTCTGCTTCAGTGTGGTAGAGAATGAAAGACAGCCACTTGCATCCACTGGTACAGCACACTTCCTTCCTTCAGTCAATCAGCAAGCTGTTTGGACACTGATGGAGCTAACTTCCCCTGCATCAGTCTCACCTATCTCCTGAGTCAACAGCCTGTGTCGTCCCCTGGCATTGCTTTAACCCGATTCTGTGTTTTCCTCAGTTGTGCATGACATCAGTCACTTATCAAGCAGCAAGAGGTTTGTCTTTGTTTTCAGTTGTCACTTTGCATGTATATTCTGTCGTTCTCCAGGAGTAGTGATGGTATTGTAGCGAGTCCATCAGCAGCAGCATGGTGGGCCAGCAGCGACAGTCTGTAGAGTATGTCTCTTTCCGTCTGTTTATGGTGCATGAGCTTGAAGAGACAAAAAAAAAGGCCGGCACAGGAGAAACCGTGGATCTGTGTTGATGCATTCTTCTACTGAGGAGAAAGGGATGTGTCTATTTGAGGCGATGCTCTCTGGCAGTTTTCTAATCTTGCAGATGTTGTTGGAGTGACTCCTGCTTTTGTTTGGTCATATCATTTCAGAGTTTGTTGAAGTGTGTTTTCAGAGACAAAGATGACAAAAATACTCTATTACAATTCAGAAGCTCTGAAATATAGGCCTATAGTGTACATGAATTCTGTTATTGCTGTGTGTGACTCTGGTTTACTTTTATTCACTGGCATGGGTTTAGCTGATGAAGCCTTGGTGTGCATGGTTGATATTTAAACCTGGCTATCTGTAGGCTAACTGAGACGTAGTGTAGAAGGATGCATGTTTGTGTTGTATGGCTGTTTTTAAATGCATATCTTGGGTGATGGGCCTTTAGATTTACTTGTTTGGTTAGCATGAATTCTGTCGCGCCTCAGCGCCACGTGGTCTTGTTTCACCTGGAAAAAGGCTGAATAAGTTTTCACTGAATGGTTTGTAAAGGAATGCTCTAATTTTGTATTGATTGATATTTTCTCAGTGCATGACAATGGAAGTGGGTTTGTCGTTATGTTCATAGTGTCTGCCCATAGTGTGCATGTCTGTAGCTTGTATGAACAAGAATAGAAAGAGAAATGTTGATGAAGTTACAATGTACTTTTCTTTGTCTGGGATAAAACTCTGCGCTTTGAAGAAGTCAGTTTCCTGTACACTTCCAATGTGTCCATAAGTAAGTGGCCCAACTAAGTTCACTTTGTCTTTCTGCTTCTCACTCATCCCATCTCATCACCATTCATTCATTCTTTCTCTCTCTACACACACACACAAATATATATATATATATATATATATAAAAATAAATTAAATAAAAAACAAAACATGAGATGGTTAGCAAGTTAGCAAGCATAATCATCCACCCTTTATGCATCTTCCTCTCCTCCTCATGGCTGTCTTTGTGATTGTGGGTATGCATTACAATAAGGGGCAGGTTATCATATTTTGGCGAAGATAATAAAAGTTACAAGTATTTGCTCAGAACTGTTGTTACATCTTTTCCCAAATGCTGCCTTCACACCAGAGCAGTTCCTGTACTGGCTTAGAGCTGGTTTTATTCCCAGTTCAATATTTTATTTTCCAGCAAATCCACATCATGATATCATTTTTAAAGGATTTTATTCTTAATTTCTGTTGTGAAGTCCTTCCTAAATTGTGTTCATAAAATCAGGGTTATGAAAATGAATTGGGTTTAAGGTTTCGCAGCCATGTGTGTGCAGACTGCTCCTCCTGCAGATGTTTGGTCTGTAAGATCATCTGCTATAAACAATTATTCTTTTTATTTTAAATGATTAAAACTCAAATGAGGATTTTTCTTATGTTCATTCAGTATCAGAAACCTGAACTGCACAGACAAATTCAGCAAGCTCTGTAATGTCGATCATCCAGGTGTTTGTTGTCAATCTGATCTTGTTTGAACGACTTCCAGAAACGTATCTGCAAAAGGCGTGATGACTGGAGATGCTTCCAGAATCCCAGTCACTAACCCCAGCTCTGAGAGGGTGTGTTTGTGGTTGAGCTGAGTTCCTGTAGTGTTAACCGGAGTGGCTCCTCCACAGCGCAGAGTTCTAGTCAGATATTACAACACAACAGTGCAGATTAGCCGAGATGTGTGTGTGTGTGTGTGTCTGTGTGTGTGTGCAAAAAGGGCTGAAGCCTTGCATGTAAAAGGGTGAGGGTGTTTTTGGGGGAGAATTGTGAGTATGGTGTGTCATCATCACTGCATGGATGTGTGCATTGCAAAGAATGAGGTGGAGTTGTGCCTGTGGTTTTGCATGCGTGATCATGTGTGTCCTCACCAGCCTGAAGCTGCCGCCACACTATCTTCAATGGGACCGAGTTGACCTTAAGCTCACTCCGGCCTCAAGTCCAGTGTTCCTATTGGTTCTGATGTCTTGTTTGATTGTAAAGCTGCAAGTTACTGAATTGATGATGGCTTGAGGTTAAGGCTTATCAGTTTGCTTTAGTCCCATTTCTGTAGATCCTGTAGATTCCTGCACAGTTGTGGGTTTTAATGAATTCTGCTTTGCCATCAGACGTTTTTGTTGGTTTCTGCATGATTTTTGAATGAAACTTGAGCTGATCAATGTGCGTTTGCTGTGTGCGTGAGAGGTTGGAAGAAAGAGGGAAAGAGCTTGGACTTTTCCTTTTTCAACCCGTTGTCTCTTTGTGTGTTCATTCATTCTGACTCTTTCCAATAAACTCTTTTCTTCAAGTTTTGGTCTTTGTCATTTTTCACATTTTATTTAAAATGATTGTTTTACTTTTAACCTTTCTGTTTTACCATCATCTCTTTTATTTTACTTTCCTTTTTTGTCTGACTGCCGTTCAGTCTGTACTTTGTGGTGACTGGTTAAATAGTGGAAATGATACTTTACCCATGCCCAGTGTCCAAACACACTCGTCTCTTTGTGGTGTAATTTTACCACCAAGAATGACTCATTTCTTCCAACATATAAAAAAAAAAAGTCTTTCTGACCGGAATACTGCTAGACAATAAAAAGCACCTTTTTATTTTCTTCTGAACTCATGTTTGCTCTTCCTGCTTGGCCTTTGAGGTATTTTCAGCTTAGTTATTTGAAGGGCTTCATGTTGTCTTAAAGAATTCAGTGAGCATTAACCCACATCTCCATCTATCTCTGCCATCTTTAGAGCACCAAACACCTTTTTGCTACCGGTCAGACTGATGTACTGAAAGTCAAATTATCGAGAGCTAGCCTTCCCCTTCTCCTCCTTCTTCCTCTCTCTCATCTTCTTCCACCTCTCAGTCTGTCTTGAGCCGTAACACTGCTGCTATTAGTCTTTTATTTATTTATTTCTTCCATGGGCAAGGAGGGGGGCATTTTTTTGTTTCTAGGATTATTTGTTCCTTTATTTATTATATTTTTTCTGTTTCCCTGACGACTTCTGTGTGTTGTTGTCAGTCTCCACGGTAACCACTCGCTGTTTCTACGGCAACGGTAAGTTGTGTACAAACATTTATTACTGATCTGATCCCTTGCTTTCCACCCTTTTTAAAAAGGGGCTTTTGCCACAGTGTCTTGTATAGTCTACTTTGAGGTTGCAACAATAGTTTCCGTTTCTCCACGTCAGATGATTTCAATGTAACAGGCTTAAGAAGTGTGATAGAAGTAGTAATATTTGACCCCCCCTCCCCCTCCTCCTCCACATCATTAACACCTCACTAGTAATCACCGTTCTCTATGCAGTCACTTCCATCAGTTCTCTGTTGAGATCAGTTTTTGTCTTTTTCATCCTCTTGATTAATAAAAGTCAGCAAAAATAATGCTTTGCCCCCTTTTTGCTGCCTGTGATTGCTTTAATCGAATGCAGAGCTGCAGGGCAAATGAGGCTGCACTACTTTTTTATTTCACTTTTTATTCCATTGACCTGCCTGTTGTTGGCATAAATATCTCAGATTTGATCTAATTGGACACATTTTGTTTTTAGGAAATTAGGACAGTACCCATCCAGGAAGAGTTCTGATGAATCATTTTCATGCAGGCTTAACCTTTGCAGTCGAGATCATTCCAGCCCGCGCTGCCCGTTACAGAACCGCCCCTCCAACCTTCTTCTCAACACATTAAGCAAAAGCACAAAGTTTTACCTCACTTGAGAAACAAGTTGGAACATTTGTAAATCAGGATCTTTGACATTCATATTTCATGGAGACTGCGTTACATAAGATCTAAGCTCGGTTGCACCAGTTATTCATAAATCCAGCATATATTTTCATGTTTCTCTCTTGAAACATTTTCTAAATATGTCGAACGCCTGTAGAGACGTGGACACGGTCAGCTGATGCAGTGGTTAAAGTTAGACAGGTTTCTTTTGGGTGAAACAGAAGCTAAACTAAAACGCTAAAATATGAACAAAAGACTCATCTGCCCATTAAATGTAGTTTTTTTTTTCATAGAGGTCATGATGAGCCATCGTGGGAAGTGGGGGGGGATTAATATGACACAACCCACTCGTAGTCTGAGCCTGGAAACTGACCAGCACCTTTCTGGATATGTTATCCCACATATTTCCAGAGAAAAAGAAAAATTCTAGGCGATAGTTTTGCTTCCCATTTTCTGTTAGTGGATGTTATTTTTCCACCAGGTAGGACCTCTAGCTCCCAGTTAGGTCCACTGTTTCGAGTGGACGTACCGGCCTTCTATTACCCGCCACGCTGAGACGAGGTTAGGAGATGCTGCTACAGAACACTTTGTTCACGCAGACCTGACGTCCCTGAACTCTGAAACGTTCTCATTGAAGAGCTCATCGGATGATACTTTTTACTTTGCATGTGAACAACCTCGACAGCCCAGAGCTTTTTCACAGCACTGGCGGTCAACGTTCACACAAGTGTTGCATTGCATGCAATTTCAAAGATTTCATTAAAAATGCAGCCAAGTAACACGAATAGACATCCTAGCATCTTATAAAATGAAACTATCATGTGAATAAACTGTAGATTAGAGTGAAGCCTGACGGTAGAACCACTAACTTTCAGGACAAAATTAAGACTTTTTGATGCAACGTCCCCCCCCCCGCTTCTGGTTAAATTGGTCTGATTCCTGGTGTGGTCATCTGTAAGCAACAAAATCCAAAGACTCCACACTGTAAAAACCTCAGCACAGACCTGCCTCTCCTCTTCTTCTGCTGCTTAATTGTCAGTAGTTTGCATCCTCACACAGCAAAGCACTTGCAGACTGGCTTTGATACTACAGCATGTTTACTGAAATTGTGTAGAGGCACATCTTGTTTATTATTGTAATTATTTTTAGCCAAAAAAACATATAAAGACCTAATTAGCTTTGTGTCCATGTTGATGTGACCCCCATTCAATCTACTCAGAATTTCTAACTCATTTCCTTACAAGTTTCCAGAAAACGACCCAAATGTATTTCACTGGTACACACACACACACACACACATATATATATACACACACACACATACATACATGGAATTTGTTGGATAATAAAATAGCTGTATACAGTACTTTTATTCTCCTTTTGCTTAAGTATAGACTTCAACCCCATCTACAACAGGTGCCCTTTGTTTGTTTAGGATATAAATAAGCTTGAGTTGTGATATAAATCTCCTATTCTTACCTTATTAGTCCTTTAAAAAAAGGTCATTAGAATAGGTTGATCAATGAACAGCTGGTGCAACTAGCTTCTGATCAAACCAGGCAGTTTTGTGCAACCATATGCATCTCTAAACCAATATGGGGTTTACCACGCTGTTTTTGGGTCTCTTATGCTGCCTTCAGTTTGTTTATTTTTCTTTTTGGTTTGGTTTTCTTGTAGTGGATTGTCTGTGTTTTAGTAGTTGTAGTGTACTGGTCTTAGTTTGTGACACACAGTTTTAATGCCTGGCATAGCGTCTCGTTGATTTTCTTTTTCCTTTTTTGGGAATGAGGACTGCTCTTGCTCTCTCTCTCCCTCTCTCTCTTCTCTGTACCTCTCTCTCATTCTCTGTATCTTTCTGTTTCTGTTCCCTCCATCCTTTGGTGCTCTGTTTCTCAACCCACCAAATACGATGAGATTTTTCAGGAGAATGGTCACCAAATCTAATGGCTTTATTTGAATGATGCACCTTGATATATCCGTTTTTATTTCCAACAGTAATTGTTCTCAGTTGTTTTGTGTTGCTCATGTGAATCTCCGTCCCTTTTTGCCCTTCACTCCATCTTTATGTTCTTGTTTAATAAGTATTGGCTCCGTCTCATTCCCTCTCACCTGCATCCCTCCCTCTTAACGTACCTGTCCCGTCCGTGTCTCGTATGTGTTTGACGTGGGAGTGCTGCGATGGTTTTTGATTGGTCTCTACACTGCATCTGACGCTTGCTGATTGGCTGAGTCTTTTTGTTATTTTTTTTTACTTTGTTACTCACTCTTGGTCATGTGATGCGCCCTTATATGGCTGTGTGTAATTTCTGTGTAATAAGATTAATTTGGTCAAACAAAATTTTGCACCCCCTCTTTCTCTCCCTCTCTTTTTTTATTTCATGATATCTACTTTTTTGTTTTATTTACATTCTTTTAGGTATGTAAACCCCACAAGTTTGGTTTCATATGGAAACGTGATTTCCTTTTTTTCGGGTTTATTGTGCAGTCTGGACTGGGAGGGCAAAAGTGGGATGAGAAAAGATTAAATTAATGTATTTTTAATCGTTTACATTTTGAGATTTGCCTTCCATATTTGTCTCTGTTCATTTCTTTTTCGCATGTGTTCCTGTTGACCCAGTTTTCTTAATTGCGCATGACTCAAACACACACACTACTCTGTTTACACGCAGACCCACCATAATATGTCAACACACAACCTGAACACGTGTGGAAAAAATCTCATTCCTACAATAATTTGACATTAATTAGATTTCTGTACTTGATGTACTCTTCAGAATGTTTTCATTCCTCCGTGCTTGGACAGTCATGCCAGGCAGCTAGCCAGGCTAGGCTAATTGAATCATTTGCCTCTGACCTTGTCATCTGCAATGAGGGAAAAATGGGCTAAACCTAATTTCCATTCGAATGAAGTGCTACAGATAAAGAACATGACTCAGAGAGGCAGTGCGAGCAGCAGTTGAGGCTTTAATGGTTCTCTAAATGGGAGTGCAGCGTGCATGCACACATGAGCACTCTTATTCCTCAGTGTCTCACTCCCTCACCCCCCTCCTTTTGTCGCACCCACTCTTTGCTCATCTCGCCAAAAAGGTCATTAATCTTTAGCTCGGCACACAATCAAATATGCAACTTTGACAGCACGCGTGAGCAGTGCTGGTTATTAGACAGAGCTACCGTCTCCCTCTCTTAAAGCCCATCAAACGGAGATGTGGATAGATCGAGTAACCGGAGTGCGAGCCTTTGAAGCTCAGAGAGGAGATTATCGGCCATCTTGGATTGAAAATGCCTAAGCATTAGTCTGAAATGTCAGCGAACATGCACGGAGCATGCACACACACACA
>JBAMIG010000022.1:3007088-3027193 GCA_037177335.1 Kiunga ballochi
GATTACATCTCTCGGCTGGCCTGGGAACGCCTCGGGGTCCCCCCAGATGAGCTGGTGAATGTGGCTGGGGAGAGGGAGGTCTGGGCTTCCCTCCTTAGACTGCTGCACCCGCAACCCGACCTCGGATAAGCGATGGGAAAAGGGTTGGATGGATGGATGGAAGGATTGATGGATGGATGGCTGGGTTTTTTGTTTTAAACCAAGTAAGACTCAGCAGGACATTACTTTAGAAAAAGTGTTTTATGTGTGTAAGTATCAGACCAACATTTTCTATTGCTGTTCTTTGAGGAACATGTAAAAACTGTTCAGGCTCAGGATGATTTTTTCCATCCCCCCCTGAGTCTACAATGAAATCTCCTTCCTTCCTCATTCTGGTGTCGTTTGAACTTCCGATACGTTGGTGTATCCACATATACACACCTAAATGAAACATGATTGTATGATTAACAAACAGTTGAACCCAAAGAAGTGTCCAGTATGTTTACAGTCTATTCATGTTAAGTCTATATAATGCTTTAGTCACTAAACAACAGCAGAAATCTTTATTTTGTCCTCTACAAGTGTTTGTACACTTTTTAACCAATGTTTAATTTAGAAAAGTATTTTTAAATTAGTATTTTTACTTTTAAATTCAGTGTTATGACAGTTTCTGCATTATTGTCTGGTTTAACACTAAGCTCTGTGTCGCATTAAGGGGCTCAGGTTGAAACAGAGAACATGCTCTCTTTCTGAATTAACTGCCTCTCTCAGGGTAATAATTAAAGCATGTTGCTGATCAGCTGCTGCATGCAGACATGCTGTATTCCTGCTTTACCTCTACCCACAGAGCCCTACTCTCCCCCCTTTTCTCAAGCCTTGCTCTTCATTTTCTTTTTCTCCCTCCACCTTTCGCCTCTGCTCCATGTCCTGCAGGCCTCTCGGCTTAAGTGTTTCTGTTGTGCTGATTTTTATTCTGAGCAGGTCCAAATGCAGTGGTTTGTTCCATGTATGTGTGAAACTGAGAGAGATTTCTTTCTTATTTATGTTTTATGTCTGAGTGGTAGCACTGAGTCATGCATGCAGCGCATCACTAGAAAAGATGCAGGGTTGTGTGGGGTCTGTGTGAGACTTTATCTTCCATCTTTCTGCTTTTACTTTCCCTTATTTGAAAGAATACTGTTAATAATGGTGAAACGGGCCATAAACAGTGATTAATGTCTTCATCTTGTAGGATTTTGTCTGATGCATCTCCTCGTTACTTGTGCTCATTTAGGACAGTATGGTTTTTATGTGGCCTGAGGTGTGTGTGAACATTTCTCCACTCATTGTTTTCTCTCTCTCTCTCTCTCTTTCTCACAATAACTTTGACAGTCCAATTTCCCCTTCTCCCTCAATGATACAGTACTTGTTGTTCCATATCCAGCACCACACACCACCTTCCCTCCTCATACATAAATGCAATATGCTGACACAGGGAGACACATTTTCTGCTATTTATATGATGCATAAATATGTTTATTTGTAAATAATTTAAATTTAATCTTGGATTAACAATTGACTGGTTCTTATTCTGCATGTATGCGTTTTTTTACATACCAGTATTTAATACCTAACTAAATACAAATGTCAGTTTACTGCATCTCCCCTCATTGTGAGACCATAGCTGCTGCTTCTTAGGATGCTTGCAAGCTAGTGTTGTGTATATTTATATATATATATATATATATGTGTGTGTGTGTAGGGAGGCTACCCTGCTGCTGCCGCAGCTGCTGCTGCCTATCGCTACGCCCAACCTGCTGCTGTAACCGGAGCAACCGCTGCAGCTGCTGCCTACAGTGACAGGTGAGGTCAGCCTGGGACATTCAGTGATGAGACGAACACGCCTTACTGTATGACTCACTTCCGAGGCATAGAGATGATGCACAGAGAGGAATCAGGAGTCTTTGTACTAATAGATGGTTCTTTATATATAAAGCCACGGTGAACTTGTGTTCTTTCTTTCTTAACTGTACCTGCTTCCTCCTGTATAATCTACAATAAGGTGGTCAGACCTGTGTTTTGTTGTCAGTTTGCTTTTTATTAGTTTATTTGTTATCTGGAACTTTATGGATCTGCAGAAATGGGTAAAGATGCCCTCTGGTTACAGCTAAGCAGCAGTGCTTTTACCATAGATCCCACAAACAATATTCCATCTTTTATCTTTACTTCAACCTCAACTTGTGTAACATAGATTACCGACTACTGCCTGAATACAGTGCAACAAAATGACTAGCCGGGTTTAAACAAAGTAAAGCAGGTTAGTAGTTGGACTGTAAAGAAAAGAAAGGAGGTAGAGCAGCAATTTTATTAGAATAATTGTTCAGAATTTAGTTATGTTCTTTTTTTTTGTTATTTTATTACATCTTAAAAATCTCAAATGTGACACATAAAAATGTTTGAGATGAAGGTTTTTATCAACCAAAACCATCCCAACTGGATAAATCTGGCTTGTTTTAGGAAAAAGTGCAGGAAAACCTTCATTTCTCTGTAAGAACTATAGTTTAGACGTGAGAACAGCAGTAATATGCTAATGTGCTTACTTCATAGACCCATATTACATCTCTGCTGCACGTGTTTGTTAATGTATGAAAGAAGCTTTAAAAGAAACTTCTGTTTGAACTCTGTTTTGTTCTTGTGCTTGTAGTTATGGTCGGGTGTACACTACAGACCCTTACCACGCTTTAGCTCCAGCTGCTGCTGCTGCTTACGGAGTGGGAGCCATGGTGAGGAAAAAAGCACACAAACTGCAAATCCCTGTGCAACAGGACTTATCGGACATGTTTTAGGAAAAAGATCAGCTCATTTTCACCATCAGGTCTGGTTCAGTACAGTTAAATGTACTAAATATTCGACCCAAACTGTCCCGCATTTTCACAACCCTATCATTATCCAACCCGTACACGCTGCTTGTTGATTGATCATGACTTCCTGCAACAGGCGCACATTGGCTGCAGCGGCATGTGGAATATAGCTTTAGTCATTTAAAGCTACAAAACGACAAGAAATCACAGAAACCTCTTAATTGTATCATTGTCTTTATAATATTAGGAAGGCATCGTGCCACTATGACCTCATGCTATGCGTCTACCCGTCTGATACGCTGCCTGCTGGGTCATAAAACTTGGGATTAGAACGTATATGGTCCCAGACCTGCTGGTGGAAACGGCGTTTTCTAATGTAATGATTGCAAAATGATCTTAAAACATTATAAAGAGGGGCAACAAAAGGCTGATAAAGTATTTGGTACTTTGATAAAGCAACTGGATGAGCAACTTGATTGTGTGGGTTAACTGGTAACGGTTGGTTATGTGTAATGTGGGAATTAAAGGAGCATTTCAGGGAGTTTGAGCCCCTCAGGTGTGAAAATGAACAAAGATCAAAATGTCAGAAGCTTTATGTTGCAGGCAGCAGAAAAACAATGTTTTTTTGGAATAACAAATAAGCTAATGTGAATATTTAATTTCATTTTATGGAGGGATTTGCTACAAAATACATATAAAGGTGTCATTTCGTCTGTTTGTCTTTCAGGCCAGTTTGTACCGAGCTGGATACAGTAGGTTTGCTCCTTACTAAAAAAAACCCCACAAATCACACCCAAGGAATTTCACTTTGCTCCAAAATCCCTTTTTTCAAGCCCCGTTTGGCAGGAGCTCCCCCCCATTTTCTGCAGGCAGACTATAGTGACAACTTACATGTTTTTGTTTTGTTCATTTCCCTTTGTGGTGAGAAGGGTCATTGCCACACCATCAAGTCAAACTCTACTGTTGCTGACATGGAATCACTGAAAAAGCTTCCAGGAGCATTAGCCACTAAGAAAAGAGAAGGAAAGAAAAAAGCTGGTGCTGCTACTGGGAGTCACGGAGCAGGATTTCTGAGATGTTTTTAAAAACACTACGGGACCCGGAAGGAGAGAGACTGCTGTTCCTATGTGATCCAAAACACTACGAAGCCCTTTTTTCTGAAAAGTAGCTGAACTCAACCCACTGCCCTGTAATCTGACCTGCATACACACATTTACTTTAACAAGCATGTTTTCTCTCCATTTGATGAAGTGGAAGGTAGAATTACCACAGCATTACTGTACAAAGCTACCTTTGTTTTTAAACACTATAGACACAGAGCTAAGACCCACTACAATCCATCCTCTGGTTTGTCATGATGAAAAGATGAATCAGATGAAGATTAAGCAGATATAGGAATGGTTTGTGTTTAGTTGAACATTAATCTAACAGGAACATGGAAGAGTCTGACTGACAGCAACCACTGTTAGCTCTGAGAATAACCATGATTTCCTTCTTTTTTTTTTGTCATTTTCAATCATTTCACTACATCCTTTAAAGTATGAAAAACATGATGCTGAAGATTTTGTGAAAATGACAAAGAAAAACACACAAGTAATGTTTTTTTTTCTGCAGTACTCGGCTTTTTCTTGCATCTGGCTTGTTGTTTGCTGCCATTTGTAAAAAAGCTGCATAGAAATCATGGTTTAAAAAAGAAAACACTTAGTTTTCTGTATCAGATCTTTTTTGCTCATCTTTATACATTTCAGTGATTTCAGCACTAAGAAGGAAAATCCTCGCTTGCTCTTTTCAACTGGCCTCCACACACACACACACACGTCCATTTTGAAACATTTAACACCCCTCCTCTACCCCCCTCCTCTCTGTGGCTCGTCCTTGATCTGCTTGCGCTTCTTCCAAAATAGGACTTTGTACATTTCTGACTCCTAAATCGCCGAGACATTCCAGCTGCAGCGGCGAGCGAACGGATCAGATGGGACAAAAGAACACAAACTAAAAGGAGATTTGGCAGAAGCGGAGTGAAACTAATCATCTGCCAGTCGCTGAGATGGGAAGCAGAGCTTTTCCAGGCTCCGGGATAGAAACCGTATCTGATCTCAGCTCAACACGAGGTCCCAGGAGAAAAGCCCTGATTAGAAAACAGCGAAGCCCATTGTGGTGGATGTAATGCCGTTTGTTTCCATCAGATGTTTCTGTTATTACTCATTTATTCCCAGAGTCCCATCCTGTGTACTTAGAACCCCCTAAAGAACTCCTCTTTCTGAATACATCTCTTACCGGTGCACCTGAAGGCATCACTGAAACGACTTTGTAAACCAAACTACCCCCCGGTCCCGCTTCATCTCCACGTGCTCGCTAAGTTGTTGCTGTTATTTGCCTTGTTTTTTTGTTTTTGTTTTGCTTGTTTGTTTTTTTTGTTGTTTTTTCTTTTGGTTCCAAAGATTTTTAAGCAGAAAGCACATTTTGCTCTGATGCATTTCATTTTTTTTGTGCTTGTGTCTTGCCTTTTTCTTTCTTTCTTCAATATTTGATATTGTGGGTTGAAGCTGTATTTTAATTTTACAATACGGAGATGTAGCAGCTCCCGAGGAAATGTTATATTAAAGCAGCATCTTCAAGAGAAAAGACAAAAAAAAAATGTTTAAAATCAACTTGGGAGTTTCTGACCTGCAATCACTTAAAATTGAGTCACTCTTAATTTATTGGTGCTTTTTTTTTCTGCCTTCATGTGAACACGGATAGTTTTTAGATGTGGAGGTATTTGCTATGGACAGATGGAGACATGAGGGATTCACTGAAAGGCGGATGGGTAGAGAGGATGTGTAGAATAGCTTTTTTTCAGCAGGGCCAAAAAAGCAAAGGGCCGGTTGCTCACAGTCAGGAGGGAGTGAGTCCCTGCAGCCCGGCGCTGGCAACCTTTATGAACAATAGAACAACATGTGGCCGCTTTGCTAGAGGTGAGAAGCTGAGCCGTTAATCATTAGCTGTCAGGATAACAACGTCCCCTGCTGTCTCTTTTTAAGGGGGTTTGGTGCGCTCAGGGTGGAGCGGGACAAGGGGTGTGTCGTTTTGTATGATTGTGAAACTGTGCAGTAGGTCCAATGAATATTTCTGTCAAGCATTACCTCCTTTTTTTTTTTCTTGTTCCTTACGAGTATTATCAGAAGTGTTGCTATGCATGCTTTTGGGAGAAAAGAACGGTGTCAGTCTTTCTTTTGTGCATGACTTTAAATCTTAGTGCTGGAGGAGGAGGATGATGAGGTGCGATGAGGAAAGTCCAGCGTGAAGCATCTGAATGTGGTGACTGGAGAGCCGAGCGGCCCACAGCAGCTTTACGACACCTGAGTCAGCCTCCTGCAATAATCTAGTTTATCCCTGCGCTGTGCTTCTGTGGTCGTCATGGTAATTACAAGTCATATCAGATGTCTTAAGTTTAATTTGGTGTGCCTGAACCCCTGTGGTAATAAAGCTTCATATGATGGCGAGGTTGGTGTTAGCGTGGAGAAGCTAACACGGCTGCAGCTTGCTGCAGTGGGGCGTTTGTGTTGGCTTGTTGTTATTTCTGTTGATTGGATCAAAATTCATTTGGAAGGCTGTGAACTTACTCACCACAGAGGGACGCTGGACGGCCACAGAAGCACATGTCCCCCTGCGCTGTGCTCGAGTCCACCCATTGGAGTTGTTTCAGAAATGGGTCTAGATTGCATGTGGTGGGCTTTTGGTTTTGTTTTGGTCACATGCTCTTAAAGCTCATTTATCTTTTTTTTTTTTTTTAAATAAGTGACATGTATTTTCTCACAATGTGTTATTTTGCCATCCTTGTGTCTGCCTTCTGTTTATTCTCCATTATTATTGAATGTATATAATAAATAAACTGTTTGGTTTTTATTCTGGGCTTTGTTTGTTTCTTAGCAAATTATGTCTTCACACAAGTACTTGTGTAAACATTTTATTTGTTCTTTATCAGAAGCACATTCCCAGATATGGCTTTATCAGTTTCTTTCCAGGCTGACTGCCATGAAAGTTTGCCGTCAGTGAGACGTGAGCCGAAGGAGGACGAGTCCACGTTAAGGGAAGGTTAAAGCATTGCGTACCATCCAGAAAATCTTCCTCCTCAACGATGCATTAACCCATCACAAGATTGATGGAGGCAATGCACATGCTCAGCTGTGATGAGCTTCTCTGCCGCCTCCAAAACTTTCTCATCACAGCCGAGGGGTGGGGATGGGGGGCAATCTGGAATAGGCTTTAATTGCATGTGGAGTTAATGGCTGCAAATGGGTTGGATGTGGCAGGAAACCTCATACCACTGCTAATTGCTCTAATGCACAAGAGGCCAATTGCCGATTTGATGGCATGCTCTTTTTGAGTAATTGAAGTTTGACTAATTGGAAGAATAGATTGAGGGCTGTGTGATAAAAAGAGTGTGAGAGAGATTGCATCTGGAGCTGACCTTTGTGGATGGAAGATCACAGGAGGTCATGCTGGGAGAGCAGTGAACAAATGTGGAGAAATGCCACCAACTTGCTGCACTTAGTGATGACATTGCCTCTGACTGAAATAAGAAGTACTGCCTCAATACTTCTGTAAGCCCAGACGTTGCCCCCTAGTGGTAAAACTGTGACACTGCATTGAGTCCTGTGTGGATCAGTGTGTGTCTGAGGGGGTAATATGTTCCATTATGTGCTGCTTGTGGGCATAAGAAGAATAGCAATAGGTGTTGCAGTAAAGAGATGTTTCCCTCACACATTACTGCTAAACCTTTGCAGAATCATTCTTTAGTTTCGTTTCTATTTTATCACTTTTGGCCTCATCTACTTTTTGAAAGACATCACATTTTTGCTAAATTAATATATTTGTGTTTTTAGATGCAACTAAGTGGAAATAAGTTGCTGTTTATGCAACAGGGTGATGCTATCCAGCTGTTTAAAATGACCGTTTATGAATGAACACAATAGTTTCCTTTGAGTTTTGTCCCTGTGTTTTAATACCTGACGGACACAGGCCAGCATTAAATGGCTTGATAAACCTTAAAATGAACTAAAGAAAACGTGAAATGTCCAAATATAAAACTTTGAAAAACCTTCATTAACCTTCAAAACTACTGTTTAAAACACTCTTACAGATTTTAAGAGGCTGCTTGGAAGCTAAAAGGTGGAAAGAAAGAGGACTGGCTCCAGAGTTGTGCACAGTACTACAGCTTTTCTTCTGCAAAGAGCTCTTGCAGGAGCAGAGCAGGAGCCTGTAGCTGTAACTTTGAACATGAAGATGTTGATCTGTAATGGCATGAGACGTCCCACAGTGCTGACAAGTCTTCTGTCCTATCCTCCTCTCTGTCTTGTCTCATCTCATCCAATACGTCTTCCTTTCCAGTCTCGCCTCCTCTCTCTGCTCGTTTTCTGTCCTTTTGCCCTCCTTTGCCACCGTGCATGGACATCACTGCTCCACTCAGCAGTTTGGCACCAGCACAGCTTCACGCGTCCTTTATCACCTCAGGGTCTTTATATATTATATAAGACACAACCCAAACCTGTAGCAGAGACTCACTTCCACATGATGGAGATTTCCAATCCCGTCTTGGGAATGAAACCTCAGCAGAAGATTTTACACTGATGACTTAAATATTTACATTTGCATATTTAGAAAGGCACAATTTGGCTGTTTTTTTTATCATTTGGCTTTGCTGCGGATCATGCCAGTTTAGTCCTGTCCATAATATTCATCATATGGCTCAGTGTAATTAGTGGTCTGAGGGCGGGGGATGCTGTAATCCTTTTCTGGGTCGATATCCTGAAACACAAATCACGGCATGATGAACTGCTTTTTAAGTTACTCTGCTTGAACATGAACATCTGCACGTTTAGCCAGTCTGCTTCCATTCTCACCGTCATGCAGAAAGCCGACTCATAGGGCGACTGTAGCATCTGCTCAGTTCTCCTGCCTAAAAGGAGACAACACACATTGAGCTAATCATCATCATTATGCAGGTCATCTCAAAAAGGGCTCAAGACATGAGTTTATTGTTAGATTTAACACCCAAATACTATGTTTTAGTTACTTCCCTGCTTTACTTTCAGATGAGAGTAAAATTAAACAATTTTCAGGCTTGGAGGTCCTATGTTTTAGAATATGTTTGACTCCTAGGTGCAGAGTTACAGAAATAAAACCCACCCACATATTCAGTGGTAAAGCAGCAAGTATTCACAGAGCATTAAATAATCCTGCTTTAAAATCTTGGTTTTGTCACTAAAGCCACCATAGAAGGAGGAATATGTCTGTTAAAATGAGATTATCATTTTAAAGGTGACTTTAGCAGCTAATGAAACCGTTATATAGGTACTTTGTTTGAAACCTCCGAAGCAATCAACTTAAACATTTAGTTTAATATGCATCTTTGAGCTTTTCTACCTAACTTAAACGTTGAGGTGTTTACACACAAACCTAATCACATCTAAGGTGTTGTGACTTGATCAACCCTCCAGCAGTTCATAGGAGAGCATCTGAACCAGTTATCCAGTTAATTATAGTTTTAATTGTTGGATCGTTTGATTGTTTCAGTCAGCAAACAATGTGATGAGTTAAAATCTCTAATCTAATCCTGAGCAAAAACAATCAATTCTGGCTGCATGCAAAACAGTTCAGCTGTCCTGATGGAAAACAGGAAGTAAAATCTCTCAGATGAAATCAGCAGTGGAAACCACCTTCCGTCTCCTTGCTGATGCTGCTGAAAGGAATTAGAATAACTAAGTGTTACATGCACAACCTGAACCGCTAGCATTGTCTCACCTCGCCTGGTTTCACCATCATTCTCAAAACTCCCATTTTCTTGTCCTCCTTTCTGGCCTTCCAGTCCGGGGGCATCAGCATTAGTGCTGATCCAGCATGCAAAGCTCAGGGGGACATCCATAGATGTGACCTCCCCTCTACAGAAGAAGGTGAGATGGGACAACCCGTGCCCCAGCAGTAATACCCAGCCATTTGCTACCAAGGCGATGCTCAGTACTGGGTCATCCCAAGTTGGTCGGCGCCCCATCTCCGAGTTCCCCCACAACAACATGATGATCCAAACCACCCATATGCAAGCTGAGACCACCAGTGTGAGGCAGAGCAGCCCGCACTGGACCCTCCATTGCTGGTTAGTGGGCCCTGTGTATCTGTAGCTGTATGTGAGGCAGGATCGACACAGGAGCTGCAGCGACAGGATCAAACTGACAACCAAGAGGCAGAGCACGTAGATCTGCAACATGACAAACTCTTCCTGGCTGTATTCGCAAGGTTTCTTGTCCCTGATCAGCACGATGATAAGCCACTGGGTTGAGATGATGACCTGCACGAGGAAGAGCCCCAGGGCAATGGCTGGTTCCCCCCATCCACGGGCAGCTGCGAAGCCCAACAGGGCGAGGCAGCGAGCCAGCAGGGACGAAAAGGCCAGAGAGAAGAGTACGCTGAACAAGAAGAGCCTGGTGGGACAGGTCTGAGGGGTGAGGCAGACGATGAAGGAAAAAGTGATGGCAAAGATCCCAGCTGTGGCCAGCAGGAACATGCACATGCAGAGCACCACGCCCCCGATGCTGTTGCGTTGGTGCTGAGATGATGCGCACGTGCACAAGTACCAGAGCAGCAGGCCTAACAGGATACCCACGCTGAAGACGAAACCTGTAGAAGCCAGGGTCTCAAGCACAATGCCCCACGCTGCCCGGCGGTCACACAGATACCTATATACGGGATTCAGGTCTGTGCCGCAGCCTTGCACATGCTTCATGGTGGTCACTTTGGAGGATGTGGTGGGATCCACTGAGGTGCTGTTGGTTGACTGGCACAGACAGGTGAGAGGGACATAAAGGAGGAAGAGGAGGGGTAAAACAGATCCGTGCTTCATCATTCAGGATTCAGCTTCTTTTCACGTTCTTTGATTCACGGTGTTGTTCCTGTGAGAGAAAAATACGCATGAGTCCCTATCAATACAAACGTTAACATGATATAAACACACTTCTAGAAAAGCAAAAAAAAGGGAGCGAGGATTAGCAGATTGCAAGAGCAGGGACTAGAACATGCCAGAACAAAGCAGAGAAATGAGTAGCAGAGGGAAAAAGACTGCACAAAAGGAGAAGCTGAGGCAGAACGAGAACAATAAGAAGACAAATCTCTCACACACCGAGTTTATTATACACCGTACAGGTCAGCATGGAGGTTAGAGACAGAGATATCCACTCCTGATAGATGATTGCTACTTCCTGCAGCACAGAGTGGAGGCTTTGTTCCACTGTCAGCAGATGACCTTTTACTAGTTTAATACTAAACAAAGTGGATCTCTGCATTGACTGGCCATCTTCTCTGTAGCTGTTTATATTTTCATATCATGTACAAAAAAGTGTTTCTACTTCATTGTAAGATCGGAGATGTTTGAATTTTAATATGAATCACAAAGCAGGAAGCGATGAGTTGAGTTTAAAATGAAAACAGCATAATCAGAAGAAGGAAAACACGTTAAAAAAATCACTTACCTTTTATGCGTTTAGATGCAAATTTAGACTCTTACAACTCTACATCCAAAGTTGGGTTTTTAACATCAATGTGTGTTCACAACACGTCTTAGCATGGTGAAGCTTAGCTGTCTCACAAGATGAGGAAGAAGTCACTGGAAGAAAGGGTTATCACCTCAGATCCACTGAAGTCTGCACCCGAGTCATTCTGTCCTCTCAAAACCCCTCCTTTCTGTTTGCTTGGGTCCCTCCCTGACAATTAGGCAAGGCTCAAACACCTGGAAGTGATGATGGTCACACCTCCATGGTTCTGAAACTCCCATAGGAATTTGCATCCCACTGGTTGATAAGGTAGACACTGCAATGAAGCGTCTGAAGCAACTGTCTAATGAATCTAAGGTAGGGTGTTTAGGTAAGCCAGACTGACTCATCCCAGTGTCACCAGGGGACAAAACAGGGACAGCTGTTGCTGTAGATACTGGTAAATCATGGTAACAACATTTGAAATGGGATAGTTTGCCTCAGGAGGAGTTGGATCAGGAACAGAAAATGGGTTTGACTGTTGCTTTTTGCAAGTCCCTACAAAACACTGCAGCTCATGCCTGAACAAGTGTTTACAGGGTGTGTTTATCTTAATCTGAAGTCATTCTTCAGCCTCTAAATACAAACCGGTTTCATAAATCCTGAAGCGACAATCCTTTATTTGTTTCATTTTGTGTTGCCACAGCAGGCTGAGCAACATAAATATCTACTTAATATTTAAAAAAGGACCAATCTTAAGTCTGAGGTCATATATTTTCTGGATATTTCATTATTTTCATCTTGTCAACTGCAACCTAGAAATTCAGTGTAAGCATAACAATCTGTAGTTTGAGCCAAGTAGTTTTTATAAGACCCAACAGGATGTGGGTCTTATGAAAACTACCTGTGTAAAACTACTTGTGTACACAACCAACACTTGGATTCAGTGGGAAGTGTATATTCCTCGATACTCGAAAGCAAATAAGACTTTGAAATTTGGCTTTGGTTTAGGCCGAAAAAAAATTGAAGAACCTTGTTTTGGTTCTGCAACTTCAGTCCCTGAAAAATGTTTCTTTTTTTAGACAAAACCAATTTACAATTCTTTTAAAACAAACACAAAATGTTACAATTATTTATCAAATATCCTGAGACTGGCATTCTTGACATTTCCACTGTTACCAGATAGATAGTTTACTGGTGAAGGTGCCAGGATTGTGTATAAAAGGAGGTTGCACCACAAACCAGTCTTTCCTGTTGGGTTCTGTCCCAACTGAAGTACTGTTGCTGACTGTAGTCACGCTTTCATTTTCACTGTGCCCATTTTCCACTAGTTTGTTGTAGAATAACATCCTCTCCTTTACTCTTTCCTTCTGTTCTATGCGCATGTTATAACGTGCACGATTAACCACAAACATTGACAAACATTAAAAAGATACCTGTATAGGACGTCTACAGCCAGTTTTTAGTCCAAATTAAGTCAAAAGATGTCCCACAATGTTCTCCTCAGTTGGAAATACTGAGATTTACACCAGCTTTGTTTCTTCTTGTGTCATTCTTGCATTTCAAGTCTCTCTGCTCTCCATCAGTTTTGATGCTGTGTAGTCAGAGACAGTGAGTGGAGGTATGCCATCTTTGCTCTCTGTACCCACGCTGTTCGTGGACGCTTTTTTGCAAAGTCCTTGATTTAGTAATTAGCAGAGAAAAACATCTGTAAAGTTCAGAAGCTAGTTAGCATTAGCAGCTTCCACCAACTCAAAAGCTGGACTTAGAAATATGCACAATCAATAAGTAATTTGTTTTTATATAATTTTTATCTCTTTTACTACATTGTATATTGCAATAAAAGCTTTTTACCCAAAGAGATTTAAATAAATTTAAGTATAGTGAAAATCCCCTACAGTTCCTTAAAATGTATCAAATAACATCATGTCAAACTATTCTTTTATAAATGACAGTGAGCTTATAGTATAGTCCAGATGTTTATTGCAGTATATGGTAACCTGGATTGGGTTTACTGCTATAGAAAATGAATAATTGTTTATTCTACTATACAATATTACATATTAGAGTACACTAATACTCCTCACATAAGAGCCATTTTTTGTTTTTAATAACAAGTAAATGTCCAAATGTGTTCATTTTTATCAAGAAAAATCCTGCTTTTCTGTTTAGTGGCTGATATTTTTGCCCACAGTCTTTTTCTGGACTGAAAACCTTCTGTCTTTTAATTCATCAGAGACGTGCAGTATTGGTGTTTTCTTGTGTTTTTGGACTCAGTTTGGGGCTTTTAATTTGAAGCATTTTGTTTCTGTTCTATTTGTTGTGTTTTTTTCTTTACTTTGTTGCTTTTTGTGGTTGTAAGTTTATCTGGCATTGCCTTGACATGTCCTCTGTTATCTTCATGTACTCTCTGGATCCCAGTTTCACCAGAGGCCTCTTGTTGCTCATCACCCATCCACATAATTACCCATCCCCGCAGTGAAAGTTTGCCATGTCTTCATTATAGCTTGCTGTGTTTCCCATGTTTGTGTCATGTTTTTCCAGTGGCTTCCAGTTTGCTTGATCAGCAGGTTTGTTGGTTTCCCTGGAGTTCTCATTTGCCTTTTCTATCAAAGCACAAATTCCTATTTCTTTAATTTCCTCAAGTCCAACTAAAAAAGAGGAGATATTTCTAATTTCAGCAAAGATCTTCTTTTTTGTTTTTCTTTGTCTTTTTCGGTTTAAATGTTCCAGAAGGTTTTTCTTTTTCATACCATGGTTATGTACTATGTTTAAGTATATCATTGGCCATCATGAATAAAAATGTATTTTCTCCCTTTTTTTAACCTCATGTTCATAAAAACATCATTTGAACACAAAACCTGATCAATCAACCTCCATTTGCATTTTGTGCATTAAATAAGTAAAAAAGAGAGACTGCGTACTGAAAATAGACACATTTTACTGCAGCTATAGTACATACCAGTTCACAGTACATTTTCTGTAGTATTGTGCTTACACACACAAAACACATACAGTATATGTCTTTATTTTCTCTTAGGTGGGACCTGGGTCCAGATAGCAGCAGGGAGACAGGGAGATGGAGCTGGAGATAAAAGGGAGGCCTCCTTCATGATCGTGTGAAAGTGCATTGCAGCTTTCACCTTTTACTGCATGATGCATACTCTCCTGGCATCCCCTGGTGTTAACATGAGCATCGGCCGCAAGGAGTAGAAAATACAATGCGAAACGAAACGGGAGGGAAGTACAAAAGGTGAGACAGAAGACAAGGTAAAAAGGTACAGCTCTGAGAACATATATATTTACATTTTAACACGTAGAAGCAAATACAAGCTAGTGTTGAGCTAGCATTTGGCTTGCATCCATTGCCGTGGGTGAGAAGGGACACAGAAAGAAAGGGAAGTCCTGAGGAAGAAATGGAAGTTCATCCGCACAAGTTTAAGTGGAAGGGGAAAAGGTTTGTGGAGAAGTTTCTCGTCTTCTTATTTCAAGTAAATATACATACTGTAAACAGTATATTATCCTTATAAAAATAATAATAAAATAGTATTATCCACTTAGTGGAGTAAACCATGAGGTAGATAGACGAGAGGGCATTAGGGGTTCACCGGCAGCCTTATGATGGAATGCCGAGCTAAGACAAACAGAAGGCGGGGAGGATCAGACAGGAAAGGTGCAGACAGGCAAGGAAGGCAGGCGGTTTAAATGATGCCGTATTTGGCCAAGTCGCTGAGCTCCATGTCGCCGAAGGCCTCCCATGGGCACACCACTGTGATGTCTGTGCCAAGGCCCTCCATGCCAGGGATATCGTCACCAAAGCTGGAGGAAGAGGGAACACAGACATGAAAAGCTGCAGGCTGAGTTCGCTGTGTGCATGCAAGAGATAAAGAGAAGCATCGCTTTACCCCTTCTGGCCTGGTTTGGGGGCCTTGCTCTTGAAGGTACGAGTCTGCCTCTGCTTGAACTTGGGTGGTCCCTTCTTGGGTGTTGTGGGGCCGGTGGCACCACCGGGGGCCAGGGCGCTTCCTGCAGGTGGGCTGGCGTTCATTTCTGCTGAGTTTCTGCAGGGAAAAACAGAAGAAACTTAAACTTCTCGCGGCTTCCTCTGCCTTCTGTTGGGCCGTTAATCCGATTTCCATCCAGCTCTTAATGCCAATCAAGGGAGATTATGCAGATTAGGTTAAACAGCCAGATTAGCTCAAATCCCTCTGCAATCCCCCACTGACTAATTGCCCTCTGACATGCAGCCAGTAAACAACCTTCATTCTTGACCTCAAACCTTTTGCATTAGCTCCTCAGCTCCAAAGAGGGCTGGATATTTTGCAGCTATAATACTAAACTTTAATTTTACAGGATTATTCAGGTTAGTAAAATAAGAGGCTGTCAACATAAAGTCCCGCTGATTGGTAGGAAAAAACAAAGAAATCTCTGTTCTATATTTTATCATCTCAAACCAAATTATCAGCAGTATTCTGTCTAACACTACATCCCACCTGCTTCCTCTGGCTGCTGACACCACCAATCCTTCTGGCTACTTTGACAGAGTTGAAAAACACTCTGCTTTAGCGTGTTATGTAAATATGCACCTGCATCAGCAGCAGCAGATCAGAGTCTTTACATGATTCCTCTGGCAGGCTGCACTGTGGGGATGCTACCCAACAGATTATTAGCCATCTGTCTGTCATGACTGTTGCTCCCACTGTCAATCGGCTTTGCTCTCAGCACTAGAAAATCCCTCTTTGGCTTTTTGGTTTTAATGTTGAAGTTGACAAGCGTTTTCTTTTTGCGCTTATTCTTTCTTAATGTTTTTCCATTTAGCAGGTATCAACACAAGCGCCTAGACTAGTGTCCTGCAAATTTGAGACATTTCTCTGCTTCATTACACCTGATTTAACAGATATGGGTTTCCTACTGCTTGTTGTCTACTTCTGTGCGAGCCATTAGTTTGAGTCCGGTGTGTTGCAGAACAGAATCCTCTAAAACCAACAGGATAATGGCCCAAGACACCTAGAGTTGGTGACCTCTGGTGTGTAGTTTTGGAAACGGCACTAGTTGAAGTTAAACACACATGAATGCTGAACAAAAACCATCCTCATCCAAATTATTTGCATTATTTTTGCCATCAGTTCTGATCTTTACTACTGGAAGCATGGCGAGTCGCTCTAGCAGTAGCTGTGCTAGTGAAATCAGCAGAAGCGCTGGTTCCTACCTGTTGTCAGGTTTCCCCTTGAGCTTTCTCCTCGCAGCTCCTTGTGGCTTCTCCTTCTGCTTGCCCACATCCTGCTTTTATACCTCCCATCTCTAATCCCATCATTCTTGTTTTTTTCCAGTCACATGGTCGCTGGTAGAGGTCAGCCAAACCAGTATCCTCTGCCTCCCTCCTTTTTGTCCCGTCAGTGCCCTTATTCCCATCATCCCTCCTCCCCCTTGCTTTCCAGGCAGCCCTGGAACGGAAGCAGTGCAGGCAACTCAGCAGATAATGTCAGAGATCATGCTGGAAAGACTTTAACCGGCTTATCCCTCTAAACCTCAGCACATTTAGCTTTAATGTTTGGATCTAGCGGTCGCGTTTCATGCCCATGTGAGATGCATTGTTCACATGTTCTTGGCTCTTTTATTTTATTTCAATGCAACAAACAATAGTTAAGCTTGCTTTGTAGATGGGCCACGTCACAATTTGACATTATAAATGACAAAAAGGAGGTATTGATGCTGATATATCTACATTTTAAGGTGACCATTTTTTACCACTAACTGCATTTGAGCAAAATAAAAGTCTTTCCTTTTAGAACTGGATTTTATTGCAAACCTAAATTCAAGGCACCTTTTTCTTGCTCACATGCTGCTTTCATCCATACATTTAATTTAATATAATTACAATTTAATTTGGATTTTTTTTTGCTTTTTAGAATAACTTAACGTGTTCTCTGCACCCTCTGTAATGCTTTATGATGTTCTGTGTAAAGCATTTTGAGTTGTCTTGTGCATAAACATGCTGTACAAATGAACTTGCCTTCTTCTAAGTATGAGTTACATGTTGGTTTAGGCTCACAGTTTGAGTTTTTTTGCACACTTGTCATGGAAAACAGGAATCCAGGCAGGCAGGACTGGTGTTAGAATGATAAAACCACCATTAAATCCAGTTGCTTGAGGAGAAGGCTTAGAAAAGCTGCTGATTACTGCATAAGGAGGAAAAGCTCATCATGACCAAACTCCTCTTAATGCTTTAAAAGTAAAAAAAAAAAAAAAAGCAAGGACAGATTATTCTTTGCGCTTTTCTTTAGATAATATTAAGAAGAAATGTGAGATGGTTAAATACGGAAACAGTGATGAGATAAGAAACACTCGGTTTTGGTATTACATTCCCATTATTTCCACAAACTCTTGATACGTTTCATCTGGTTTGATCTACCAAAGTGAAGAGCGGCCTGTTAAAGGGTTAATAATCCAACCGTGTTTCTTCTTTCTGCCTGCTTACTCAATACATTGCATGAAACTAAATGCAACTAATGAAGAAGACAAGAATAGAGGAAAAGTATTCACGGTAACAATGGGAGGTCCGCTGGCAGAACAACTGAGTCACCTGGTAAGCTTTACCAAAATGGAAACTTTCATGGCTAAGCTTGAAAGACCAGAGGACGTCTGGAAGCAGGCTCCACAGCAGAGGATTCCTGGAGGCTCTGCCTCACTTTCTGCATTTAGAAACCACGTTATAGCTGCAGCCTTTAGAGCAAAGTCTGCTGGGATGAAACAAAGCTACGGTGACTTTCAGGCAGGATGCGCTTAGCCGTTAGGCCACAGCGTGATGGAAGATACTCCTCTGGATTCTTACAGCAGCAAAGGAAGAAAAGCTCATGTGGGAGAATAATGATCCCTGTTCATGTCAGAACACCTGCAGCAGACTTTTGGGATAGCCTGATAATGGGGAGCTGCAGTGATCCGGTAGAGTTCACAGAGGCTTGTTCCTGCTCCATGGCCATGAAACAAGTTGCTGCTCAGTTTTTACTCTTTCTACAAATAATAATTAAGACAAAATCATGCAGCAGATTGGAAGTTATACGAGTCTTTATTAATCCATTTTCTGTTTGATGGCTGTGATATACAACCTGATCAGAGCAGAGATTAGGAAACTGGATAATCTGCACAGAGATGGTGATATTAATTTCCTTTTTCTTACTTTATGCTCCAAAGAGGGAAACTGTCACAAAAAGTGAACATGAAATCTCAAAGCAACCTGTGTAATTATGGAGTTTTAGTCCAGAATCAGCTTTCAGCTCAGTGTTGATATCAGCATAGCCATCCTCTGCAGAAATCTGTCTGTCAAATAATCAGAATAATAAGTTTTAATAATTCAGACAGCTCTCTGCTGATACTAAACGATACGAAAGTTTCGGATAAAAGTGCACATGAAGCCCATCAGCAGTTTACCTTCTGTGTGACATGATCCTGTCAGCCTATCACAAATCATGATGGTGCTGTTCATTCATATTTAACTGGTTTAATGGGTTATTGTCGTCCTCTTATATTATTGTTTTCCAATCTAGCATCATTTAAAGCTCCAGTCTTCCCAGTTTGCTTCTCTATTCTTTGCATTCCTTCCAGTTCTGTGAGGAAACGAATTAAGAATTGTTTTTCTACCACATCTCATTTATATATTACCGGCTGTTCATTCAGATTTTTACTCATTGTTTGCTTAAGTTTGGAAACCAAAGAAGGACTGTGTGGAATATAGATGCTCATTAGCAACAACATAACATTTGCTCTCATGACAACAGATGCAGCAGAATTGATGTTGTTGCTGTTGGTGATAAACAGCTGATTCGGTCTCCTGCTCTGTACTGTGTATAACTTGCTTGTCTCTGTTGGTAAAGCTCCTCATGCTTAGGTTTATAATCATTAAAGGAGATTATTATCATTTCTCTGCTGGGTGTAGGTTCTACATCGGACGGGATTAAAGATGACATTGAATTCTTTAACAGAACTACAGACACGCTTATATATTCCAGACATTAGTTCTGTGAGTAACGGGCATAAATACCACATAATATTATATTAATCAGATACTGAAATGTAAGATATGACCTTATGCCTGCCACCTCTGCTCACTGGTAAAACCCAGTCAGTCCCATTTCAGTCTGACACACATCATTTCCTCTTGCATGACAAAGTTTGGCCCATTTGTGCACATTTAACAGCAAATTCTTGTATGATTTTAGTCTTTTCACATGTCCTCTGCTTATCTGCGATACTCAAAATGGTAAATATTTTCTTAGTACATTCTTACAAACCTACTGAGCATCATTTAAACACCCCGAGCTACCAAAGGATTGTTGCTGACCATGTCCATCACTTTATGAGGACAATGCAGCATCTTCTAAAGGATACTTCCAGCAGGATGATGAACCATATCACAAAGCTCACATCATCTTCACCTGCTTTCTTCAACATGACACTGAGTTTACTGTACTACAATGGTCTCTACAGTCACCAGATCCAACGGACCCCCTGTTGATGAGTGATGCTACACTGACTCATAGAAAGTTCTTAGCAATGTGTTTTGCACCCCAAAGATCCTCATCTTCCTCAGCACATGCAGTCAACTATTACTATAAATACAAATGTTTTCATGTGAATCAAGATGTTCATTTTATTACAATTACAGTTTGTCCCGACCTCACAGCAAGAAGGTTGCCGGTTCGAGCCTCAGTGTGAGCGGGGGTTCAACCAGAAACCTTTCTGTGTGGAGTTTGCATGTTCTCCCTGTGTTAGCGTGGGTTCTCCC
>JBAMIG010000022.1:3046446-3056721 GCA_037177335.1 Kiunga ballochi
ACAGCCCGGTACAAAAAATATTTCAGGTTTAATAGGTTTATTTGTCGGGCAAGATGGTGACAGTGAGAACTGCCCAACAAGTTTCACTTCAGCTTTTCTTTTATGGAAATGCCTCAAAAGTACTTTACCCCCAGATTGATCCTTTCACGTGTTCATAGTCCTGGTGCTGTGCACTGCCCCCTAGTGGTGACCTTCAGTATAGTTTTGGTAGCAGTATTTTTGCATTTGCCTTAAACAATTGTTTTCCAAATTTTCCTTATTTAATTGAATTCCTCCTTAATTCAGTGGTTCTCAAATTTTTTACGACCCCATAACAAAATATATTTGTGTCGCATGACCCCTAATCACCGCCATGACTGGATGTTTAACATGGACATCCTGCAGCATCCTCTACACAAAAACCTGCAAAACTCTCACAATCTTGAGAAATAAGAAGAATACAGATGTCTTTAGTGGATTCAGTTGATCCCAGTACCGAGGATCTACATGTCCAAAATCCTGTCCTCTTGCAGATATACTTTCCTATAACGTTCTTGTTCCTGCGATGGACTGGCGTCCCGTCCAGGGTGTACCCCACCTTTCGCCCGTTGGCTGCTGGGATAGGCTCCAGTCCCCCCGCGACCCCGTTAGGGATAAAGCGGTAGATGATGGATGGATGGATAACGTTCTTGTTCATGCATTAATGTGTTAAAGGTTAAGGTGCTTTTGTCACAGATGTATCTCTCTGTTTATGGTTCAATTGTGACAGTCCTGGTAAAAATACCTAATTTATCTGATAAATAAACACTATGTATATATTTGTTTTACAATTATCTGGCAATCCCCTGAAATTATTGTGCAACCCTGGTGTCCAGTTCTCACTTTGACACTTTTTTAAAGGTTTATATTCTATATTGTATTTTTGAAGGATTGTAGATTTGGAAAAGACTTCATAATAATGAATTATTTTATTCTTTTTCACTTTATACAGCTGTGGAAAGATGTATTGACACATTAAAACCTATTTAGAAACTTATTGCATTTTCTAAAAGTGTTTTACTATGTTTTGCTTGTACTCCTGTTGTGACATCTTATTGGAGGATAAAATGTTGATTTAACCCCAACAGGGCAGGAAAAGGGATGTTTTGCACTGTACTGCATGTCATCTCCATCATCTCACAAACATATTTGGGCCAGGAAGCAGAGTCAGTCCATCATGTGCCCACATGATGGATCTTTTCTATCATGCTGGCAAACAGAGGTGAATACTATCATGTACCTGTTATGAGGCAGGTTCTACGTTCTTGTGCCAGCCTCCCCTGATCCTTTTCCTCTGTCTGTGTTTGCCTCCTTCTTGTTTTTCTCCGTTTCTCGTGTTCTTTCCAGTACCCACAGCCCTGTGCTGTTCAGTGAAGGCGTGGGAGTTGAGGAGAGAGTGAGCTAATACTCTAGTCGGATTAAGTGTTGGAAAAGAGGGCTGATAGCATGAGAGGAGGAGGAGAGAGAGAGCTACGGGGAGGTGGGATGAGGTAGTCAGTAGGTAGCAGATGAAGGTGGGGGTGGGGGGAGTGGGTGAGTATAAAAACTTTGCTGGGAAGAATTTGGGAAATACTTCTCCGGAGAAAACCCTGAGCGATATTTCCTAATCTTCTTACTCCATACTTATCTTTTACGGTAAGTGCCTCACAGCAAATCCTCTGCTTTAATCTGGTAAAAGTTTATAAAAGTTTTATTTTATTTTAATATATTTTACTTTATTTTATTTTATTTTATTTTATTTATTTTACTTAAGGCAGTCACTAACATTGTAAATATTTGTATTAGCAGATGCTTTTTTTTTAACTAATACTTTAAAATGTAACTTTCACAGCACAGTAGGCCTCTTTTTATGGAAACAGAGCTTAGTGTGGCGTCTCAGACTGGATTTCACACAATGAACATCACACCAGGGGCTTTTTCCAGTGAGGTGGGCACATTTGGAGACAGCAAGGACTCCTACTAGGACTGAGACAGGCATTAAACTCTGCAGACACTGTTGTCAGCACTTGATGCCCACACACACAAACATACACACACACACACACACACACGTCTTGCTGTCCATGCCAGTCTTTGGAAGCTACTCTTTGAGCTCAGGGCTCCAGGCTAGCTCGTCCTCTGCCCGCTGTGAATGTGGGTTCATCTGAAGCCAAAATATGCCTTTGCGGTGGATGCTGTGAGTGAAAGTTTGTGTGTGAGCTGTGTCAGCAACTTTTATGCATACATACTCGTGATTAATGAAAGCTGCTATTGATAGTGAAAAAGAGGGTTTCTGAAAAAAAATCTTCCAAATCCCACAAACAGAAGACGGGGAGGAAAGCCTTTCTGCAGCAGACATACGAGTACAACTGCATGTGTTTGGGTGTGTTTTGAGTTACTGTTAGCCACTGCTTTGGTCCTGTACATGCATTAATACATCTGCCCAGCTGTTCAGCATACACACAGCATATTACATTCTGTTTAGCAAAGCTGAGTTGAGTTTGGACCTGATTTGCTGGCTGCTACTCTCGGCCACGGCTACTCTTTCATGGCTCATCTTGACTGAGGTCTGAGCAGACTGCAGTATATTGGCCTTGACTTTTGCTGGAAACTCTGCCTTTTTGGTTTAGTTAGAGGAATACACAGTTTTATGGACACATGTTTGCTTCCACAGACATTCTGCAGCAGTATGCCACATATAACATAGCGTATACTGGTTGTTTATATGTCTGCTTCTCAGCTTCCAGCAGAAAAAGAAACAGGCACAGATATGGAAACGTTGTAATTTTCAACCATCTGTCCCAGTTTGAAAGTCTAGTCTGCTTACCCATCATATGAAACAATCTTTCTTGCCCCATTTTTCCCCTTTCTCTCCTTTTTTTTCCATATATTTTCCTCTTACTCCACTGACAGGACTTCTCTCTGCTCTGTTCCAGCATAAACGGCCAGGATGAGGAGCCTTCTTCAGTTTCTGGCGCTCTTCACAGCAGTCTCTGTCTGTGTTTGCTATGGTATAAATCCTCCCACTCGCCCCATTTTGCATTTACTTATTTGTTTTTAGCTTCCAATATGCTTTATTTAGACAGGAGATCATCATTTCGGATTAACCCAATTCCATGTTTTTCCCTTAGACTCCAATGAAAGCACAGAATCCGTTGAAGGTGATTGTTGTATCTCAGTCCTGGAAAAACATGCATGCAGTTCTAACAAAGCCTGCTGCACAGTATTAATCCTCAGTTTTCCCTTCACTAACATCACCCCAGTCCTTATTTCTCCAAAAACTGATCTGTTCTGAGGCAGGCATGCCGGGTGTGTTAAGATTAGCTCCTCCGTTCAATAAAATGTTGTGGTTTCAGAATTGTTTGTGCCTCGAACTCAAGCCAATTCATTCATCGCGCCGCAGAGGGGCAACATGTACAACCCACCCAGAGGGAACCCATACACATATTACAACTTTATGAGGTAAAACGCACAACCACAAGCATGCGCACAAACCTCACAAACAAATTAACAACCACTGCACACATACCACAAACCAAGCCACAGTTGATCTTTAAGAACGAACGCCCAGATGTTCTATTAAACCCTAAAGATGCTCAAACATTCATAAAATCAAATACTAGGAGTTTACAGTGGAAGGTAAATGAAAGGATGACATAATGATGCCCTTCCACATCCTCCAGAACCAGAAAGTCTCCAGCTGAGAGACGTGCAGAGACCTGTGAGGACTACTCTCCCTGTCGCTTCTACGCCTATCGTTACGGCTTTCAGCAGGCCTACCAGAGATACTTCGGAGCTCGAAATCCACCCCAACAGCCCTCAAGACCAGCCGGCACCCGTCGAATTTAAAGCGAAACATAATCATCCTTTTCATCTGACCCTCTGTTTTCATCCTGTTTCTTATCATTCATGTTGTGGTATTTGATGTCACTTTTACTTTGGGATGAATGATAAAGAAGGGTGGCTCAAAAAACCATCATTATACTTATGTAGAAATCAGTTCATATCTTGTGTGATCACTTTTATCTATCATTATTTCAGCTTCCCAGCATTTATGAGCTTTATGGGATGTGCTTGAATGAATGGTTTTTCTCGCTATCCATTAACTCTTGTTTTATATTACCTGCTTTGATAATTTGTATTGTAATAAAAAAATATAAAATAAAATAAAAGTCCTTTTCTTAGGTTTGGTCCTAAACCTGTTGTTGCTACTTGTCTCGGTTTCAGAAGGGTTCAATGATATTTTCACTAAGTTGGAAAAAATAGATGTATTTTAAAGCCTTAATAACGGCTGAAGTTTAATTTTGATTATAGGAAACTAAAGTTTGCCTGGTGGCCAAAACTGTAGAAATAATAGCAAAAGGAAATGTCTGTAATAATAATACCAGTTGCATTTAAATTGATACACATTTTAACACTTTCAGATATGCACATTTAAATTATGCCTCTAAAAAAGCTGTAGCTTTTACAAGATTTATCTACAAAACATTTAATTCATTTTTTCATTTTTGGTATAAATTTTATACTTAGAAAAATGACTTGCATGAAAAATGTTCTATTAAATCGTCTTAGACTTAGACATTTACTAATCTCACAGAGGAGAAATTAATTTGTCACAGCAACTGTTAATACACATCAAAGTGCAGGAAGGAACATATTTCACATAAATTATTGTATATAATCACACACACACA
Organism: Kiunga ballochi; assembly: GCA_037177335.1. Lineage (NCBI taxonomy): Eukaryota > Metazoa > Chordata > Actinopteri > Atheriniformes > Pseudomugilidae > Kiunga > Kiunga ballochi. The sequence goes on from JBAMIG010000022.1 coordinate 3,051,138, forward strand.
CACACACATATATATATATACAGTATATATATATAAAATGAAAATCATGTAAAGCAGTTTAGATCAGTTTAGAAAGAACTACATGATTTTCAAATCTCATAAACTTTATTCATAGCAGCGCATATAAACATGTCAAATGTTGAAAGTGAGACGTACGTATCATGAATAAATATTAAATGAATATTTTATGTCAGTAATGTCCAGGAAGCTGAAACCACACCAGCATTTACACATGACATGATGCACCATGTGGATGAGTGTTCCTGTGCTTGTACAGATGTCAATCACTCTGTCATGTGTGGCTTTTAAAGCAGTTACAGTCCAAGGTTCATTTTTAACCACAAACATGTTGCTTGTGCATCCAAGAAATGTCTCAATCTTCAGATATTGTGTCCTGTAGATAATAGAATTAGTCATTTTAACCTGAGGAACATTAAGCTTGTGCCACAATAAATAGACATTTATTTTTCCTTTTTGCATATCTTGCTCCATTTCGGAGTGACTTGATTTTCTCTGCCACTAAATTAAAGACAAAATAATGTTTTATCATGAGAAAATGAAATGTTTTACCTTCAACAATTTACTGTGATTTATATGTAGAATTTGTGGGCTTTGCGAGCCTCCTCCTCACCTCTTCTCTCTGCTATCCTGCACAGCATTGCATTCATGTGCTTATTACCATTTTACACAGCATCCTATCGGTTTACACACAGGTTAAATTAATTAATTTATTAATTAAATTAATTAATAAAATAATTAATTTAACCTGTGTGAAAAAACAAGCAACTTTGGCATCACTCTGAAAACATTCGATCCTCATCTGTTTTTTTTTCCTTGGGAAAAGTCATACCTGTGTTTAATCTTGTTTTCAAGCATGAGCTTATTCTTCATCTTCTTGCATTCTGTAGAAAAGTTGAGCCTCCATTTGGAGATGTTATTGACAGCCACTAAGTGTTTTGTTTTCTCTGTTCCCAGAATCCTTTGGGCATCAAGAGGTGCAACGTTAAGGTCTGAATATGACCATTCTCATGGTTCACAAGAACCTGTTGCACAAATACAAACACTTCATTGTTTTGTAGGATTACATTTTTTTGTGTGTGATCGCAACGCAAAAAGCTCCTGTGCGTTATGTCCTTGCTGTTTCAGACAAAGTCGAGCACACAGCAGTTGCCAGCATGCCACAGAGCTAAAAATGCTTTTATGCTGCGTGTTTGTCTTTGTTGCCACGTTGCCACTTACTTGCTAAATGGAAGCTGTTCTGAGTTCAAATTTTTAAGTCTGTCCTTGAAAAGAGACAAAGGGTTGGAAGCATTGACCCAGACGGGGAAATTACACCCCATTTATAGCATTGGCAGGACGTGTTGAGGATCTAAATGTCTGGTGAGACACAAAAAGACAGGAAAAAAATAAACAAAACACATCACAGGAAATTTAGCATTTAATGATTTGAAGAATTGTGCTAAATATAACTACTTACAGCCCTAATTACACAACAGCTGGTACGCTGCTGGAAATGTAACTAAGCAGAATGCAAAGATCTGGAAATGTCACTGATTGGAAGCTGATCAAGCCACAGTCGCTAAGAAAACCCTTATAAGCTGCAGGTCTGCAGGATGCAGCGTCCATGTTTTCCAAAAAAGGTTTCACATTTGGATCCATCTCACTACAGAACAGTTGTTTGCTTCGCTTCAGACAGGACTGTGCTCACGTGGAGCATCATCTTTGACTGACAGAGCTTTAACATGCATTTGTGGACTTCTGGAAGTCTTCCTGAACCCAGCAGGGTTCCAGTAGAGCATCTGTCCGTTCAGTTTGGTGCTGCTTGAGGAGCTGATAATCACACACATCCAGTCTTTGGGCTTGTCCTGTGCCTACAGAGATTCCTGCTAATTCTCTGATTTGCTTTGGTTTGGTAGGATCTTCAGTTTCTGAACCATTTTCATGCTGATGAACATTTTTCTGAAGTTGTTCCATAATTTGTAAACAACTAGTTTGAAGTTGTTGAACCTCTGCACATCTTTACATCTGAGGCTCTTCCTGTCCAAAATGCTCCTTTATATTCTATATAGTTATAGTTCTTTTGAATTTCAGCCTTTCCTATCACCTTTCCATCCTTTTAACCATACTATTAGATGTTCTTCTGCCAGCAAACTGAAAACAAGCAAATACTGAAACATCTTAGCTTAAATTTGGAATTTGTTTTTAATGCTTGTGGGAATAAAAGGGTTTATTAAATCTGAAAATCCTTGCATTGTGTTTCAATCATTTTATTTTTTAATTAAAGCGTCGATATTAAGCAACAGAAAAAAAACAGACAAACAAAAAACACCAGAATCTGCTTTTTGTGTAAAGATGGTTTTAAACTAAAAAGCTTTTGCTTCCTGTAGCTTCATTAGCAAACCGCAAGCTTGTCGTGGTAAAAATATCTTTGCACATTTCTGAAACAAACAAGGTTTGCTTGTAATTGCTGCTTTCTTTGAGTGGAAAGTCTCTGCGGTTTGCCACGACATTCAGGCACTTCTGATTGAAATCCTGTCACATCACGAGAGATGCTGGTTTTTCTTCATCAGTTCAGTATTTCACGGTTCTCCTACCAACATGCACTTAGTGACCTAAATGTAAAGTTTGTGGTGGCTGGAAATATCTCTCCGGGCGTCCAGCTGCCACCGTCCGCTACATAATTCATAAAATCTTACATTTTTGTTGAACTTTCAAATACTTAGGCTACTTCTTTACTTTGCACAAAATAAAAATCTTGTAAATAATATTCTAAAAAAAAGATTCCTACAAGTAATAGATATATTGCACCGTCCCTCCATTTAAACTGTTATATTTGCTTTAAAAAAGGTTTTTTTACATCTATGATTTGCACAGAGGTGTGTATTTCTGCATCTCTGTGGGTGTATGATATATGATTCCCCAGCCAATCATCTGCTCTGTCACAACAACGGCCGCATCTATAAACTGGCATTGCGTTTAAGTGTGTTCCTGTGAGCAGAAGACGGGCAGAAAGAGAGGAAGGAGAGAGATACAGCCGCTTGAGTCTCTGGTCAAACTTGCTGACAGTTAAAGAAAAAAGAAGCAAAATGATGAAGGCTTTGCTCATCTTCGCTCTGTGCTCCCTGGCAGTTGTCTGTGTGATTTCAGGTAAGATCCAATAGGAAAAATTGTGAGAAAAGCTACGTTTAAAAGAGCTGTGAAACTTTTCTTCTTAAGCATAAAGTACCATTAATAAAGAGGTGTAAAATAATGATAAGAATTGATCCAGCTGGCCTTTATATGCTTCTCTTTCCTTCATGCTTGACAGATGAGGCCCAGCCTGCTGATGGCAAACCAGCTAATGAGGGTATGGGAAAGATCCTTACAATTTAATTCTGCATGGAGCAATAACTATTTCCCAGTTCATAAAATAATTGCATAATTATTAACATTTTCATGGAGTGAAAACAATAACAATAATTGCAAGTTTAAATTGCAATTGTAACTCACACATTTTTACATGCGTTGTCACTGAAATGCCGTTAAATTATAAAAATTAAAATATATTTACCAGCTTCTTGTGTCATTTAAAAGATAAAAATCTTTCATAGCTATTGTGGAAGTTGACATGTACATGGAAAAAGCTGGAAACGTCTCCTGAGGAACATTTAAAGATGTAGTATGTATGCAGTGACGGGTACCACATGGAAATCAATGCATTTAGCAAATACACCATTTTCAATACTGAAAACTAGTTTAGTAAGAACAAACGCCCAAATGTTTACCTAAGATTACCACAGTCCAGAGCTCGCGGATCTATATTATCTATTTATACATTTTCAAATGTTCACATTTTACTCACAACGACTTTGGAAAACTGCCTATATTTTGCTTTTCTTGTGTGCTGATGGAACTTCCTGCAATCATTTGACAAAAAATACAAGTTTAGTGCGTTTTGTTAAGTGTAATATCTGTAACGTTATCACTTTGAATAAATTCAGGTAATGATAGGAGGCGAGGAATAAAGGGAGTTGTTTATAAATCCACTATATAATGTCATTATAAATCATAACTATTGTTAAACAACTAAGAAGAGATCAATAATAAATCATTGACTTTTTTTTCTTTACATTCTTTTTTATAATTTTGTCCTCTTAGAAAGACATGTGAACTAAATACCAGCATAAAATGCATATAAAGAAAAAAAACCTCTAGTTCCATCAATAAAAAACACATAAAAGTTAAGAATACTAAAACTAGCCGTGAAATAAAAAAGATTTGGACAGGAGAAAGTATGAAGAGGATGAAAGGCATCCTGATGAAGCGGTGGAACAATCTGTCATTTAAATGTGTGGAAATAAAGTGAGCAGATAAATACGGGCCCAATTTTACCAAAGTAAACTGATATTCTGCAATATAAGTGGATTATTTTTGCTAAAGATGTGTATTAATTGGTTTAATGGTTGAATTGTGCTTAGATTCTGGCCCCTTGGTGACAGAAGCAGTTAATAACGCAGCGTTATGTTAAATGTGTGTAACTTGCAGGATTGTTTCTGGAGAGAGAGCAGGCCTCCACACTGGTGGAGCGACAGAAGAAAGCTGCAGATCACTTATCTCTGACTCAGCTGGAGAGGTACTGCTCTTCTTTTTGTCTTCATATATGAAGAACAGCAGCAAACTATACTCACAAGTGCAAATCTGGATTCTATATAATTATTCAGCATCATCAGGTAACAGAGAAGATGTGGGGTTAGATTAGATTGCATCCAGGAAGTCATGCCTTGAATAAAAATCTGTGTTGCATCTCTTTGCTTCTCTCCTTTCCAGCCTGAGAGAAGTATGTGAGGCCAACGTAGGTTGTGAGCATATGATGGACACAAATGGCATCATTGCTGCCTACACTGCCTACTACGGACCAATCCCATATTAGAAGCAAGACTGCAACGTTGCTGTTCAGCAAACTGCCTTTTTTTCTATTTTATCCGCGGATTTGCTTCCAAACTGAAGCTTTTCTGTAAGCAGAACAAGATGGACGTCTTTCCCGCCCAAAGTTGTATTTCTGTAGAGTAGTGTGATGAAAGCAAATAAAGATACATCTATCTGTGTGATTTCTTTTAAGGGCCTCGTCTGTCATCAGAGAAACATCAAAGAAACAGCATTAAAGCAAGCAGAAGGATGGCCTGGCTGCTGTGTTGTGCGGGGCAAATTCAGCTTTTCCATAACGAGCCTGATAGATTATTTCCTATTTGTTTATTTATTTTGAATAAATGTGTTGCTGGATTTGACCGGTGTGGACAGAAATAATTAGAGAATAAAGAGAAAAATGTGCACCACACACAAAAATCTTGATATATTTAAGCTGCTGTTACACAACCTGGCCGCTAGATGTCCCTGCTGAACTAAAGTAGGTCATATAAAAGGCATCATGTCAGACTGTAAACTGGACACGTGCACGTAGTGGCTACACTTTGCTTCCTGATCACATATATTGTTCTCAGGAATGAATGAATAATAATAAAAACTCCATTTGGGCTTAATAGCACCATAAATACACTTCAGTACTTTAGATACACCTGTTCAGTTACTTCTGAGCCATGTGATGGAC
>JBAMIG010000022.1:3072561-3083740 GCA_037177335.1 Kiunga ballochi
AACAGAATACGAGGGTTGTTGACATTCCCGTTAATCATCTGAGATAGATACCGCTCTCTGGCCTTGCACAGCTCATTATAATTTTGCAGACTTTGTTTGTACAGTTCATAAAAGATTTGAAGCTTAGTTTTCCTCCACTTATATATAAATAAATAACTGAATGAAAAATACGTAAAGGCATTTTTTATATGCTGTCAATGGATGCTAATTTTACAAATATTTTTATATATACACAATTAAATTGAAAAAGAAGCAAATTCCCTATATATAATAACAAAATAACAAAATGGCAATTAGATGTTTTTTTCTGAAAATCATTTTGATGACGTCAAACCCTCTTTCCGCTCTTACCCGCAGCAGTAAACATGGCGAACAGCTAACAGAGTCGTTGTGTGCATTCAATCCTTGTTTCTTTTAGGGCTAAATCCAAATACGATTAACTTTATTTGGGGGTATCCAGTGCTGCGTGTGAGAGTTGCAGTGCCTTATACGTTTTTCCTAAGTAAAAGGTAAAAGCCCTCTCCTGCGATACAAGCTAACGTGGGCCTAGCTAAAATGCTAACTGTGCTAGCTAACTTGCTTTCAGTGTTGCGTGACTTAAAATTTAAAATATGTTAAAGCAATGACCCTGTTGGTTTGATAGTATTTTATACTAGCGGATTGAATGCTTTCAGTCTAATAGAGATAACTGAGTAAACTTGACTCATTATGCTTCTTTTAATGTTAACTTAACCTGTTAGCAGATTGTGGTAAACGGTTTTTAATTTATTAAACGTTGCACTAGTAGTTTGATTGCTACAAAATAATTTTAAAAAAGATGAGCAAAATCTTCCCATAACATAGGCGGACTTTGGTTCATTTATTTATTGTGTAAATAAACAAAAAACTAGTGAACCATGCACCTGTGTGTGAAACATGTAAAACATTTTATAACTCAGATATTGTCTTTAAATGATTACAGCTTTAAATCCTACATGGATCACTAAGTTTATATTGTGGTTTTGTTTTATTAATGGGCATTTGACAGGTGTAAAAGGCATATTGCAACCATGGGGCGACGGTCAACCTCTTCCACTAAAAGTGGAAAGTTTATGAACCCCACCGACCAGGCCAGTAAGTACCAATCTGTCACTGGGCATCGATCTGTTGGGCAACATTGATCAGATCTAAGAATCACACCTAACACATGCTTTTTGTCAACTTCACAGGAAAAGAAGCCAGGAAAAGGGAGTTAAAAAAGGTAAATGAGCTAGTCTTTATGAATGAAAAGTTAATGAATGTGCAAGTGATTGTGTTTAATTTGGGGATTTTGTTTTCAGAACAAGAAGCAGAGGATGATGGTGAGAGCAGCCGTGCTGAAGATGAAGGACCCTAGACAGATTATCAGAGACATGGAGAAGCTGGATGAGATGGGTGAGAGGGAAATCTGTGCATTTTATGCATGATTTACAATTTTATTATATTAGATTTGTGTTCAAGTTTAAAAGTTTAAGGAATTCTTTAATATTTTCTAAAAGAAACATGTTTCACCCTTCTTTGCAGAGTTTAACCCCGTTCAGCAGCCTTTACTGAATGAAAAAGTGTTGAGGGACAAGAGGAAGAAGTTGCGTGAGACATTTGAACGCATAATCCATCTGTATGAGAGAGAAAATCCTGATACCTACAAGGAGCTGCGCAAACTTGAACTGGACTATGAGACTAAACGAGGACAGCTTTCTCTTTATTTCGATTCTGTCAAGGTATGTTTTGGTGTTGAGGCCAAGTTCATTCTTTGGTTTTATATTTTATACTTCAATCTTTTATCTGTGTATAGTATTTCAGTGAGTCACATATAGCACGAATGGTACTGTGTATTGTACCGTAACATTGTGTCCTTATTACTTGGGCCGTGCTGGAGGTCATGTATTTGCAACATAACTCAAAAACCTATGGATGGATTTCTTTTTCAGGAAATCTCTGTGGTGGAATAAGGAAAAAGTTATTAGATGTTGATGGTGATACGGGTCTCTACCTGGATCTTTACTATCGCTGAGATAGGAATAAATAAAATAAATTAGAGCATTAGAGATTCTAACTTAAAAATAATGAACATGGTTAGTGGTAAAGAAATACTGCAGGTTGGGGAAAGTCTGGACTCTGAATACTTCTAGTTTCTTTGTATTTTTCTTATCGGGAGCAAAACTACATTATAATATTTATGTTTCCATGAAAAGAACTGGAAAGACACTGGTGAAAAAGCCACCGTAGCACTTTCTGGTGATACGACCCGATGTTTTTGGATGTTGGTCTCATGATTCATTCTGCAAACTGTACACGTCACATTTCCAGCCTGTTTCCGCACCTTCAAACCCCCAGCGCAGTAGGTGTCTACTAGTCCCGTAAGATCCTGATGGAAACACATGCAAACCAGGAGGGGTGGTGTCAGGCTGGGCGTAGTAGGTGCTCGTGGGAAAAGGCTTTTTGTTAGGAGCATCCTGTTGTAAAGACTCTTATCTGGTTACTTTTCTTAGGATGCATTAACTAAAAATGGGAGGATAACATGGTTTAAAAAAGCAAAATGCTATTTTTGCACAAACAAGAATATTCCCAAAATGATGTTAGCTGACAAAAAGGCCCTTAACTCAAAGGATGAAGCAGTATTATGTTGAAAACATAACTGACAACTTGGTAAAGAGATGATTTTAAGGCACTTTGTTGTCAGTAACTGTAGTAATAGCATAAAAAGAATGAAAAACAAATTAGTTTTATTGGTGGTACTTTATGTTTCCTTTTGATTTACTGCGCTATGGACAAAAAAAGCTGCTTTTTATTAAGCTATAGAGAGTTTGACAGATAAAAAAATGTTTTTGGACTAACCATTGAATCACTCATCAAAAACTTGCACATTTTAACATGATGTGCAGTAAAGGAAATGAAAAGAAAATCAGTCGTAAGATGAAAGAAGTGGCGTCAAGCCTAAAAAGAAGTGATCTGCAGTGGATGAACAGGATGAAAATGACTTGTTTAAGAACAAACCCAGCTAAGTCCTGACACAAGACCACATAGATGCATCTGGACTTTCAGCTGATCCATCTTAAGCTTCACCAAAATCTTATTAGAGACGGGCGCCATAGAAATGGGCCGTTAAGAAGTCAAACATGAGAAAGAAAAAAGCTGAGGTTTCCTAATGTAGCAAAAGCAGGACTGACAAAAGCATGGACACATAGTTTATATTAGAAAGGGATGAAATGTTGTGATTTATGCTCCATCACACTTTCATCCCATTTAATGTGTTGTTTTGCTTTAACATATAAAATGTGCTCCTTTCAGAATGCAGAGTTAGTGGAGGTAGACAGTATCCCCTTACCAGACATGCCACATGCCCCATCCAACATCCACATCCAGGACATCCCCTTACCAGGCGCTCAGCCTCCTTCAATACTAAAGAAGACCACCATGTTGGGGTAGGCTTTTAAGCTGCTTTCCAGCTCGCCATATGAAGTTGCAGGGTACTTTTGCGTCACAGTGTTTTTGTGTTTTTTAGTAAAGGGCCACTCTCTTCATCCTCTGGACCAGCAGTCGTAACAGTGCCAGGTGTTCCACGGTTACCTCCTGGGAGGAAGCCTCCTGGGCCTCCACCTGGGCCTCCACCTCCACAAGTCCTGGCTCTGTATGGCATTCCAGCTCGACGAGGGTACAACGCCGACATGGGTAATGTGCAGTCAGATTCTAAAAGAGTCCCTTTTTTTTTTCTTCAATCCCTCCTTGTTAATAAGAGACTTCATTTCTACTTGCCTCCTTCTTGTTGCCCTGAACAGAACCATCCATTCCTGGTCTGGAAAAGGAGTCTGCTATGGATTTGGGTAGAGACCGGGACAGTGGCAGTGAGAGCGACCGAGATGACCTGGATGATGACAACAGTGACTCTGAGGAGGACAGCGAAGAGGAGAGACATGAAGCAGGAGGTGGCGAGCAAAGAGCGCGAGCAGACCACCATGAGGACGACAGAGACGGAAACAGGAGTGAAAGACATGCTGGTGAGCATCGCAGAAGTGCTGCAGCGCATTTACACAACTTCTCTGTTACAACATCGCCTTTATCAGAAGCACTTGTAGGCTTTCTGATTTCACAGGCTGCTTGTGATCTTAAATACAAACTGCATCGTCTTGAATTATCATAACATTCTCTGTAGTTTAATCATTAAATTTCTGAGACTTTTTTTCATCTTTCTCTACCAGCAACTTTCCCAACTTGAAGCAGTTTATAATGCAATTTATCTTTTCTTTATGCAACTCCTGCAGGTCGCAGTGTACGTTTTGCAGATATGCCCCCAGAGGCCTCTAATGAAGGAAAGAGAAAGAAAAAGAGAGTGGTGAAGAAGACCAAGGCCATCACACCTCTGCAGGCCATGATGTTGAGGATGGCAGGTACTGTGAGGTGTTTGTGTTGTTGTTTACGCCGTTTATTCCTGTCTGAGGATTTACTGTCGTCTTTAAAAACTTCAGGTCAGTCTATTCCTGACGATCAGGAAGAAGAGGAGGTAGAGGAGGAATACACAGATGAGTCAGACACTTCTGACACAGAGGACAGGGGACCACCTGGGGACACTCAGGCTCACGTCATGGCCAATCAGCTTATGCCTCCACCTACTGGGGCAGTTGGGCAGCAAGGACCTCCACCCATGCAAGGCCCACCAATGACAGGGCCTCCGCCACTGGGTCCACCTCCAGCTCCTCCAATGAGGCCCCCTGGTCCTCCCTCTGGCCCACCTCCTGGACCCCCACCAGGTTTGTAACACTAACCAAAAGAGACTGTTTGAGCTAAACTTGGTTGCATATTCACCTTGTGTATCTCATTTTGCTCTTTAGGAGCTCCTCCATTCTTGAGGCCTCCTGGCATGCCTGGAGGAATAAGGGGACCTATGCCTCGTCTCCTGCCTCCTGGTCCTCCTCCCGGAAGGCCACCTGGTCCCCCACCTGGCCCCCCTCCTGGCCTTCCACCAGGCCCTCCACCGCGTGGACCTCCTCCAAGATTACCACCCCCAGCACCACCAGGTAGGTACATATCTGCAAGAGTTTGAGTATAAGAGGCTGCATCGAGTTAAAATAACACATTTGTTTATACTTTTTGATTCATACAGGTATCCCTCCTCCTCCCCCAAGAGCAGGAGGCCCCCCACGTCCACTAGCGCCACCACTCTCCTTATTTCCACCACCTCTCAGCTCCAATGTGCTCAGTGCTCCCCCCAACATTGTGCAGAGGCAAAAGGCTTCAGGATCCAGCCAGGATGGCTCACAGAGCAATATGCCCCCCCCTGCCATGCCCATGCGTCCGGGTGTGATGCAGATGCCCCCTCCACCTGGGACAGCTGCTGCAAATCCTGCCACCATCGAAAAACGCGCCAGCATCACCTCTGTTGCCGCTGCTGGAGGCAGCCTGGCAGCAGGGGGTGGCTCTGGCGGCGCCACCATTTCAGCCAAACCACAGATTATCAACCCCAAGGCAGAGGTCACCCGCTTTGTGCCCACGGCACTGAGGGTGCGTAGGGACAAGAGTGGGGTAATGCTGGGGGCAGCCCATGGGCCACTAGGGGGTGGTGTTGGAGGAAGGAGGGGAGACGAAGGAATTGGAGGAGGCCAATGGCAGAAACATCAGGGGACAGCGCCTCCATCGGGAATGGTTAACGCAACCCAAATGGGGGCTGTGTCTCAGCCCAGCATGAAGACTAAAGACCAGGTTTATGAAGCCTTTATGAGGGAGATGGAGGGACTTCTTTGAGACTAAGGAGTACTGGGCAAAGTGAGGTTTCATGGGATCTTTGGACAGCAAGTTGTTTTCTGTGCAGAGTAATGGAGGTTTGCAGAGCATTTTAACTAGATCCGTTGAACAAAGGACCGCCTGCTACACCATTAGTACTGGATTCAACATGCACGTTATCATTTGATGCAGACTGTTATTTGAGTTATCAGAACATGTTAAATTGAGAAGAACTAAATAATTTGACAAGAATAACATTGAATCATACATTAATGTTAAGTTCAAGCATTTAGTCTAAACCCAGCTCCAAACAGAGGTGCATTGTCCTGAAGTAAGTGGTTTTTTTTTTGTTTTTTTTAATCCTACAGCTGTGTTTTATTTCTTCCCAGCTTGTCTGTTGTCTATAAAGGGTAGTTGTGTATGTTTGCAAACAGAAATGTAGACATTTTTTCCAACACTGGCAAAATCCACGTGGAAATATTCGTCTGCAACTTAATAAATGGTTTAAAAAATCTGTTTCAGCTTCATATTTCACTTTGAATTGGTCAAAACAACTGTAAACAACACAATTAACAAATGAATTCATGTTTAAAATTTGACTGACAATAGCTTCGGCCTCGTTATTACTTTTGTCTTTCGTTTTTGTTTTGTTGACAATAAAAAGTATTTGCAATGTAGAAACGAAGGTAAATCTGTTTTAAAACTATGATACCCATAATCCATTGCAGTCCATGCTTTGAATTTACTTCCGCGTCTGCGCAGTGTTGGATTGATGACACGTGGGACTAAAGCATGGCGGACGACAGCCGGGAGAGCTTGAAGAACGCAGAGGCAGTTCGTGAGGGTTCTAGTAGTGATGATGACAAGCAGATTACTAATGGAGAAAACGACGAGGCCATTAAAACTTTCAAGGATCTGGTAGGTTTTTCTCCCGTGGAGTTTATTTTCGTATTTTAGCAATATTATCACGCATCACCAAAGCGGTGTCAGGCAGCTAAACTAAGCTAAGTCTCGTGTAAACAGTTTTATGAGCTTAAAAAACCCTGCTATTTGACAGGGATTGATAAACTGCTATAAATATGCAGTTGAGCACTATGTCCATGTGAGTAAAGTTATTTCCTGGTTTCCCCCTTTTAGGGAGTTACTGAGGTGCTCTGTGAAGCTTGTGATCAGCTGGGATGGAAGAGTCCAACAAAGATACAAGTGGAAGCCATACCTGTAGCTTTGCAAGGTGATGGATTACAGCTACTTCTTTCTATTTGTAAAGATGCCTTTAGTTCTACTTTTTGCATTGTTCACATCTGCTTACAATTAAAGTCTGATTATTGCTGAACGAAAATGATAAATGACTGTGTACAAGCCCATCACACCAAACCGTATAGTTAGTATATTACACTGTTATTCACTGCATGCATAATAATATATTACAATATTTGGCTTTTTGGTACCTAATTGGTATTGCAGATTGTTTTTAACAAGATAAGTCAAAATACGCCATGATGATTTTTAACTTAAACACGCAGTTTTCTGGTAGTAAACATGCTGGATTTGAGGATATATATATATATATATATATATAATAATGTGTGTGTGTGTGTGTGTATTCTATAGATATAAATGTTATCGATACAGATGTTTTCAGAAAAGCATCCGTGATTTTGTATCTGGAATAATTGGTAAGTGATGAGTCCAAGATTTGCAATAACATGTTAATGTCTTTAAAAAAAACAACAAAATCAAGTGAATTCAATGCCTTTTTTTACTGTATTTTAAACCATTCCAGTGATCAAATACAATCACGAGAAAAAAAGGACACATTAATTTAATTACTTAAGCATAAACGGATTATAAAATTGGCAGAATTGAATCTCAAGTGAAGAACACTGTTTTCAATTTAACAATAATTAATACAAAATTTTTTTCCAAAGGCACAAAAAGGTCCAAAATAATACACAAAGGGCTGTAGCATCCATATTTATTTTGTACAGCTGTACACGTGCGGGTGACTGTAGGGCCATGTACGGTTCACACTACAGAGCTTATTAAGGATAATGGGGAAAAAATTGATTTGTGCAAAATATTGGATTTGAGGATTGACCTATGAGGTTACCGTAGACAGAATGCTGTGCCTAAATAACTTCTGGATTAACTGAATCCACAGTGTAAAGTGATGATTACCTCACATGAACCCTACTAATTACATTCAGGTTCTGCCGTTTGACTAAAGTTTTGTTGCTAAATATAACGTGTAATGTGTTGTGTTGTTCATATAAGATCTCATTTAATTCATTTTAAGAATAATAGGAAGGACCCGATTTTAATTTTATTTCTTTCAGTCTAGACATGCAAAACTGTATAAAATGGAAATTGTGTTCTTTGTCACATAATGTCTGCTGGTGCTTTTCATGGCTAACTCCTGTCTGCTTTGACTGCAGGGAAAGATGTTATTGGCCTGGCAGAGACTGGTTCAGGAAAGACTGGTGCTTTTGCTCTGCCAATCCTCCAGTCGCTGCTCGCTACTCCTCAGAGGCTTCATACACTTGTCCTCACCCCCACCAGAGAGTTGGCGTTTCAGATTTCTGAGCAGTTTGAGGCTCTGGGTTCCAGCATCGGCGTTAAGTGTGGTGCGTGTGGATAAGTAGTGGATCTGTAGTGCATGAAGAAGCCTTTCTACAGTTCTCCTCGTTTACCTGGTTTCACCTTTTGTTGCAGCGGTGATAGTTGGTGGGATCGATATGATGTCCCAGTCTTTGGTGTTAGCTAAAAAACCACACATTGTCATTGGTAAGAACATCATGACATCGACTATTGTTGCTTTAAACTCTATTTGCTAGACTTTTACATGAAAAAATAATTAAAAAACTTATTAAATATTGAGATACATTTTTTTTTTTGTAGTTTGAGTTTTAAGCTAATTTTGAAGGAAAGTCCATGCATTGTGCTTTCAGCCACACCTGGTCGTTTGATAGACCACCTGGAAAACACAAAGGGCTTCTCTCTCCGAGCGCTGAAGTTCCTGGTCATGGACGAAGCGGACAGGATCCTGAACATGGACTTTGAGACTGAGGTACTTTTAGTTTAATGTGCCAAACAGGAAGCAATAGATGCCTTTGGGTTCAGCTGTGCATCATCCAGGATGCCATGATTCAGCCAGAACACATCAGAAGAGTCACCAAAACACAATTTATGCCCTGCTTGTAATCTTTTGTGAGAAGTCACTACTTTGTCCGACCTGGAGTCATTTTGTTGGCTACTTTTCACCATAAACAGCTTCCTCTGGATGGAGATGCTACACGACTAAACAACAATCCATATTATGAGAATAGCACCATCAAAAAAAGGCAAATGGAAATATTTATTCCATTTTAGGAAATGGCTCATAATTATAACCCAGTAACAGAATATTTAACAGGTGGGATGTGTTATTTTGTTTTTTTAGTGAAAAAAATCCATTCAGACAGAAATAAAGTTGTAACCATTTAGCTGGAAGTTTAATGAGTCTGAACATTTTCCTCTATGTTTCAGATTAAGTACTTTTGCAGCTTTTCTTGTACTCTTTCTGTTTAAACGCGGATTTTCTGCTGTGTAAGGCAAGTTTATTTGTATAGCACTGTTCATGTACAGGATAATTTAAAGTGCACTGAAACAGTAAAAGCATTACACATGTAGAGAAGAATAAAAACAGCAAAAAAACACAATAAAATCATAAAAGACATTAAAAGCAGATCAGATAAAGTTAACATGCAGATGTAATTTATGTATGTATGAAAAAAGAAATGTTTTCAACCTGGATTTAAAAGTGTTTACATGTGGTGAGAGTTTAATCTCTACTGGCAGTTTGTTCCACATGTTTGCAGCATAAATGCTGCCTCTCCATGCTTAGTCCAGACTCTGGTCTGGACCAGCTGACCCGACTCTTTAGATCAGCTCTGCTTGGTTTATATTCTCTGAACATATCACAGATGTATTCTGGGCCATCTTCTGAACTTATTCTCAAATTAAATGAATAAAGGCCCATTTAAGCTCCTTTATCTACCTAAATGAAATCAAATCCACCATTTATGTGTAAAACACACACAAGGCAACACAAAGTGCTTTACTTTATAAAACCAATTTATTCATGTAAAAGCTTTTTACATTTTTAGAACATACTTGGTCATTTTTGCTCAACCTTTCTAGTTAGGCAGATGAAACCACATCATTTACAGGATAGGATAGACCTGCAGCTGTCTGCAAGCTCAGGCTTTAACGCTGCAGTTTTTCATTGATCCAGAGCATCTGTAGCTTCCTGTGTCAGGCGTCTGGAAAGTCGGAGTAAGCCTCAGATAAAAGAAACACAATATTTCCCATGTTTTTCTTCAGTTTAGCTACATTGATCGTATAATACTCCTGTAAGTATAAAGGGATAAATGTGTGTCCCAGTATGTGTATGATGTGTGTATTTTTATATTTTGCCAGGTGGATAAAATCTTAAAGGTGATTCCCAGAGACAGACGCACCTTTTTGTTCTCTGCAACCATGACCAAAAAGGTAGCCGACCACTTTACCTTACTTTAAGTCGAGTTAAGGCAACGTGTGGCCTCTGTATTTAAAGAATGGGATCCACATGAGACACGGTTGAGCATTGTTTGCGTATTCGGGCACTAATGTTTTCTTACTGGCTAACAGGTCCAGAAACTGCAGCGAGCAGCTCTGAAGGATCCTGTGAAGTGTGCAGTCTCAACTAAATATTCTACAGTAGACAAGCTGCAGCAGTATTACGTCTTCATACCATCCAAGTACAAGGTATGCCGTGTACGTAGAGACAGTGTCTGTCTCTATAGTGTGTTTGTAGAGAAGAGGGCTGCATCTGATCTGCTGCTTGTTTGGTGGCAGGACTGTTACCTGGTGTCCATCCTGAACGAGCTGGCCGGCAACTCTTTCATCATCTTCTGCAGCACGTGTAATAATGCCCAGCGGGTGGCGCTGTTGCTAAGGAACCTGGGAATCACTGCCATCCCTCTTCATGGACAGATGAGCCAGGTAAAGCTCTAAAGATGACTTGAATGCTTCAGGATATTGATGGATTTTTTCTTTACAAAACACAGTTTTTCACAGTCTGTTATTGTTTTATATTTAATACAAATTTATTAAATCTATATCAGAAGATGATGATATGAAGTGCTCCTCCTTTATTGTAAGGGTTATTTATATATACATATATATATATATATAGTCTATCACTCTTTTTCTTTTCATTCGTTGGTAATTCCACTCATACATTTGACGCGCTAGCTAGGTACATACTGGAGAACAGATCTTGTCCCACCTTTCACTATTTCTGATTAGTTCAGACCACAATATCGACCCTGTGTGTGTGTGTGAGTGTGTGTGTGTGTGTGTGTGTGTGTGTGTGTGTGTGTGTGTGGGTGCCGCAGAGACTTTTTCTCTCCCCCTTGAACAG
>JBAMIG010000022.1:3083840-3095964 GCA_037177335.1 Kiunga ballochi
GTGTGTGTGTGTGTGTGTGTGTGTGTGTGTGTGTGTGTGTGGGTGCCGCAGAGACTTTTTCTCTCCCCCTTGAACAGCTGGTTGCACCGGTGTGACCACTGAAAACTTGTAAGCACTCCATAGGCCTGTATTCTGAATACTATCTGTCTCCTTTTGTTGTTCCGGTCAGAATAAACGTCTTGGTGCTCTGAACAAGTTCAAGTCCAAGTCTCGATCTGTGCTGCTGGCGACCGATGTGGCCTCTAGAGGATTGGACATTCCTCATGTTGACTGCGTCATCAACTATGACATCCCCACTCACTCAAAGGTTTCTATTGAGATGACGCTCATCATGCTGATGTTTTTCAGGATCTGTTTCACTGATATACGATTTCATCCCTGGGTCTGTCTGCAGGATTACATCCATCGAGTTGGCCGGACAGCCAGAGCCGGGAGGTCGGGGAAATCCATCACATTCGTCACACAGTAAGAAACACATCTGTTTTTAGTTTAGTTAGTTGTAGTTTAGTCTATTTGAGTTGTTTATGCTCTTTCTATACGATTTAAAAATAAGCTGATAGAGTCGTCACATGTCTGTTGTCAAAGGTACGATGTGGAGCTTTTCCAGCGAATCGAAAGCTTGATCGGGAAGAAACTTCCAGCTTTTCCTACTCAAGAGGAGGAAGTAATGATGCTGGTGGAGAGGGTTAGCGAGGCCCAGAGGTTTGCCAGGCTGGTAAGTCATCTTTGCTGTGGACTTGTTTCTTATTGTGTTTTCCAGATAACGCATCATACAGTTAAGTCCTTTTCGCCCCATCAACTAGCATCATATTTGCTTTCACAAAACCAATTCATTGTCTGTCTTGTATCCTGTCTCTTCTTTTAGCGCTCTCCAGAAAGTCAAAGTCAATTTAATTTCAACTCTTGGCTTATCTTTTTTTTTCTCCCCACTTCCTTTCATGAAGTCCACTTGGGTTTACGTGCTGTATTAGCCATAGTGTGCATCTAAAATAGCTCCCATGAAGCAAAGCATAACTCTAATGGGATTTTTCCAGCTTTGGGATTTTACAGTAAAAAGACAACTTCAGGAATGTGCATAAGGAATTTCTGTGGCAACAAAACTAGTTTAAAGGCTGGGAATTTGTATTGAGTTGCTTTAAAATCATGTTATGTAATTATAATCAATGTTTTACTGTGGCTCAGTTTAGTTTATTTATAGACCTAAATTGATCTGCTGGTTTCCATAGTGATTCTGTTATTTTTATAAATTGACTTGTTTAAACACTCATTGACTCACGACAAACTAGCTTGAAGTCATTTATTCTATAAAGTGTTTGAGATGCTTTAGTTGTGTAAAATGAAGCTGAATAGAATTTCTCTTTACTCCACAAAATGTCATGCACATCTTTTTAAATTGACTGTAAACAAGTCCAAATGAATCTAATTTTTAAATATGATCAAATTCAATAAAACTACAGTTTTATGGTATTTATATGGTGGCAAGCCAAGCTGAGAGAAACCCAGCAGATTGGGTTAATCAGTTAAATCCATCCTGTCCATAAAAGAATATTCGGCATCACTGGAGTGAACGGCCCATTTTTGAAGGAGAAAAACTCCAGAGACTCCTGAAGTGTTAAAAAATGGTTTTAAGGGAAGTTAAAATAGCTGAATAAACATTTAAGTAAAGCAGCAAATGATCACTTATTAATAATTGCATTTATACCTCGTCAGTTTTTAATTTTAAACTAAACGGCATCACATAAAAATAACTGGGTGTCACTACATTGGATGACTTGTTCAGCTAAAGACATTGGCAAAGGAAGCGAGGAAGAAAGAACTGACATGAGGACAACATTATTTGACTTTTACTGCCTGGACAGAGCTCAGAGAAGAGACAGGGTTCAAACAGATGCTGAATTATTTCCCATCAAAGTGCAAAATCTGTCAAAGTTCAGTTATGTTGCTTTAACAACTAGATAATTACCACTAAATCCTGATGTAAACTTTCACTGTATCATTTTATGACTAACGCTAAAACCTGTAAACAATTAAACAACAAATTTCAATTTCAGGAAATGAAGGAAGACGGTGAAAAAAGGAAGAGGCCGAAAGGAAAAGATGGAGATGAAGATGACACAGAACAAGCAAGTGGAGTGAGGAAGAAAATTAAAGGAGGATCAGGGGGAGGACGAGGAGGAGGAGGAGGGAAGAAGAGGGGTGGAGGAGCCTGGAGAGGAGGACGCTGAAGAAATCCACCACTAATAGAAATGTACATAACCGCAACACAATGCCTTTCCTGTTTTTGATGTAAAACTTTAGTATTATGACAGCTTGTTTTCCACTCCTCCGTACAGAGGCTAACACCTATTTAATTACAGAAACATGCTTCTTTTGTCCCATGTAAAAGTTTTTTCATTAGAAATAAAACTGAACTATAAAACCAAAAGCTCTGTATTTTCTCACAGGAAGACTTATTTTGCCATCTTAAAGCAACTGTTTCCATGTTTTATTTGTTTCATGGATGTCATTGGTTTGCTACAAATTGAGGGGTTGGTTTCTTCCAGCCAATGATGGATGAGGAGAGAGAGACCACAAAGTGGGAACCCAATTGTTTTTAGGCAGCTTCTAGTGGGTGTGGGCAGCATCTAGATATTTTTGTGTTAGATCTATTAAGAGACGACCACCACAGCAAAACGGCCAAACACATGTTTGAATTAAACTCCTCATTTATGTACAACATTACACTGGTTGGATCCGACAGGCATAAGGCTCAAATTGTTCCCCCGGGAGCCACAACAGAGTGGAGTATTGATCTGCGTGATCAGATCTACGTGTGCGCAGCATATGTAGGCGGGAGCAGCAGTGGTCCAGTCAGCTCTGGTTAGGAGGGGCTCCTCTTCAGAGAGGCAGCAAATACATGCTCGCATCTCCGTAGCGGGTTGCAGTTAGTTGCATTCAGGGGACGCAATCGGGGGAAATAGGACTTGCTGACAATACCAGGTAAGTTTGTGAGATGGAGCGCGAGGAAGGGAATGAAGGAGCGCGTGGTGGATAGACCATCATTGTGTGGACGGATAGGTTTCCAGGAGAGAGGATTGCTGGATGGTTGCTACGGAAACTTAGTTTAACTATTCACCCTCCCTTTTTGTAAAATATAGTGGTGGTGAGTTTACTGCCTATCTTTTCCTATAGTTAACCTCCTTGTCGCGTGCCCACCTGCATATAATTTGAGGTAACAAACCAATAAGTCTTATAGTTATTTTTGTCCCAGTGGCTGTCCTCCTCGGACTTTTTTAAACCACCTCCTTTATTCGCCGTATGATGGCACATTATTGGCACCCACTTGCTATGTCAGCCGCGCACGTTTATTTCCTAGGATATGAGCTCAAACATGAATAAGCTGAACCTCAACAGCGAGTTTTATATGCAGTATAGAGTAACGAGGGTATTTTCTATGTAGCAGGGTCTCTGGGAGGAGAAGAGAGACTCCATAAACGAGCCTTTGACGACGTCACTGTCCCGTTTGATCTACTGCAAGCGCGCGCAGCCTGCGCACTATGCGCATTACTGTTAGACAGGCCACTTCATCACCAGCTAACACTGTCTTATTATAAATTATGTAATATGTGAGAGCTATACTGAAACATTTCCGAAAAATGTCTCATTTTTATTTATTAAACAGGCTTTGAACGATCGATGTGGCTACTTTACATTCAAACAATGCTGTTTATTTCAGGAGTAATGGGCAGATTACCGAATGTGCCAGACAGGTCCTGACCCAAGAGCTTAGAAAGTAAGGGGGAGGGGGTGGCATGTCCCGGAAAGAGTCATGTGACCATAAAATAAAGAAGCAAAACATATCTAAAAGATGAGAAATATAACAACAAACCTTATGTGACGTAGCCTATTAGACAAAGGAAACAGATGCTAAACAATCTGGAGACATTGACTGGCACAAAATTATCCAGAAAGAGAAAGAATGGTTTAAACTATATCAAACAACCAAAACTAATCCATAAACAAGCAACTTCTATCACCTCTTGTGACATTTTACATGTGAATCCTGTTTTTTCATCAAAAATAAACCTTGTAATACTGTCTTGTCTTTTCAATCTGCAGACATCATGTTTTCTTTTGTTAAAATACAAGTGCATGTTCTTATTATGCACATTTTATTCACTAAAACAACTAAAGCACACTTAAAAACAAGCATGAGATGTAAATATGACCAACCTTATGAAAGATATGCAAAACCATTAAAACAATAGCCCAGTGAGTCAGAAATAACTAAATGATTAGCAAAATAGGAGCAAACATTTTATGAAAATATGCAAAGAAAATGCAAAAAATCCCAAATAATAAAAGAAATGTAATATGATGCAAAACATATGCAAGATTTCAGCAATTGTAATGTGTTTTTAAAGGGATAAGATGAGGTGTAAACGCCGTACATATGGATAGTTTTAAAAGATTTGTTGTTTTACATGCAGGTAAAATATAACATTTATTACTAAAAATAGTAGAGACACTAACCATGATTCTGTGAGGGGTCCAAAGGTTTTAAAGTAATAATACCTATCTTCTATTCTAGGTGACCACATTGCTCTGGTAAATCTCAGATAACATGTCTCATCGGAGTGGGCAAGAGGACCCGGAGCGGTACCTGTTTGTGGACCGCGCCGTTGTTTACAACCCGGCCACACAGGCTGACTGGACAGCCAAGAAGCTGGTATGGGTCCCCTCAGAACGTCACGGCTTCGAGGCAGCAAGTATCCGTGAAGAGCGTGGTGAGGAAGTGCTTGTGGAACTGGCAGAGAATGGTAAGAAGGTGGTGATTAACAAGGACGACATCCAGAAGATGAACCCACCAAAGTTCAGCAAGGTGGAAGACATGGCTGAGCTCACCTGCCTGAACGAGGCATCTGTGCTGCACAACCTGAAGGACCGCTACTACTCTGGACTCATATATGTGAGTGCTTTAACCTGGAACCTTTTAAAAAAGTCTTTTTTTCTGGAACCATTTTAACTTTGTAACCCTGAAAACTCATAATTCCTTTAGTCTGCACTGCTAACTCAATTTTCCACCCTGTTCTCATCTCAACACGATGGACAGGATTTGGGCTTGCATGCCTGCAGATTTCTATTTTTTTAGCCATCTGTCTCTTGCATTCTTTTGTGAAAGTGAGAGCTGATATTAATCAGCAGAGAAAGAGAAGACATTGAGCCCTTGTGAATGCCTCCTGACCACACACACACATGCATATTTGCAAACGCACACACATATTAGCACACAGAATGACTGACAGAGCTCTCTTGTCTTTTAACCATTTCCAGACTTGCTCTTCTTAGTGCCTCTCGGTTATATATTGCTACCTCCCCCATAGCTTGTGTCTCACCTCTGGTGCAGGCCGACCTCTTCCATAAACACTGCTGGTTTCAGTTTGTTTATTTAGTTCTGTGCTCATACTGGAGAGGATGACTTGACCCTTTTCTTCCACAATACTGTGTAAAACTTAACATCATTAGCAAAAGATTAAAGGGAAATTCAACATATTTATCCTCTCTAATGCCACAGGATACATGGATAAAGATATCTACACGTAAATGTTTATTTTCCTTTACTTGCCTGAAGTAAAGACGATAGTTTAGTCATTTATTTTACGGCTTTGCTTTTGTCCCTGTAATCTAATTTCACCAGAGATGGAGTTGCTTTGCGATGTTCTTGTGATCTCGACCCATTTAGTGGCATGTTTTCCAGGAATAGAATATGGGTTATCACCTGAGAGACTCCAGTTCAGGGACTGCAGAGCAAATTGTTGATTTTATCAATTGTCCCACAACTTCTGCTAACACATCACCATGTTGTGTGTTTTTATTAACTTATTTATGACTTATAACATTACTCTATTGAAACAATACAGTATTATACTGTAATTTATCAACAGCAAGATGGAAGTTTCAGCATTTTCCCATATGGTTTGAGCTCTAATCTTAACTCACCAGTTCAGTATGCTCCTCCTCCTGCATCCCTCTGTGTCATGATTTCTATTTTTTGGTTAAGAATTGGCTTTTGAGCTTGTTAATTGTCCCCTAGCATGAGAAAAATTGAAAACATGTGTTTGACTGTGTTGCTTTTCTGTCAGGAAGAGAATTTTCCTTTTCAGCTAACTCTAAGAAGATGCCGTGTTTTAAACCTTTTCCATTATGTTTAACTAACCCCCACAGAGCTCTGTAACTTCCACTGTAGACACAATATAATGGGCCCCGCAGACTGTCTCTAAGTTAAGGTTATTGGGAAGACCTATACGGCTGAATCTTTGATGCTTACTGTGGAAATATGGAAGAATCTGTTTAAAGTTGCTGTAAAGCTATAAAATCTTTTTATGGGTTTGGGTCAACTTTTCCTGCTAGCAACAGTCCATCGCTTGCTCTCTGTCAGATATTATAAAGGGACCGTGTACTCTTTGGTTCTTTGTGTCCGAAACAAATAAGCCGATAACTAAACAGAAACCGATGGTTGTGGGGATTTTTAACTAGAAACCATGTTCCATGACACTCAACATTTTGCAATTTTAAGCTAACTTTGAGCATTTTCTTTGGTACAGGTTTGTTGTCTCTTGTGTCATTCACTTGAAGAAAAGGTCACTAGGAAGAAAAAGGGATTTCCTATTGAACTGTGAAATACTTTATAAGTTAAAAGTCAAGTTTTAGTTACCAAAACATTATGAAAATAACACATCTATCTTAAAGTGAGATAAATATAGCCTCTGAAAAATTCTTACATGTATCATAAGTTAGTTATTTAGTGTAAACTGGATAAAGATGTAGAAACATCATGTGGAAGAACACCCCAACACATCTGAAAAGGATGAGGATGGTAATTATCAGGCTCTAGGACACCTGCTGATCATCATTAACAATAAGTATATCTATAAAATGAGATGTTTTGGTATGTAGGGCTCTAGAGCATTTAAATGTGTTTAATACTCTGAGAAACAGCAAAACAAAATATCAAAAGCTTCATCTCAGACTCTACTGACCTCAGTTTGAAAACAAGTTACTTTTGAACAAACTACAAGATATCATAAAGCACAGCAGCTCATTCAAAGAAAGCTAAACGCAGCGTAGCAGCACAAAGTTCATAAATCTAGCATGGTGGTGGAAGTGTGATCATCTGGGGTTGTTTTGCAGCCAACACATCTGGTCACCTTGTAATTATTTAGAGGACTGTGAGTGCTGTGGGGTCATCTCTGTGAGACTCAAAGCTTCACTGACACTATGATATCAAACACAGCAGAAAATCTACATTAGAATGGCTAACACAGAAAAGAGTGGAGATGTTGACATGATTCAGTAAAAAAACAAACCCCAGTCTGACAAAAATCTCAAATTATGCCTAAAAGTCTGCTTGCAGGTTTAGATAAATAAAAGCAAGACCTGACTTTTTTCCCATTGTTTTTATTTCAACTGTACTTTTTTTTTTACACATGACTGCAACTTTTTAATATTTGCAAAAGTAAAAACACTAATATTTTGTTGGACCGCTTTTAGCTTTGCTAAAGCTTAGCATTCCCAGTGGCTTTGTTTCAATAAGCTTCTGCAATGGCACAAGATTTATTTTCATCCAGTGTTGCATTAATTTGTGATCAGTATGTTGCATTGATGACGTTAGAGTCAGACCGCTGTGCAAAGCTTTCTCCAGCACATCCCAAAAACCCTCAATTCTCATATATTAGAGTTTGACTGGGCAGTAGATTTCAACTGGACGTCTTGTGCTTGCTAGTAAGCTCATTAGACTGGTTCTCTGTGTTCTGCTATCTTAATCGGTGTGAAGTCATTGTGCTTGTTGAGGGGACTCATTTATATTTACAGTATTTAATCTGTAAGGTGGTGAGCCACAGTGCTACACACAAAGCAACGGCACACTAGCCGACCTACAAGCAGTCCTTTGTGCTGTTAGATAAGCCTCAGCTGTCATTCTTCCATTGCAGAACGGTTGTCCGTCTGTCTGTCTCCTGCCGCCCACTTCACCCCTGATGCTGCCCAGCTTCTCTTCTATCTTAATCACCTCTATTCCCTTTCCCACATCTCCTCTGCCTCCCTCCTCCTTCTTTTAAAAATAACATGATTATGTGCAGGTCTCACTCCAAACTGAACCACTACAATTCACCGTACTGATCACGTTACAGCCAGTGTGAAGCCTTTGTTAGCTTTTATGAAATCGGTAGAGTGGAGCTCTATCAGGGGCAAAGTCCTCCATGTTGAAAGCAGATCAATAGCAACCAGACGGCTTTCGTACCCCCAACTGGCCTTCCCAGTCTCCAGAGCAGAGATGTGTGTTTCTACATGCCGCCTGACTGATCAGAGGTGACAGATGGGTTCGGCTGTTGTGTCTTCTGTTGTGTTTCTCAGCTGTTACCAGGTCACGTCATTCCCTCCCCTAGATCTGATTTCACAGTGGAAATATCACCTTCTCTTTCCTGGACTGGGGCAGGCATTGCTGTTTGACAGGCTGTGTTGAGTCAGTTTTATGCTTTTTGTCCTTGTTGGCAAACGGGGTAGTCAATACTACTTGCAGCCACTTCTGCTGCCGGGGATCTCCACACTGCTGAACCCAACACAGAAAACAGAGCAGACTATTTATAGCAGCTCCAGTTTGCAGATAAGGGTGAATTAAAATTTCAATAGCCTCGAAAAGGAGAGTTGGTAGTTACAATTTCAGCACGCTGTCTCTGGTGTACTCCCTTCAGGTAGGGAGCAATCTACACTGAGCCTCAGTGCACCATGCAGGGTTGGTTACATCTCTGCCTCGCCTCTGAAACGGACCTCAGGGAGCTCTGTCAGCTGGATCATTTCGCCATTCTTCCTCTCTTCCTCACCTACTCCTTTATTCTGTATCAGCAGTACAGCATCGGTTGCCCAGTGCTGACTGAGGGCCTTGACTGTGGCATTACGTAACAGCGTCGTCAATATGCAGTCTGCTCTCTGGGGGCCCCTTTGTGACCCTACGGCTGCTGAGTCACTCTCACTCAGTGTTAATGAGGAAGGAGATGCCAGGATGTTTGATGCTTTGATGTGAAAAGATCAGGGTGGAATATCATATTTACATCTTGAATTGTTCATTATACTTATTCAAAATTGACAATAGCTAAATGAATGTTTTTAAAAGCAGACTCAGACATTTATCTCTCTTTTGTGCTGCTCTCCAGTTGCTATGTCGACAGCCGAAATAGGTAAAAGTTAAGCCACACACTACACACAGCAATACACTACAAAAATCTGGCTTAAAAAACAAGGAAATAA
The DNA here is from genome assembly GCA_037177335.1 of Kiunga ballochi. Classification (NCBI taxonomy): domain Eukaryota; kingdom Metazoa; phylum Chordata; class Actinopteri; order Atheriniformes; family Pseudomugilidae; genus Kiunga; species Kiunga ballochi. Next base: position 3,093,123 of record JBAMIG010000022.1, read on the forward strand.
TGACAAAAATTAGGTAAATGTTCCTTTGAAGAAGAAATGATCTGCCAACAGAACAAGAAAATTTAACTCGTCAAGAATTTTCTCAAATGAAGTAAAAAAAAAAAGTACTTAATAAGAATAATTATCTTACTTTAAGAAAAACTATGTGTCCCTGATTTAAGATGTTTAATCTTACTTAGATTTCAATTTTAAGTAATTTATAAGCGATTAACACAACCTTAAAATCAACCAATGAACGCAGTTGTACGTACCAATGCGATTTTTAGATCAAATTTACAATATTTACAGCTTTTCAATGTTAAAGTACTCACTGCCCAACATCTTCTCTAACAAGATAATTAACCACAAATAAAATCCAACAGAAGTGTTTGAATTAATGAATCGATCACCAAATGTTGTGGTACAAGGGCCAGCTATATTTAAGCATCCTGTTCCATCATAGTTGTGGTATTTTAATTTAACTAGGCATAAACACAACCAAACACATGACAAATTTATTTACTGCTGACATTTTAATGTAGAGGTGCATCCACCCCAGATTTTAGGGTTTTAGTTATATAACTTATTTATGATATAATGTCAGTGAAGCAGGAACAGTTTGCATTTCTGTGATTTCAGTTAAAAGTTGAATATCCTTAGTGTACACATATTGAAACATGGTTTTCTATACATGGATGAGAATAGTATATTTGTAAATTAGCCACATTAGTGGACATTATGAAGTCATCCAATAAAGACTTATATGCACTTTGTTGTTTTTTTCTATTTTAAAAGAAGTCATTGATCTGTAGTTTAGTAGGTATAGGCTGTATGATCAGGTACACAAAGGTAGAATGAGCCTAACATACCAGTGATGAAGGTCATAGTACTAGCCACCTTTTCATCATGTATAGGAGGTATGCAAAGGGTCAATAACATCTGCAGAATGAGAGAGAGGTAGCCATACCTCACCTCTCACTCTTTCCTGGCTAACCTGCTGCTGGTTGTTTCAGCCCACAGCATAACTGAGAAGCTTGCATAGCTCTCGCATTCTCTGTACAGATTATTGGGTTAATTACATTGCCAAATGCAACACAATGGGTCAGAATTTAGGCTAAGATGTTTGATGCAGCATGAACAAACTTTTGGAGTGTTGTTTAGATTTAAGAACCTTTTGGGTTTTTCTGTTGCTTCACAAAAATCCGTGTTTTATTCACTTTTCCCCTTAAATCCTTCAGACTGTTCTGTGTCTGTCACTGTTCTGCATTGTTATTATGTAAGCTCCTGAGAAGTGTGTAATGATAAGTCTTGATTCACTGATGCACAGCAGCTCAGATGATTTATTAGGATAGGAATGTCTGTGCAAAACATGAATGAAGAAGGATTCTTCCTGCAGGAGATTTTGGCTCATTTTTTTTAGCTCTCTCTACACAATTAGCTACAGTATGTTGCTTATTTTGCAAATTTAGAGCCTTGCAAGTTCTACCTCCTTACTTATGTTAATTTCTCATGTGTGTAACAGATTTTTTAACGTGTATTTCCTTTTTGTCATTTAAACTTGCAGACTTACTCTGGCCTTTTCTGTGTGGTCATCAACCCCTACAAGAACCTGCCCATCTATTCAGAGAACATCATTGAGATGTACAGAGGGAAGAAGAGGCACGAGGTGCCTCCACACATCTATGCCATCTCTGAGTCTGCATACCGCTGCATGCTACAAGGTATAATTTATCATTAACCCACCTTTATTGTGTCTGATTACTATAAGGTGCATTCACTGTAATGTGATATATCAGGGTTCTGCTTTGAGGTTCTGGTTAATTTGTCATACAAAGTCATGAGAGCACCATTAACTTCATTAATAAGCAAGCATGGGTGCATCAGGCTGTTTGATAAATCCCTTCATGTATATTTGTAACTGGTCTTTCCTGGCATGGTGTTCGTCTTACTTTCAGGTGATTAGTGTGTGAAGACAGTGTTTAAAGTGTGTGTAATGTGTGTGAAAGGTCTCGAGATCAGAGAGGATGTGACATCACAGACTAAGTCTTAAAAGTTGACCTTCGTCAAGGAGGTCAGGGAGCAGATTAAGTTTCTGTTGGTCAGTATGACAGTCTGGAAAACTGGTGGAAAGGAATAAATGACTGAACTGATCAGTAGTAGGGTTATTTCTAAGCTGGCTCTCATTGGTGCTGGGCAGAGGCAAGCTTAGGTAACTTTTTGGAGTTATTTATCTTACTCATAATCATATATTTAGCTTTTACAGTCATATCATTCTTATTTCTGCTTGTAAAAAGCATAAATTATGTCTTCTTAATTGTTTATCTATAAGAATAGGTTAACTATTTTTTAATGTTCTCTGGATTTTACAGCAGAGAAGGACAAAAAGCCTCTTTCTTTGAGTCAGGAAAACAGTAACATGTTTCAGGTGGTAAATGTGGGATTTTATATAGCCAATGCTCTGAATCAGCAGGATTTATAGAGAAAGTAAAAGAGTGAAGAGAGAAGGAGGCAGAGGAAACAAGTCAACTCAACTTCTGTCTTCGGTTTGTCATTAACTGGACGCTCTGCAGTGATTTCATACTGCACATTCACCACATTGCTGACTCATACCTTCAGACGCAGCTGCAGCATACCTTAACTTAAGGAGGAGATGCAGCCATTACTCATCACCTGTTTTTATTTGATGAAATGGTGTCTCTCTGCATCCTACAACATCCTGCTGTGTGTGAAATGAAAAGGTGTCACCATGGGAGCATGAATTATATAATAAAGACCTACAAGACATTGAGTCACTCTGGATTCTGATCGATGTTGACTGTTTTTGAATTTCTGATTTAGGCCAGTGTTTTTCAACCCTGGTCCT
>JBAMIG010000022.1:3183026-3203238 GCA_037177335.1 Kiunga ballochi
CATCTGTAGCAATGAGAATTGGGGCCTTCCCAAATTTAAACTCTAAAAAACAAAAAGCAGGCATCAAGTGTGTTAAACAGGTGTTGTGTTAAAACCTTTTGCATTAAAAACAAATATAAAATAATCCATTATGAAGCTTACCATTGAGAACCCAGTCCCTCTCCTGTTGGCTTTTATCACCATGGATACCCATAGCCGGCCACCTAAGGAATAAATGATTCAGCCTAATTTCAGATACATTTCCACCAACAGCTTCAGTCCTTCAGGTCATTTAAAGTCCAGACTGATATCTATGGTCTTCAGTTCAGGCTAAAGCTCCAGAGGCTTTAAATATTGTTATCATTTTAATACTATTAGGTTTGATTAATATTCAAGTTGTGTTTGTCAAAACTTGTAATAGTTTTTAATCTGCATTTTATCTGGTGAAGCTATACAAATGAACTCCTAATAGTACTCACCCGTCCCTCCTCATTCTACGAGTGAGGTCATCACATCGCCTCTTTGTCTCTACAAAGATGATGGTCTTGTTCTCTTTCTCACTCATGATTTCTTCCAATAGACGGATGAGTCTAAAAATAAGAAAACAATGGTCAAAACAACATTTACACACCTGTTCTCCAAGTTGATTTCTGACACTAAATACGTACTTGTTCTCCTTCTCCCCGTCATTGCATACATCCACAATCTGGAGGATGTTATGGTTGGCACTGAGCTGCAGCGCTCCAATGTTAATCTGCACATACTCCTTCAGGAAGTCCTCTGCCAGCTGGCGAACCTCCTTAGGCCAGGTCGCACTCCACATTAGAGTCTGACGGTCAGGCTATTAAATAGACATTTCAGAGACACTGCATCAAAATTTCCTGAGACAAAAAAAAAAGTGCGCCTCTGTGTTAGTCTTACCCTGATTTGGTCAACAATTTTACGGATCTGTGGCTCAAAGCCCATGTCCAGCATTCTGTCTGCTTCGTCAAGCACAAGATAAGTGCATCTGCGAAGGTTGGTCTTCCCTGCCTCAAGGAAGTCGATGAGTCTGCCAGGTGTGGCAATGCAAATTTCCACACCTATAAAGCAAAATGGTATTATTAGGGGCAATCTTTTCAGGGTAGCCATTTTTTTTGCTTGATAAAAATAAATGAACGCGTAGTACCTCGTTCCAGGTCGCGGATTTGGGGTCCCTTTGGTGCTCCTCCATAAATGCAGGTGGACTTTAAGCGAGAAGCTCTGCCATATTCTGCAGCCACCTGTTGCACCTGCTGCGCCAGCTCACGAGTTGGGGCTAGCACTAAACACTGAAGGAAAAAGGACAGTTCATAGGGTTTCATCCTGTGATGCACAAACTGCTGTACTTGAGTCAAGTACAAATAACTTGAGAAAAAATATTTTAAAATAAATGTTTAACTTACAATTGGGCCATCCCCACGTTCCAAGAAAGGCTGGTGATTAATATGGACGATTGCAGGCAGCAAGTACTGCAAACATCAATGTTATGCCCATATATAAGAACACATGATTTAACTGCACCAAAAAGATCAAATCAGATAATCTTGTAACTTACAGCAAGTGTCTTGCCAGAACCTGTCTGAGCAATGCCAACCATGTCCTTGCCACTCAATGCCAGAGGCCAGCCCTGAGCTTGGATGGGTGTTGGTTCAGTAAAGTTCTGTTTGTTGATCACCTCCATTACATAGGCTAAAACAAAGAGTACGAACATAAGAGCCACATAATAGAGAGACAAAAATTTCTAATCTAAGCAAAGTCAACTTACAAGGGAAGTTTGCTTCATTGAACTTAATGATGGGATTTGGACAGTCTCGTCCCTTCAGTGTAACAGTTCTGGACCGTCTATATTGGTCAACTTCTTGCTGCAAATGAAAGGTCATTTCAATGGTCATCCACAACTACACAACTCAACATGTGCAGAATAGATTTACGTAAAAGTATGCAGATGTGTGACGTAACACTAAGTACAAACCGGCGATCTGCGGGCCACGTCGGGATGCTGCTGGTAAAAGTTTTTCTCAAACTTTGGGAGCTCGTCCAGGTTCCAATGCTTTTTCCGCAGTCGGTCACCAGGGTTGCCAAACTTTCCGCCACCTCCACCGCGGCTTCCCCCAAACCGAGGAGCCCCACCACCATAGCTGCAAATCAGAGTAACAGATACATTATTAGTTTAACGGCCACGTATGACAGCTTAAAACAATTTAAGACTGCGTTGCTTCCTGTAACGGTGGCTATGGTGTTTTCTAACCAGCATAAGAACAATAGGGGGAAAGCCGGCATTTTGTATTCGCATTCACGCCGCCACATGGCGAAAAGCAGTTTAGCCGTCTATGTTAGCATTAGGCTACTAGCATGTCTCCTAATTTCTATTAAATGCATACCAAAACAGCGAAACAAATTAATTTCATGCTACAAAACGTGATTCTGCGTTTGTTTTCCCATTTGTAATGGAGCTACATGTAGTGGATATATATATATAAACACGCTTTTGTTTGAATGGTAGCTAGCAAAATGTGTATATATCCGGCACGGGCGTATTGGCACGAGGCCAAACAAGGCCTCGAGCCAAAGTCAACGTCGACGTTTTCTTTTACCAGTTTCTTCGATGCAATAAGGATTTTAAACAAAAAATTAGTTAATCTAATGGCTTTTGAGTTATTTATAGTAACTTGGAAACACTGCAACCAAATTGTAACACTTATAAATTAACTGCCCAATCTCTTTTTTGTCGGTTTTAAGTCTTGTCAGCCATTTCACGCAACAGCATACCCTGTTTTTAAGATGTAAGAAAATGCACTTACCCTCTGTCTCTATCTCTGCCGCGGTCTCTGTCAGAATATCCAGGCATGTTGTGATCTAAGTGTATATATATAAAAAGACCCAGATAAATATAATATGACTTTTTTCTGCCGTTAGAAACTATGACCGGCAGTGGTGCTGAAATGCCGGTAATAGGAAATTAGGTCCGGTTTATATGGAAAGAGGAAGTCTATTTCCGATGTAGTAATCCGCGGCACGAGTTTTGACTCCAGTATTCTTCTATGAACATATTGATAGCCTCGAGTTAAAAAAAATACTAGAAGTCTTTTAAAGCAGTGTTATGACAATGATTATGCACTATGATCCAAAACCAACGCTTTGTGATTTTGCTTTTTGAATATAATCAAATAAATACATTGATACTAAAACGAAAAAAAACCCTCTAAAGTATCTACTTGATGACGGTAACAAATGTGAGCGGATGAATATGTACTAGCCATAAAAACTGGTGATTCGGCTAGCTGCCTAGCCGTACATGTGTTACAGAAAGTGACGTCACGGAGATCAACGCAAACATTTTTTATTGAATAATTTAATATGTATTTTTAAATGTATCTTTGTAAAGTTAGTTATATATTGCCTTTTTTTTCCAAATAAGTGTTTAACTTTTACCTGAAATGTCAGTTTTGCTTTTGTAAGTAGTTCTATTTTGTATTAGTAATGTGTTTGAAGACCCTTTTCTTTTAACTAAAAATGTTTTATAAAGCATAGTGAAAACAAAACACAAAGAGTTAGATTTATTCTAAAACGGAAATAAACGAATTTCTTCTTGAAAGCCTTGAATGAGCATTGTGTAATGAAACTTATACACTATCCAAGGTACATGTTAACTTTACATAAATATAGCCAAATAAAAAGGCAGTTTTTTGTCTGTCTCTATCAATAAAGTTGCCTCCATCCATCCAAATCATTTACGGGCATAAAATGTGATTTTCTGCCCTTAAAAAAAAATTTTTATTTCAATCCATTACAGATGTTTACAGATGTACACTGATTAAACACAAAAAAATTGTCCTTAAAATTTCCAAAAATCCCCCACTCATTTAATATTTAACCCATAAGCCCAATCTAGGCAAATTTTCAGAGATCTTACCTCGTAATATCAGTGAGCACCCTGACTGTACTAACAGACACTAATAGTACTAGACCCCCCCCCACCCCAGACATAAAAACAGGACATATTTTTGTACAAGGCCTTCTGTTGTTAGAAAAAGGCAAGTTTAATTAGAACTAATTACACACAAAAATAAAATATTCTTACAAAATGATAGTGTTAACATACATAAAATTGCATCAGTCAGCCAGCTATGAGAGATATAGTCCCACTAGTGGATCATGCTATAAAACAAAAAAATAAAATAAAAACAGTGGCATCCCTCAACTTTGACTTATTTAATAAAAAGTTCATTCTCACAGGAGGCAACTATGGGGCACTGCAGAGCAACATAGTGGAGGTACAGACAGTAGGGTGAACAGCTTGTGCACTGGACTTAAGATGAATATCTGTTGCAGAAGTCACCATCAAAACGTACACAGCAACCTTGTTTTGCTTTGTGCAATTCCTCTTTGCAGTTCTTGAAAATCTTTTTCTACTTAAGGTAAAGATAAATTACAGCTTGTTTGATCCACATTTATGAACAATATTTTATTACTGTACAAAGCACCATCTGAGGACACTTTTCTTTCCCTTCACATACGCTTGTGAAAGAAACTTTTTTTTGTGTGAATGCAAATGTTAAGAACAGTCCACGGTCATAAGGGATTGCTAGACAGGCAGCATTTAAAAAAAACATTCAAGAATTTCATATCATAGAAAACAATCTCGCTTGCTCTCATAAAAACGTCACTGATAGGCTTAAAAACAGCTCATTTCATTCAGCTCACTCCCAACCCAAAACACATACAGAGACATGAAATGACTGTGTTGATGGCCTGCGATAACCATCATTAAAGCAAATGACATGACTTTTTTTTTAAACCCCTTTATCATTAAAAAAAAAGAACAAAAAAAAAAGGATCACAAAAAAATGGCCAAGATTAGTTTGAAATAGAATTGACATCACAAACTACATATAAGATCTCCTGAGACTGTGGCCACTTGGGGCTGTTTTGACCACAAACAGGTATGTGCATGAGTGTGAGTGCACGGGTCATTTTGAGCAGTAGTTGAGTCAGTGAGCACAGTTGCAATATAAAGCAAAAATACAATGCTCTTTAGCACCACGTGGCTGAAAGGTAGTCAAGGTTTTCTTTCTTTTTCTGACATGACAGCACAAAGTATTTAATGGACTTTGGGCTCTTCTGATAAGACGCCATATCTGAATGGCATGTTGTTCCAGTGAAACTGTCCTGCACATTACCATTTACAGCTCAAGGATAAAATCAGAACAATTTAAAGGGTCCTCTTTAAAATGAGGCAAAAATTCAGTCCTTCAAACATAATTATGGCACTCTGGACAGTTTCTTCTATATATATTTTTTCCCCTTTGCTCTTAAAACAAACCTTGCTGTGCAGGAAAGATTCAACAAAAACATAAACCACATCCTTTTAGTGAGATTCAGTCACTATGTTTTCACAAATTATATAATTTAAACAGGAACATGGAAAAGATTCTCCCCATATAAAGGAGAAAAGGGCTTTCTGAAATAGGATAGCAATAAATTATATATATTATATAGAATTTTATTGTTTCTTTCTGAATTTTCTGTTATACAAAAATATCACATTTCAAGCTATTCATTCATTTATTCTTTTTTTTAATGCATTTATCCAAAAACACAGCTAGTTGTCAAAAGGTGTGGAACAGGGTTCCTGGGAATGCAGCGCTCAGGAGCAGAGGATCCTGCCGTCATCTTTGGAGAAGGTTGTAAACAGTCGGCAGCTAGTTTTGCCTTCTCATCCCCCATCATGTCTCCATCCGTGGCTTTACTGCACGTTCGCTTTGAGGCACCAATAAAAGCCGGAGTCACCCACACTTTGGGTCAGATTTTGTCTTTTGTTTAGTGTTTTTTTCTCCCCAAGAGGCTGCGACATCCGGTGATAACTGTCCTCTAGCAAGCAAACCAGTCTGGTTATAGTTTCAGACAGTGTTCAGCGCGGTGAGACGGAGCATTGCTACATGGAAACATTTCTGTCCTTTAAATGCTAAAATGAACTTTAAAACAAAATTAGTAAAGAGTTATTAGCAGCTGAAAAATCCTTTTCATTGATAAAAAGAAGTTATTAAAGGAAGGTTGGAGGGTTTAATAACAACCCAGTCACATGTCCCCTCAACAGTCTGAGTCTCTGGTTTGAAGCAACCATCAATGATAACCTCTCCTCCCTTTCAAATGAACAGATATGTGGACGGTGGTTCTTCATGGTTAACCCATGTTGCTTTAGGTTTTTGTTGAGTTCTACCAGCATCGAGGACTCACTCCACCGCGAAGCCACACGTCTCCTCGATGGCAGTGAGCAGCTTGTCGTACAGTTTGTCGTAATTCTCGTAGGGAGGAATGTCAATCCGGTTAAAACTGCAAAAACACAAGTAGAAACAAGATTATCTTATAATGTACGATAAAATATATTTTCTTGTGTCCACATTTCTCTGAAAAAAGTATTTTAGATAATTATTTAATACATGTTTAACTATTATTACTAAGATCTAAATGTTTAAACATTTTATTGACAAATTAAAGCTGCTTATGGATTGTAGGAGCTTTTTCCAGCAGCTAGAAACTCTTTGGGTGTGAACACAAAAAATACTGAAAATGACTGATTGTGTATCTTGAGGCTTATAATCTTATAATGTGAATTTAATAAAAAATGTTTAAATATATATTTTTCTTCTTTTTCCTCTTTGTTTCCCTCAAACTGTTAAAACTGTATATAAATACAACTAGTCGTCTTTTTGAACAAACACACATCTGGTCTTTATGATTTTCTTCATGTGATTGTTTATTTTATTTTTGGTCATTTTCTGCTTGTGTCCACGTGTTTGTGGAGTGTATTAAAGCTCGTCTTTTCAGACATGCTATAAAAAAAAGAGAAAGAAAAATAAGAAAATGAAAAAAAAGAACAAGACGGATTCTTTTTAGTGAAGACAACAGTGGTTCCTAAAGTGCAGGTTTTGAAAAACCAACGTATGCATTTGAGAAGTTAACATTTTAGCCAGCGCATATACCCACATAGCTGCTGTAAATCTGGGGATAAGCAGCTCTGATTGGGACAAGAAAAGAGGGGAAAAACAGAAAACATGTTCCCTTCTTTTTCTGATTATTGTGCATTTCTTTGTCTGGTATCCAGTATTTATTGTTCACTTCTTGCACTTCTATCTATTTGATCATTTCTCTTCTTTGTCCACAAAAAGCTAAATTTATTCCACAGATGACTTTATATTTACATTACATGCTGTATGAGTAACTTTCATTATTATCAGACATGGTCCTCGTCATTCTGTAAAACCATTGTAGATATTAGAACACAAGAAAGATGACAAACTGGACTCAAATGACTTGTATGAGTCTACATAGAAAATAAAGGTTGATTCTGAAATCAATGCCATGCACCTGATTTAACTCCTTTATAAGCTGCTGATTGATCAGCATGGTGAAGATGGTTAGTAGGTCTCCATTTACCCACACTTTATGCCCCAGTTAGAGGATGAAAAGTTCCAGGTTGTTCAGACGAGCTTCATGCGATCAGAAGCTAATTTAGTATTGATGGTTTTGCTTACCAGGTGTGGGCTTTGGGCAGGTTGTTGGTGCTGGCATCGATCTGGTGGATGGTGAAGAGTCGTGGGCCGGCAGCACCTGTACAAATACAACACATTCATGAGAAGTGTTCACAATGCAAACAGAGATGAAGAAAAAGAGGATTGTAAGAAAAAAATAAGTAAATATAAGTATAATTCTGAACTAAATGTAAAAGTTTCTGTATAAAAGGAAACTTGGTGTATATTTTGTCACAGCTTTGTTTAAGATCCCTGGATCTTCTTTAATCTAGCATCAGATATTTAATTCAACACAAACAGTCAATCTAAAAGTCATAACATTTATAAAGAAAACAAACTTCTTCATTCTGTAAACATTCAGACAACTTAACACAGCATTTAGTTTAATGTTTCTATGCTAACTGTCTCTTTTGTCCACCCAGTAACACACTGTGAGATGGTTGTGTTATATAAGGCGTGGAAAGGTGATGTCTGCCAGTCACCTTGTACTCATCAAGCCTGGTAGCTCTGTGTCTGGGAAGCACTCAGCCAGGACGGACCCGCTGAACCACGACGCTGCCAGCAAGCAGAGGGTTCATGCCGGGTCAGAGCAACCCAGAGACACAGACTCACACAGAGTCCCAAAAACACACCATAAACTATCACCTCAGTGAGCGACAGAAGAAAATCCCTAAAGCTACGAGACCTGGACGATGTGAAGTCATTTGTCCTTTTTATTTATTTTTTTTACCTTGGAGGGCCTTAAAACCTTGCAGGGGAACTCTTGACGATCCTGTGACAAACTGCAGCAGCCGAGCTCGGCGCTCCTCATCGAACGACTCCACAGCTTTCCAGAACCATTTGACGATGTTGCTGTCTGGAGTGCAGTGTTTCAGCCGTGTGTTGGACTTCCAGTCGTTGATGTCAATTTTGCCCAAACCGCAAACAATCAGCTGCAGACAAAAGAAATATTTCAACATGTGAAATAAAAGAAGCATGCAAGATTAAGCTGAGCAATGTGGCATCTATGTGGAGGTCAGATGTTTCCATGCACTGTATAAAAAGACTTTTTGTTATTGTCTGAAGTTAAATGAGGCTACACTTCTCTTGTTATAGGTTAGTTAGGGGACCAATTATTTTGTGTTTAAGTCTCCTAATAATGAGAAAGCATTTCAGTAAAATGTGCTGTAAACAACGATTACGACCGACCATAGTGTTCTGTGCAGGGATCCTTATCTCGTATCCTTATAAGGCTGGTTGGGGGAACAGCACACCTATACTACTGCCAGTATTTCAGACAGGTCTTATAGTGATCTAAGCATTTGGCAAAAATACCTTTATTATAAGAAATATCCAAACATTGTCCAAATGTCTTTGAAAGCAGCAAGCTTATCAACTGTTTGCTCTGGTCACTCTGTTATTAAATCACATGCATTTCAGAAGTTTAGACATTTTGGCTTTGAAAACAGGTCTTCAATCTGCCTGAGACCAGAGCTGGTGGTTTTCTGTACAACCCTGCTTTAATGCAAAGCCCAATAATTCCCTGGATCTCAGTACCATTAACTGGTTTCCATTAATCCTTTTGATTCTCATGGTGATTGTCATTCCAGCCTCTTATATTTTGTCTAGTCTCCCTGGTAGTGTTAGTTTCCAGAGCAATAAGATCAACCATCTCAGGTGTAATGAAGAACTCTGGGCTTGAATTCTCAATGTTTCAGCAGCCTTAAATCTTACTACCCTATAGGTCTGTTGGAAATGCTTCAGTGCAATAAAATGTACTGATTAAATGTGAAACATATGAACATTTAAAAACCAATGCTTCTCTTCAGGGTCATAAATGACCCCACAAGAGTTTCCGATGTATACGCTACAGTAATTGGTTGTGTTGGGGTAGTAGACCAACAAACTCAATATGGTTGGGGTTGTAAATGACTCCACATGGTCTCTTGGGGGTTAAACAATATATGAACAAGTCCAGATGATGGTGTTAGTTTGATTTTGAAGGTTAATATTGAAGTTAATTGGAGGCACACCTGCTAATAAACACTGCTCAAAGTGTGAATCAGCAGCATTACCATGTTAGTAAAAAAACACTTCTGGGATAAAGGTTTATTTGCTTTGGAGGAGCTTATGCCAGATCTGGATCAGGGCATCAGACAACCCTCCAGAGGCGCAATTATGGTGGCCATCTCTTTCATTCAAATTTTATTCCTACTATGAGTTTGACTCTGTCGTCTGATCATGACCGTACTCAAGACGTTGCATAGGAATAGATGGAGGCCACACACACACACACACACACACACACACACACAAAACCTCCTTTTGAGTGGTCTTGAGGAATTTCCACATTTCAGGATGATCTATGCAACATTCAGCTTTTACATGGAAGCATTTAGATGCCGCTACCTCCAGCTCCTTCTCGTCGAACGCCTTGAGGAGGTGTTGGGGGATGACCTCATTGAAGCCCTTTTGTAGAGCTAAAAACTGAGCCTCGATGCCCCGCAGGAAACGCCAGTTGACATAGAGGCGCACATACTCCTTCTTGGTATCCTGCGTGACAGAAATGCTCTTGCCGTTGGGCTTGAGTTCATGCTGGATGATCTCTCCGTAAGCATTGTGCTCTACACAAAAGGTGTGGTCCAGCACACCTGTGATGTCATTGTCCCTGGTGTCAGAACAACATGCAAGTAGAAAACAGGTTTTAATGGTAAGATGGGTGAGCTAAACATGGACAGCTATTTGTCATTAAAACTCTGCAGCTGGTTTCTCCTTTTTAAAAAAATCCCTGATTTAAAATGTAGATAAAAACCCCTGGAGGGCGCTGTTGTCAAGGTAAAAGAAGAGGTTCACATTTGACATTTTTCTGTAGCTTCCACAAGCAGAACATAGGAAATCAGCACATCATCTTGTACGTACAGGATCCAAACGAGGCTGTTGTGCAGGTCGGGGTCGACGGACTCCATGTCGTCCAATGTGATGGGTTTTCCCAGCAGCTGTTTGTAGAAGGGTAAGGTGAAGCCCCCGTCTATGTAGTGGCCATGGAACACGGCCATCCCCATGATGCGGCCCACAAAGTGAAAATAAGACAAGTGCTCCTGCAGGGAGACAAAAACTCTTTCAGTTTCTTAATGATAAGAAAGCAGCGAGTTACCAGCATAGCTCCCAACCCCTCTGACTCCTGAGGTGTTTCTCCCGATGAATCAGACAGGAAAATACGAAGCTATCTCTGCAGAATTCAAGCTGTAAATAACCAGACAAAAGGAGTCCAAACACAATAGATGCATCACTCAAGCAGACATCCTCTTGCTAAATAATATCCACTAACTAGACGGCTGCAGGTCAGCGCTAGTATGAAGTTACGCAATAGTGGACAAAAATGTGGTGCAACTTCAAATGGTTTCTGTCAGTTTAATGCATTTCCAGCTTAATGTATAATTATAACTGTGCCGCACCTCATAGTGTGATTCAATAATTCAATCTGACTGAATATTTTGTTTGGAGGTAATGAACAGGAGTTGATGCAAATAAAGAGAATATAAGGCAAATTGACAGATTGTTTTCCTTTTAAAACATATACAGTGTCCTTTATTATCAGTACCTTGTTAAAATAAAGCTGATTTTTAAAACTATACTACAGCATCCATAAATACCAACCATGATCAAGAAATATGAACGCTGTAAAAGAGTGGTAGCTCTTTCTTCACAACTCCTTTTTGTTTCTTCTGCAGATATGATTTATGCATTTCAGTGCTGCTGCATCCCGACCCTCACATATCCTTACTTTAACCTAAGCAGTTAAAATGCTGACTCGTATTGTTGGTCCAGTCGAGGACTGGTCCAGTTTTCCACCTTCCAGGATTTGTCTTGTAAAGTTTGCTTTAAAGTGTTCATCAATTCACAATTTTTGTTTATCTTCCAACTAAAAGTTGCCCAATGTATTTAATGGCATTCTCCACTTTCATGGTAAACACAGGGAAACTAGCAGGAGCTTTACACCGCTTTGCACTGACAGGTCAAAAGAATCACAACGTAGCTGAAGTATCTGTGCCCGTCTGGCTAGTGGAAACGAGACTGAAATTTGGGTTTAGAGAAGCAAACTGCACTAAACTATCCAGTACCGACCCAGACCTAATGGAAGAAACAGGGCCGAACAAATCCTGGGTTTTGTCTACATTGCAGTTATTGAAATATTTGCAACAGAATTGACTGAATTTATGTTAGTAGTTAGAATTGCATCATCACAAATTCCCACTGGGACCAAAAAATAAAGCTGAAAAATAATAAACAATCCCTTTTCTGAATTAAATTCATATTTAACTTGAAGCATGACATTTCTCAAAAATAAACACTGAAACTATAAAATCTAGTGGTACTTCTTCAAGTTGCACCCAATAGAAACTTCTCTGGTCATTCTTTAAGCATTTACCTCCGTCATACACTGCAGAGTAGATCGTTTTCTGGATGCAACATTCAAAAGTTGGTTTCAAAATGGAAATGATCATGTGACTCACAGGATTGACAGCAGAGTCTGGGTTAATTTGCAGCGTGTAGATGTCATCACGCGAATACTGAAACAGGCCGTAGTATGGGTTCAGCATCTCATGCGACAGCAGGTAGAGCCACTCCCTGCATAGAGGAGAAAGAAAAAGGGGAATGATGAGGAAGATATCTCTTACAGCCTCAATACTCAAAGTTCTTAATGTAAGAAACTCATGTGGAAGAAATGACTTGCTCCTAAACAACAGGTACATAGATGAGGGGCTCCTCTATCAGGAGGAGGCTCATCATGTCCGTCGTGACGCAGCATTTTTCATTGCCAGTGCTTCTTACCGGGCCACTCCTCCATAGTCGAGGCCTTCTTCACCTCTAAACTTCACCATTAGCCTTTTCCACAGATCCTTCGGCCTCATCTTCATCACCTGCCGATAGGATTCCTGCAGGGTAAACAGAAGCATCTTGTTTCACCAGCTTCTGATGCAAAACGTGCCGCTGTTTTAAAAACAGGCCGTTTTGAAAGGCCTAAAATGCTATAAGGACTTTTATCTATCAGTTTTGACAGGAACAAGAAGCTCATATTGAAGAAGCCATTTCTTCCTCTGTTGTGAGGCAGAAATCTGTCCACCTCAGTCAGTGTTCACCCACGTGCACACAACTCTCAGTGTCAGGGGGAGGGTTCATTTAAACAGGATTAGGGGTAGTTACAATAAACACAACTATAAGACTCTAATAACACAGACCCTTTCGCTACAGGTTCCACTATGCCATCAAGATAGAGCAGACAAGGTAAAGGCGCTGTGGCTGTCTTATAATATACATACTACATACTAACAGAGACAGACCGGCAAACACTTTCCTATTTAGGCAAAACTTAATGGTCCAAGTCAGTCAGTCTGGAGCAGCTATGCAGTTATTTCTCACTCACCCTCACGCATCCCCCCTCCTCCAACCCACCCACACACACCACATATCCTCCCACCCTCTCTCACATCGAGATCAGCCAACAAAAATGTCTTCGTTCAGATTAACAGACGCTGCCTTTCCAGCACATTCCAGCACATATTTTATGAGGGTCAGACAGTCTGTTACAGGTGGTGCTGTTCTGATGAACCTCCTAGATGTAAGGAAACAATTAAATCATTTCCTCCCCCATGGAGAACATGCTCCACTACAACAAGAAGTCTGCTTTAGATGTTTGAACAGAGAGGCTTCACACATCATAGACAACTCTGTGCTTTCACAGCCAAGCTGCTCTGGGCAGTGACCTTTGTAGGAGAAGATAAGCAGAACAAGGGAGGCAAACACCTTCACTGCATTTTACAATAACTTTAAGCCTATAGAAAACTTTTGCAATGAAACACAGGTTGTTCCATTTGTGAGGCATAAGATGTACTGACATTAGTAGGAAATTGAGGTTATGATAAATGTTGATGATGTTTTGAAAATCTGTATAGTGAAAACCAGATGATCCAGTTATTTTATGGAGTTTTAGATCAAAATAAATCCAGTGGTTTTATACTGGAGAAGACTTTAAAAGTTTCCTTTATGAAAAAGGTTACGTATCAAGATTAGAAAGAAGTAAGATCAGAAAGAAACGATAATTAAAAATACAAATAAAAAGTAAACAGATGTAAATAAATAAAAATATGTTGTTTTTTTACAAATAATAAAATAAAATAAACATGACAAAAACAATTGTATAAAAAGAAAATAAAAAAACCAAAAGTAGTCTAAAAATAAAGGATAAAACACTAATAAGAAAAAATACTAATAAAAGTAAAAAGCTGTCTGAAAACATTGCTTCTAAACTCACTTCAAAGATCTCTTCACGGGACACCTCAATGCGGCAGTGGCCAGCCTGGGGCTGCTGCTGGGACAGCTCCTGCCGGAGGATCTTCAGCTTCTGAACAAGGTCCCTCTTGTATTTGGGCACTGTGAGACACTCTGCCTCCTCTGGGAGCTGACCAGGAGACACCAGAGCCTGCTGGACCTGATCCTTCATCTGGTTCTGACGACTGTAAAAGCAATAGGATGGACAGAAAGAGAGACGTGACGAAGCCATAAAGCAACAAACCGACAGAGACGGAAAACATGAAACAATGTAAAGATGTAAAAAAGAAACAAAAGCTACAAACAAAATCAAGTGAGAGTAAAAAGTCAGCAAAAACAAGTCAAAAATAACAGGAGTGTCAGGAGTTTGTTCTCCATGCTGAAAGCAAAGAACGAAGAGTAAACACACTGGGGTCATCTGGGAAGCGCTTCAAGTCAAACAGCTGCCTCACAGACAGATACACAGATATATTTTATAGGTGGAGGTGTGATTACTGAGGGGGTAACACATCTCCTTTATTCACTCACTGTCACCCTATGATATCTTCCTTTCTAATTCTCTATTCCTGCAAATGACCTGATGATCTAACAGGCATGGCTGAGCTAAACACATTTTTAATAGATGCTCAGCTGTGTGTGAGTCATCTACACTTGAGCTAAAGCAGACTCTTACAGCAACAACTTTAAAAGTCTGCTTTGTCCCAGCTGCACAAGAAAAAACTAGTTGCAGAGACACCACGTCTCTGCAAGTCCTACAGATGTAAGCCCCAATTAAACAGACCTAAAACATGCAGTCCCTCTACTGGCCTGAAGGGGGCAGCTTTTCAGACAGCACAGACCCCAGCTAAGCTTATTTTTTTTTCCTCTAGCTCAATGTTTAAAAGATTTCTGTATCCAGACGGCAATCCACATCACCTCCACAATGTAATAATGTGTTCCTTCACCCTAATATGTTTTATGAAAATCGGTCAATGGCTTTTTCAGTAATCTTGTTTACAGATAAATAAACAAATTCCTGAAAACATAAGCTCCTTGGCCTAAACTAAAATATGAACAATAACACATCTATAGAGATGTTTAAGTGACAATTACCAAGCTTTGTACTTACCTCAATATTTTTCTGCTAAGTTCGCAATCTTAGTCACAGGTTTCCAAGTATACCCCGATATATTACAATCATTTTACCCATTTTAATCCCATGACATGGACAAGGATTAAGGGGAAGTTTATAAATGGAAAGT
This sequence comes from Kiunga ballochi, assembly GCA_037177335.1. Lineage (NCBI taxonomy): Eukaryota > Metazoa > Chordata > Actinopteri > Atheriniformes > Pseudomugilidae > Kiunga > Kiunga ballochi. Next base: position 3,198,109 of record JBAMIG010000022.1, read on the forward strand.
CTGTAAACAAATGGTGTGTGTGGTTTCAGTTGATTCTTGGCCAGGACTTTTTTAATCTAATATTAAAACATAAAAACAGTCAAAAGAGCCTTTAAAAGGTCTACTTAAGGATCATGTCCACAGTGGTCTTTTGCACTTTGGTGGGGGGGTTGCAGGCTTGCTCAGTTTAACGAGTTAAACACCCCACTTTGCAAGTGGTTCAAAGGTTAAGATGATTATTACACTAACTTTTCATCTTTCAGAGTAAATCAAATTACCAGGCACGTCCACAAGTCCATTTCTAAATATAAAAAAATAAACAATTTAAAGTTCACTTAGTTGAAGATTGCTACTTTACAGTATCCACCCAGCAGATTGCAATCCCCCATCACCACAATGACCATTTTCCTGAGCAAAGTGACCGAGTTTGCTTCCTGATGTGTGCGCTGTAGAATGCAATTTGGCTTTTCAATCACTTCCTGCTATCCCAGAAAGCCACGGGGCCCCAAAGGACGGCCGAGACCTCCTCATGAATCCTTTTATTTCCTGCAGACTAGACTCAGAAGGAGGGATGGCGGGACAGGGAGAGGAAAAGCAGGAAGGGCACTCTCCTGACAGCACCCAAACACAGCAGACGGCTCAAAGGGTGGGAGGTGGTGTGGGAGCATCTTTCTCTGCACTTTCACCCATAAATCTTATTTTGTTGCTTTGTCTTCTCCAGCTCTTTCCCTCATAGTTGCGGGCCCCATAGACCTCTGTTCTCCTTCCAGCTGCTTACTGATGAGCTGCATGCTTTGCTACAGAGGCACGATGTAAGCACTTTCTGTTACCTGCTGGACGATGAGGGGATGTGGACTTAGCAGAGAAAGGCTCACAGTTATGTGCAGATTAAAAAAATAACTATAAAGTGGAACTTTGATGGACATATAACTGCATTAAACATTTTTGTGGGATGATGGCACATTAGGGGGAAAAATGTCTGAAATTTCTAACCGAATAAAAAGCAGATGTCGAACAAATAATGAGAAAAAGGAGAAAAACTAAACTGCAAAACTAACTCTAGAAAGTTTTAACGTCATTCAGTATCAGTCCCACCAATTTAGCCATTATGAAAGCATTTTAATTCTTTTTAATACATTTCTTTATATAAAAAATATACATTAAGAAAATACAACTATTTATTATTCCATTACACGGGTAAACAATCTGAACAGAGAAACAACAAAATAGATATATAAAAGGTTCAAATCTCAACATAAACAGCAGATTCCCTCATTTTTCTCCCTGACGGCTTTGTCATTTAAATCCAAACGCTCTCTGACATCGAGCCAGTTCTCAAACCTAAAACTAAAAATGTCAGCTCTCAACAGACACCAAAAAAAGATGCTCAAGCACCACACCACCATGCTCCGCCAGGCTGCCACAAATGTTCACACAAGTGCTGTACTACACACCATATTTCAGTCAAATAAAACACGTTTGAGGAAGTGAAGCAATAATGTCGCTGCAACAGTAAAAAGTTGAACAAACGTGGGTCCAGATGTGGTACCCGTCCATCTTTTAAGCTGCTTCACAACCACTCTGCAACAAGCAAGTCATCCTTCCCACTCCGGATCTTCCACAGATACATGGACTACAGACCACTCATTTAAAAATGAATGCAGCAACATGTATCACCTGGAAACCAACTAAAATCACATCTTATAAAATGTGTGTGGTCATTTGAATATATTGTTTATTTTGGGAAACGGTGAGTTTTAATGCAGCCAGATGAGTTAGACATCAAGGAACAGGACCTCCAGCTGTTGATGTTTACTCCTGCAAAGTGAGGTTTAACTGGTTTAAACTGGAATTATTGTTGGCCGGTTTTCATCAAAAAGCACAAAGGTTCATACTCTATAAACTAAATGGCTAAAAGCACCATCTGTGTATCTGACCTGTATAACTACACTTGCTTTTTCCCCTTTTACAATATTATGACCCTTAAATGACCCTTGAAAGGATCAAAATAAACTCCCATTCCTTCTAAATATTCAGCTCCCTGACTGCAGTAGACTTTTTTCATTCGCTAAAATCAAATCTCAGTTATCATATAGATAAAACTCCACCTGCATGATAATAAATAAGTGTAAATCCGTAAGCACAAATTTAAAGAAAAAGAAATCACAACCTTCAACCAAAACACCTGTCTGAGTCTAAGATGTGTATCATTTGGGGGTGATCATGCTTCTGTCAAGAGGCCTTACCAAAAAAAACATAATTATGAGCTTTTTCAGAGGGAGACAGGAGGAGAAGAAAGAGGGAGAGGACCAAAACAAATAAAAAATACAAAATAAAAAACGAAAAATGAGGTCTTTCATCCATCAAAACAGGAAACAAAGGAACTTGATCTGAGGGTTGATGCATTCTAGCTCAAAGAGTAATGAGGTCATGGTGGGGGACGCCCACCAAGCCACCAGTACACTTCTTCACCTCTGGGTAATTCTGCTGTATATATTTAAACAGCTGCACCCGAGGAGAAAAAATTCAGAACGTGTGGAACCATGGATGCAGACATGTCGCAGGCAGAGAAGTGTGAACTGAAACACACCGATCCACACATATGGACACGCAAACCGTTCATTCATTGAGGTGGGCATTGGATTTATGCTTGCTTTATTCCACAGCCACATCAGACTCACTTTTCACTCCGTTTTCTGATGTCTGGCCAAAGACAGCTTTGTGACGGATTGTGTGCTAAAACGCCTTCATGATTAAAACCTCTGCAGCGCTGAGGAATGCTTGAACCGTCATTTAGAAAGAAGGGGCTGTGGGGGGGGGTGAAGCATGTATACATTTCTGAGTGCATGCGTGTGTTCTTACTGAAATTTGCTCAGAAGAGGGTCTACAGCCAGAGTTGAACCACTGCAGGTGGTGAACACTTCTTGGCACAGTGTAAAACACTGACCGAGTGGGAGGCAGAGTAACTAAAATGAATAAATGCTACTACACTGTGTGTTCCTGTCTGCGTGTAAACTGTACTGCTGGAGTGAAGCCCGAACCTTACCTGACATTTTGACTTTCCACCCCTCCTCGAGAACCATTGGGACTTGGACTGCAAAGAAATTCAGGTTTTAGAAAAGTTGTTATAATTAGTTTCACTCATGATGTTTTACTGTTTTCATTGAGTTGTGATTTGTACTTTAAGACTAGATGCAGGTTAGCTGAGAGCCGTGGGTCAGTGAACTGCGTGGTTCGGTTGTTATGGTCCACGAAGTAAACCCTTCCCGTCGCTGTGTTCCGTATCTCCCATCCTGGTGGTAGAGGACCGAGTTCCTCACAGTTCACATTACTTAGATCTCTGAGGTGCAGGAGAGAAAAAAGTATGTGAGAATATAAGGAAAGAGATCGTAGGGAGGGATAGGGGGAAAAGACAGCCAGGGCTCACACATGAAGCTGTAGTTACAGAACATACCAAAACACTGACTAACTGGACAGCCAGATTCAGAGAGGTTCAAGAAAACACTTTAATTTATTTTTCTTCTTTACCTTATTTACTACTGCCCTGCAACCCCAGCAGAAAATACAGCAGGCTTGCTACATTTTACCCATTTTTCTGCATTTTGGGGTTACATTTTTTTCTCCCTTTGGCTAAGTTAAAGGTGTGGCTTTACAAAAAGCCTCTAACTGGAGTCATAAAAATGTCTTCCATCTCATTTTAACAGGCGTTATCAGTTAGATTTGATTAAAATGTGCACTAAAGCCTGATTTGGTAAAGCACACGTTGATAATATGTCTGTGCATTCTTGTAGAATATGGTATTCAATAAGACACGTCTTAGGAGTTAAGAGCCTCCTGAGATGTGCAGGTTGTTCAGAGTCCCACAGTGCTTCATTTCAAAATGTGCCTCAGGTGACGAAGCATATTATAAACCCGACAGCTAGAAACTAGGAAAGCAAGTGTTTTTTCCTGCTTAATGAAAAAGTTCTACATGTTTTTGTCCATTCTTGGCTTAACTACTGTAATTCATTACACTTTTATCAAGTCTCCGTTGTCTCCAAATGAGTCAAAAAGTTGCAGTAAAACTGTATTATTAGGACATCACCTAAATACATATCAGGCTTACTGAGGGGTATGTGCCCTCCTCACCATTGGTTTCCTGTTAACTGTTCCCAGATCACAGAGTGTGACAAAGAGAGATCAGACTTTTTCCATGGAAGCCTTCAGGGTATGAAACTCTGTGCCCATCAGACACTCCAACATCATCAAGGTCTTTCAGTTTTATATCCCTTTAGGAATGCTTTCTACGCATTTAATTATTAATATTATTAATATTACAATAATTAAAAGCACTGGTAATTTTATCAGAAAGGATACTTTTTAAACATGTTATTTATCTATTGACTGAAATGTTATCCTCAAGTTTTATCAAAATAATACTGTTTATTTTATCGTTATATTACGTAATTTGGGATATTTGTCTAGATGGGTGCAATAAAATGTACTTTTATTATTAATTATCCACATGAACATGTATAACAGAGATTGAGCAAATACTGGACTACACTGGGTGTACGTCAAACATGCTTAACTTTAATTTGCAGACATTTACATTGAATATGTGAAGCACCAGGTGTTGCTGCTAGCATGAAATAGCTTTATTATAATGTTTAATTTGGTTTCATTAAAACAGAAGAAAAGCAAAAAAACAGCAAAGTACTACACATAAATGAGAAAAAGAAAAAACAGCCACATATCTGGAGAAATTTAGTCTGAATTTATTTTTATATTTGTTATAAAAAAAAAAAAGCTATGCTGCACGGAATAAAATGGACACATGGTTCATAACAGCCACACCGTATTTTCAATACAGTGGTACCTCTACTTACGTACGTCTCTACATACTAAATTTTCAGGTTATGACATATTTCTTCTTGTAACGAAAGGAAATTCAAAATACGGAAGGCAAAATACTGCATGGGCTGCTACTTACTGAACACTTTATAGCTGCTCTGCCATTGGCTATTGCCTAGCATTTTCCTGGCATCCAATTGGCTCAATATAAACATGAAGTGTTTATATCAGTGTGTTACATGAATGTGTCACTCATGTATGGTTTGTGCTGCCTTCCCCAGGTGATTTTAATATTGCTGATGAGTGGTGGCCTCTTCC
>JBAMIG010000022.1:3313409-3323865 GCA_037177335.1 Kiunga ballochi
CCAGTAGGAAGCGTGTTCACACCAGTAGGAAGCGTGTTCACACCAGTAGGAAGCGTGTTCACACCAGTAGGAAGCGTGTTCACACCAGTAGAAAGCGTGTTCCCAGTGGGAAGCATACTGAAATATGTCCTGCATTGTAAAACTACCCATGATCCTTCCAGAGAAACGTTCTCACATTAATGCATAAATAAGAGGCGAGCAGCACTAAATCATGTTTTTAGAATATCAGAAACTATAAAAAGAATAATCCCTCCCTCCCTCACACTCACCAGGGAGGATTATACAGTGAGTTTAATCCAAGGCGAGTCTCTGCAGCAAGTTTAGGTATGGATGCTAAGGTAGAATATGTAGGCATCATAGATGGAAAATAAGAGGAAAAATCCTTTTAGGCACCAGGAAGGCATAAAGCTTTAAACAAGCTGATCACGCCTGAGGATCTGGACAAGCCCAGGGTTTCAGTGTGAGCGCTTTAAATAGTTCATAGTGGAAAACTCTCTACTTATGCCTTTTTAATCATCGCTGTGCCTTCATGTAATATCAGTGCATCATATTTATTTCATAATGTGATGCCAAGCAGCACCGGGGCCTTAAATTGATTAACTTTCATGTTTAATTATTACATCTCCTATCAGGGTTGAATCCAGCCTGATAAGCACAAATAAAAATGTGTCCTCTGAATTTGCTTTGACAGGTTTCTGAATAGCACACCTTTAACGGACCAGCTAACTTACCTTGAGGATCTCTCCACGCTTGAAACTAAGCTCGTCATCAGCAGTAGCTTTAAAGTCGTATTTGGCGATAGCCTCCATGGTCCCCGCGGCGTGTCAGCAAACAGCTCGTCTGTTGCGTCTGTGTGTGTTCGCCTTTTCACCGGCCAAATTAAAACTATCCAGCCTTCTGAAGGCAAACGCTTGTTTTTCTCCAAGTCTCTCCTCCGGCCGTTGACCCGTTGCTTTAGGGCTCAGACCTCACATAAAGGTCACAGCACAGTACCTGCAAACAAACAAGCATGTGAGAGTCAGGCTGCTGTTTGCTGATGCAGCTGCAAGGGAGACACATTTATGCTCAGCATAACAACCAGCATCACACCTCACGTTTACAGACTAATTTAAAGCTTAAACATGTTTAAAAAAAGGCTCTCAGACCTGGATGTTGTTGCTGCCACAGAAAAAAAGGATTTAATCATTCAGATATAACTGGATAACAGCAGACTAGTGGTACTGTGGCTAAACTTCAGGTTACTGAGTTAAAGAGATAAAGGAAACTTATCCCATTAAGTTGTTCTCTAACAGCTCTGATGAGCTCACACTAATACAAGTCAGTACCTGATAAGACCATTAAAGCTGAAAGCCAAATGACTAAAGATTAACTCCAGTTTGGCAACTCAGCGAGTAATCTGTGATTTAGTCAAGGTAAAAAACTCTGTTTAATAAAGTCCCAGTTTAACAGTTAACACGTAAAACCGATTATAACGCCTCTAAGAAGTAGATCTGATGATCACAGCAATAAATCAGGAGGATTAGTAGGGAGTAACACCTGTAAACAAGTCAACAGATGTGCAGTGAAATATACCAGAGGACAAAGAAACACCAGCGGTAGCATGAAATATTAAAAAGGGGAAGATGGGGTCCGAGGGGAGGCGATCTGCAACAGCCTTACAAAAGGTTTTCCTCAGCCTAAAAATCACCACCAAAGCATGTTTACACCGTTTCCAGCAGACTTTTAGCAGATCGATCCGTTCCAGTGATCAGACTGCGCCCACTCTTCTAGAACATTAGTTAGCAAGCCGGCTAACTGTCGGGCAACAACAACTGCGCTACGGTGTGATCATTAAACTTCTCACTGCAGCTCGTTCTAACACAACGACACTAATAAAAACACCACCATTATTACTGAACACGATCTGTGTTTCCACCCCAGGGCCTGCTGGCCAGCTTCATGTTGGTAAATGTGAAAAGGGAAGAAAAGAGCTTTTTTTCACAGCGCAAGCTGCTGCAGCTAGCTGAGAGGCACAGTTAGCCTGCTAACATTTGGGAACTTGCCTAACCGTCGAAAATCAGAGTATTTTGTACACAACTTCTGTGGAAAGAAAAAAACACTAATATAACTTACCAGTCACAATATTTCGTTACGACGCTGCCACTGTAATAAACAAAACGCTATGGTGTAATTAAGCTCTCCCCGTTTCCTCTAGAGAGGCAACAATCTGTGTGTAACGTCGCGTCCACCCGTCCTACGAACCTCAGCTAGCTACTAGCATTAGCTTCTCGACGTGTATTTCCGCTTCCTCTTCTCACGAGCAGGCTGTGCGTGCTGCTGATCAGCTCCTCCCTGTCACTTTGCTCCCCTCACGCGCATGGTACTTTCACTACTAAAAACAAACAACGTGTATTTCTGTGTATAAGTACTGGGACAGTTGTAATAAATACTCTTTCTGCTGCTTTCTGCTGTGGATCTGAGACTAACATGTGAGGATGATCTGTACAGATTTAGTATAAGACACAAAATCTTGTTTAAAGGAAATGAAAAGGGTTTAATTAATTAGTTTTATAATGGAAGCCACTTTTAGTCAATTTTAAGTAAAAAAAAACCCACACATGTCATTGTATAAATATAAGGCGAGGCAAGTTTATTTATACAGCACCTTTCACATACACGACAATTCAAAGTGCTTTACATGGAAACAGTTAAATCATTAAAGATATAGAGAAGAATTAAAAACAGCAAAAATCACAATAATATTATGAATTAAATAAAAGTAATAAAAGTCTTTATCAGATAAAGTTACTGTGCAGATGTCATTCATAGGCATGAAAACGAAATGTTTTTAACCTGGATTTAAAAGTGTCTCCATGTGGTGAGAGTTTCATCTCTACTGGCAGTATAAGATTCACAATCATAATAATTACACTTAAAGCCTCAATTATGACATAAAAAGTAACAACCAGAGAGCAAGTCATAAATGTGGTCATTATCATGTGATCGTATTTAATTGATTTAATTATTCTGAATACTATCTTGTCTTTAAAAGGTGTCCATATGATTTATTCTTTTTTATTAGTAATAATTTGGTTTTTAAAAATAGTACCATACATGGAAAACATGAAAAAACAAGATCATTTATGCATAATGTGTGATGAAAAGGCCTCAGATAGTCCTGGGACATCACTGTCCTGAAGGTTTTAGTTCTTTCCCTGCTGGCTCATGGTCTTTACAACAACCTGTTGAATCATTTTGTTGTTAATCAGGTGTGTTGGAGCAGGAAGTGGCCAGAAGCAGCCGTGGCCTTGAAGGCCTGCAGTGTGAGATCTCTTTGCTAACACACACAGGCTCGTCCTCTGTGTGTCTCATAAGACGGCATGTCTTTACTGATGTAATATTCTGTCATCTGTTTAATGTTTTTGCACATCTGCTTTTCATTTCGCCGGTTATGACAGCGATGAGGAAAAGCTTGACAACTCTGCCACCAAGTGGAAAGTTTTGCAATGTGATGAGGTGTGCAGGCCCAGCTTTCCATGTCTGCACAGAACCACCACTAGGATGATCCACTGAGCCTTTTATCCACATTATATGCAGTGAAATGCAAACAGGAGCTGTGCTCACATCCCAGAAGGGCCAGTTTACATAGTTTTCTCTGAAATTGGTGCTGCGGGTCTGAAGACATCACCAGCTTTTTCCCTCTCTTACACTCTCAAAGGAGCTGCTGCAGCACATGCTGCCCATCACTGTGACTCTTCTCTGGCCACCAGTGACTGCTGACAAGCACCAGTCGCCTTCAAACAGCCATCTGCCACCATCTTCAGGATGCAGCATCTGTTCACATCCAGCATAATGAAGGAGGAATTTCCATTTCAAACGGTACATGCCAGGTGATCATATACCCCGAGACATTTCAGGACGTCTGTAATGGGAGTCATTTTTACGTCAAGTCCATATCAGAGGGGAAAAGGTTATTAAATGACAGCTATAGTGGAAAGATCTAGAAGCACAGAGAGGGAGAAGAGAAGCAGGAGATGTTGACAGGTTGTAATGGAAGCATTTGGAGCTGAGTTTCTGTACCTTTGCTGCAGACTAGGTGTACAGCTACTCTGCCCAGAACACAGGAAACAAACCAATGGTTCAGGGTGACGACTGAGGGGACTAAAGGAACCATTTCTCATTCCAGTGAATCAATAAATCACAAAGCAGGAAAGTATCGTATGCTGGCTCCCTGCATGCATATCTAAATCATCTGAAAGAGATTGTGTGCAGCAGAGGAGCACCATTAAAGGAGCTGCACACAGGTGCATGTGATGCATGTAGGGATGTGATGGCATGTAAACGGTGGCCCTTAGATGATGCAATGCTCCCAAAACCTCACAACCATTTTAAATCACCTGCTGAAATAAGTTCCCTGGCTGCGCAGGAATTATGTTTCAGTATCTTTTAATGCAAGATATTATTTCTGCATGAGATGCTGGTTTAAATGCCTCTATGCTTTATGTCCTGTGTGGCCGTTTGTCCAGAGGCGTAGCTGTATTTATCCACTGCGATAAACAAAACATTTCTGTCATTCAGTTCATTTATTTAGTCAATAGATTTAGAATTTAATGAGCCATTTTTTTTAGCTTTTCATAATGGGATGGTGTTGTTGTGGTTATTGTGAGCAACTTTGTGGCTACAAATGACCATAATCACAGCAACACATGCTATGCTAACCAGTCTGCATCGTGCTCCCTTCAAGGTAACCCACTGGAAATAGCTTTTAAACCGAGACACCTGGAGAAATGAAGAGTAGTAAGTAAGGTCAGTTATATTTTTATGTTTACATGGGCTGAATTACACACAATTACAGCTTTAGTAGGAACCCCTGAGATGAAGAGAAGGTGCTTCATACAGAGGACTAGCTGATGCTGTGGGATCATGTGAGACGTCACCTCAGAAGTCCAGACCCACCACGTTAGGACGACCGACTCAGTTTGGTAAGAAAGCCCGTTTGAGCCGAGCATGGTGCTCTACGAAGCAGAAAACTAAAGCCATGTCTAAAATAACGTGCAGTCCTGAAATGCATGGCTGAGATTCCCATGCATCATGATCCGGTCCTGCAGCTGCTGGTTTCTGAAGCAGCCTCCATCATCACATGGCTTGCTGATGCTCTCCTTGTCCCCTCACATGAAATACTCCTGTCCTCAGAGCCTTTGTGTTGTTGAACTAGCAAGTCTGGAGGAAATGAGCCCCATTAAAGCCATAGATGCTGGAAGTCAGCCATGATTTCATTACACCAAAGTCATTTGTGAGAAAGGTGTTTAATTCATAATCCTTGAAACTTGCAGGACATTAAGCAGACATTACAGATTAAGTGTGTAGTGTCCAATCCAAAGCCACTTAAACACATATCTGCTACTTAAATTACATAATTACACATCAGGTACAAAATGTAGACTTTTATAAAAGTTACTAAAATAGAATATAACCATATTTCCCCCAACAATGCCTTTCACACACATTCCCAGACCAGGATTTACTTTTGGTAGTGTTGTTAAAGTGACATGAGAAAATAAAAGCATGAAAATGCTTCTCCCAGGTTTGCAGTGGATAAGGGCGCTGCAACACGCTTGCCACGCATCGTCCTTCCCACACATGCACACACTGGGATTATGACCAGTGACTGAATAAACACAGAAAGATGAGTCTGTTCTTACTGGATCTTAGGAGAATTTGATGATTCAGAGACATCTTAGCTGCACAAATCTAGTGTGAATCTTTTTATACGACCCAGATGAAAAGAGAAGTCGCTTTTAGATCCCACTAAGCAGCAGGGGCTGGAAAATCCATCTCTGTGGTATAGTGGGTATCTGGAGCCTATCCTAGCAAAGTGGACAGTCCATCACACACACTCAGAAATAGAGGTACAAGATAGGGACATTTCTGTACTTATAGGTACATTTTTTTAAGAATGTTCTCTCAAAAGTACAAAATTGGTCTTCAAAGACCATATATGGGCCTTCAGACAATAAGAAAAGGTTCAAAAGGGAACACCCCCAGCGACAAGCAATTGTACCCTTTTAACTACAAACTGGTACCTTTATTTTTGAGTGTGTAGGGCTACAGAGAGGTGAACACACACACTCACTCTGAGGGATAACTTAGAATGAGCAGTCAACCTAACATGCATGAGCTGAGGCTCAAACCAGCAATCACAGTGCTGACCACCACACCACCGTGCAGCCTGAGGATGAATATCCCTCTGTGATTTATTTAAACTGCATCCACCGTGTTTAGTTAAATTATCACAAAAAGCAAAGAATTAGTGGATTATTTCTCTTCTTTAACAGGATCTGTTGGCGTTTATAAATGCATGAAGCTTGATTCACAATACGGAGAATACCCATCTGGTTTTCTGTGAAGTGTCATAACATCATTCTGTAAGGTAGCATGGATATTCCTGTTACCTGGCAAAATGGTGGCTTTTTTTTTGCAAAAAAAGTGCAACAAAAATACAACAATATGGAATAAATCCAGTGAAAGAAAAGCGATGCACACAGCAGGCAACTTACAGTGCAGTTAGTACTTCTTGCAGTGCTCGTATTCATGTGTCAATGCAAACCACAGAAAGCAACAAGTTCATGAACATGCAAACTCTTTCCAGATGCTGATCATAAATTCAGTAACAGTAGACAAAGTTATGCGGGCCAAACAAGGAGCCTCTAACCCCACCAGTGTTTTTAATCTGCATAGATTTAGCTTAAGACACACACAGGTAAAAAGGTATAAAAGTCCTCTGAAAGGGAGGGAGGACGACATATTCTCCGGTTGTGAGGGGGGTTGGGATGCCTCCCTGGATGGAAGCAGCACAGATCCTTTTCAGCTGTCACACTGGGCCGTCACATGGGCACTGAACAGATCAAACACAGCCGTAAGTCACACAGACACCTTTTATCACCAGGAGGACAGTAAAACAGTGAAAGAGTGAAAATGAAGAGGCGTACCCAGAGAGGTGGTACTGTATCGGGTCCGCTGCAGAGTGGCATAGCCGGGCTTGTCTGCCAGCAGGACACGTCGCGATGGGGGGACCGCCGCTTCTCCGTTCCTCTGGAGGGAGGCGCAGCGGCGAAATGTTGACTGCAGCTTGGTGTCTATGTGGCTGGAGCTGTGAGCGCGCTGGATGTCGGTGGGATGGGAAATCCTTGCTCTGCCGTTCAGCACATGTGCTTTGCAGTTGTGGCTGTCGCAGCGGGCCCTCTTCTCCTCTAACGCCGCCGCAGGCAGCGTCCCGTTAGAGATGGACAGTTTGGCTACACCCTGGACGGTCCTTCTCCTCGCATGCTGCACGAGCGGCGATTCGGGAATCTCTTTCTTCACAATCGCAGGATGGAAATACGACAACGTGCCGTCTTGGCACCGACCCTGCTCAGTTTGAACAGTCCCTTGGAGCTCTTTTTGGCCCCTGGAGGCCCCGCATGTCACAACCTTACTTCTTCTCAATGTGGAGTCTCTGCTTGGAGGAGCACTATGACTGATGTGACCCCCCAGAATGACCCCTCTGTGGAGCTGAAAGTCCAGGGCCCTGCCTTGATCTGGCCTCACTCTCCTTGATGGCCCCAGCCACATGGACTCATCCTCAGATCTGTGGCTGATGGCTCTGTCCATGCAGACCTTACTCTGTCCCTCTGGGATTTTGGGGGAGTAACAAGTGTCCGTACCGCTGAGGCTGCTACCACTTGGTGAGCTGCAGTCCTGACCTACTTCCGACACTCTTCCCTGGGCCTTCCTCTGTGGTGGAGAGGCCACCAGGGAGATGATGGGCTCTTTGGTGCATCGTGGCCGCCGACCCGACTCCAGGTATTCCACCAGCTCTCCAGACTGAGACTGAACTGAGTGCTTGATGCGATCTTTGCCCCCAAAGGACCACCGCAGAGGGAGAACTTTGTTCAGAGTGTCTTTAGGCTTGGTTGGTGACCTCATGCTTAAACTTCTGCCCTGGGTACTTAGAACACAATGCCTGGCTCCAGGTCCACCTGTAGGCCCACAAAACTTAGTTTAGCAGATCTGACGGGACTTAGCATTAGATGCAGGATGCATTTACTGCCCAGGATTAAAAAAGCAGAAAGTATCATCATTAGGCATGTTTGTATTAAATAACAGTAACTTATAGGAAGACTTTGGTATTCAGGGAAAAATAACCAATTATTCTTAATTCATAATAAATAAAGTAAAAAGAAAGACTTAAGGACTCTCTTCATCTCTTAAAGGGGAAAAACATTTTGCAGATATAGCAGAGAGACTGAAGACAATGCTAAAGGACAGAGGAAGAAAATCCTGAACATTTCATCTAACTGGAGCCCGACTACAGAATTAACTTTCTCACTCTTGTTTTGCTTACTTGTTTCTGTTTTTGCAGGTTCATCTCCAAAAACTGGCTCCTCAGGAGACTCTGGAACCTGCGTGGGCTCCGGATGTGCAGGGTGGAGGCCACCTGACACCGAGCCCCCTGTCAGCCTGACGAGCCAGTGGTCAGAGATGGAGGAGCTGGTGGAACCTGGGAAAAAGTAGCATTTTTCTTTTTCCAAAAAAAAAAATGTCAGCAAAGAGAGGAAAACGTGCCATGACCGTTACTAACCAGTGAGCGAGGAGCTTGCAGACCAGGGGGGGATGCTATTTCTTTTCTGGTAGAAGAGAATGTAGGCTCCCCGTGTGCACACCTCCACCTCTGGAACCGGCTCGGTGCTGCTGTCGTCATAACTGTACCACTGACCGTCAACAGAGTTCCGACAAAAGGCTGGATGGACACAAAGATCAGAACAATGTGTGAGATGTACTTTGAAGCAACAATAACAAGCAATGATATGACAGGAAGATGGAAATAAGCAGACCTGTGTAGTGTCCACCGTGCATTCCTCCATGATGGTTGCAGACAGCATACAGGTCATACAGGAAGTCAGGAGGAACCTCATCAGGTCTTCCACGCTGCTTCCAGCCCAGCTGCAGCGGAGCCTGGTGGGGCCCGTTGGAGCGGTTCACCATGTGAGGAGTCATGTCCAAGCCCGTTAGCGGGAAGTGCACAAATGTGGTGAGCTTGTTCCTCCGCTCACCTACCTGCCGGAAGCGTTTCAGGTGGAGGATGAGGATGTCTGGCAGGGTCCAGAGACTCATCTTCACCATGCCCTGCTGCAGCTGCCTGCAGTGGGGGCACCTCCAGGCATCATCTGGGGCGAGCTGGTGGCGGGAAAGACCAACGTAATTAAATATTTCATGTGTTTTCACTTTTTCATCAGTTCATTTATTAAAAAGGAGGTAAATAATAAAGTGGTTACCATGGCTACAACTCTGCTACCAGCTCTTTCTGAATACTTGATTTATTTTTTACGGTACTAATGACAACAGTGAAGGGAAAGCCACTGTTTGATTTCTCCTGGACTCTTTTCTTATTTATCATTTATTTATTTATCATTTTAAACCAAATTTAACAGTAAATTTCAGAATAAAATGCTGCCAAAGTAACGGCAAAGTGGTTTAACAGTTAATCAGCTTGTTTCCTGATAAGCAGACAGGCTGAAACTTAAAGAACACACTCATCTCATCTGTCCTGCATCTCAGTGAGATCTGGAAACACGTCTTTTTAAACATGTTTCAGTTTTTACAAAAGCAACCAGAGAAAAGAAGTGGATCACCAGAGGAGGTGTGACCGATCCGGATCACTGCAGCACACCTGATCTCAAGATCTACCTGTGATCCAGTGTGTTGGTGTGTTTTAGTTATGGCCAATCACCCGACAGGAAAGAGCAGGAATGCTGCTTTATAGGAGTCAGTGGAGCTTCTGGCAGGACGTATTGCTGTGCTGCATACGTGCATGGCTACCTGCTCCTCCTTGGTGTAGAGCTGGAAACACTCATCTAAGGTGCAGCTGTACTGCTGGACGTGCTGCTGCTGCAGGTTCCTCACGCTCTCTGCATCCTTCACCACTTCCTCCTGAATGTTTCCGAACAGGCTGCGAGCAGAACAGTTAGGCTTTGTTACTGAAAACATGGGAGCTGATGCAGCAAAGATAAACACACCAACCAGTCTTTGATTCTGTGTTCCCACTCGATGATGAGCTTCACATGGGGAGGTCCTCCTGAGCCACAGAGCTTCAGAGCCCTGCAAGGCACAAAGAGAAGAGAGGCTGAAGCATAAATATTATGCGTCACTAGGTGTCAGCACTGGCCTGAAAGCTCCACCATCCACTCACCATGATGGAGATACTGGGAAAAGCTCAGAGATGGATATCTGAATTTAAATTCAGTGAAACTACTTATCTGACCAAGAGGGATGTTTTATGCTCATTTAGAGCCGCTTTGCACCTGACTGTACTCAGATGGGACATTTTCTATTTGTTAAAATGCATTTATTTTTAGTTTAATAGAACCTATAAAGGAGAGTGAAATTAGACAAACTATAAGTAAATTAAAAAATAGTAAGTCACCAGGAATGGATGGAT
>JBAMIG010000022.1:3349618-3360067 GCA_037177335.1 Kiunga ballochi
ACCACACTGCTCCTCCTCAATCTGAGGTTCCACTATTCCACGGACCCTCCTCTCCAACGTAGACTCATATGTTGCAAATGCAGCAGTCTGGGCCGTGATATATGGAGTTTTTATAGCAAGATGAGTGTTTTTAGATGAGTGTTTAGAGATTTGCACAGAATAACATTATAGGATGTGAAGAGACCAGCAGGATCTCTGACCTGCCACTCAGTTTGAACATAGCTAATCCGTCCGGACAGCAGACTGGACCATATTCCTGCAATGTTAGTTACAAGCCAGCCCAACATCCCCCTTCAGACCATGGACTGTTTTCGCCTAGAGATTGAGAGGCTCCATGACCTGGACGGATCAGAAATATTCCCATCGGCGCTGATCCATAAACCCGCAGCACATTACATTTGGCTCAAAAAGCCAGTGAGGGAGTTTAAAGTTCTGGATCTGGGAGTTGCTTAGTGTTTATCTCCTGCTGTTTGGGCTGGAAAGTGGTGACTCCAAAGAGGTGTCCTCCATGTGTGCAGCACAAACAGCATCTAGAACCATTTCAGTACGGCTAGGACTGGGCTGTCAGGAGCCATTACTGTGGAGATCATTCCTAAAATGCAATGACAGCTGCACCACGTATCATCAGACGTTCACTCAACGTCTGGACTCTTCTGCTCATTAAATCTTTGATAAATGTTTTCTAGTGGAAGAATCCGCGTCCATAAACAGCTGTTTTCTGTTTGCCGCTTGGTGAGGTGTAAGCAGGTGTAACCGAGCAGTCACATGACTGATGACCTCATGCGCCTACCCTCAAGCGAGAACCGAGCTTAGAGAGTCACTAAGCTCCCGGCATGAGACGATACACTCAGTAGCCAAAAGGAAAACACACACCAGATGTCAGAGGTTTAACTAAGATCTGTCAGGAGAGGAAGGACAAAAATATGCCTTTTCTTTTCTTTTAAAGTTATGAGGATCTTTGCTACATGGCACGGCCTTTTTCCATTGGATATTTGACTTTTTCACATGACCGTGTGTGTCTGAGGACATGTCCTCTGAAATGAAAATAGGACATAACTGCTGACAGGGTTTGGGCCAAAGCACAGCAAATGTTGGTTTGCTAACAAACTGTGTGCTTATGGCTTACGACAGACAAGCTGAACTGTTCACACAGAAAATGCTATAAAAGACACTCCATCTGTCTCCTGTTCTGTCTCCTGCTCCTTCTCCTGCTCTGTCTCCCCCATTAGATGTGTTTTCTGTCTCCTTCCACAGATGACAAAGAAAAGAGGACATTCAATATGGCCGCCTGTCAGAATGAAGCTCTTAAAAACTATTTCCTAAATTAAAAAGGCTGAAATTTTACAGGCTGTTTAAAAGAGAAAGAATAAGAAGCAAAAAGCTTTAATTTGACAAAATAAGGAACAATAAAATGTTTCGACACTGAGGTGTGAATATCAAAAGCTTTCTTGCAAAGATGAAACAATCCATCCAAAACCATCTTCCTGATCATGTTATTTGGTATTTATGTGTGGTGTGTGTTACTATCACGCCTTTTTGACCTTCTTGTGAGTCCTCTGAATCTCGCCTGTGATTGGACGGTCGTAGTGCAGAGTTTCTGCTCACCATGATGACAACTGAATGGGAGAAGATGTCCTTTTTCCTGCTTTTTGAACAGTTAGGGTACGTTATGATTGTAGGACGTGTGCATGTCTGTCCTCACGGGGTTAAGGGAGTACAGGTAATCAGCTAGCTTAAGAGCTAATAGCATAGATTTTCTGACATTTAAGTAAAACTATGCAGAGCAGCTAACTGGCTGTGATGTGTTCAGTCTGAATGAATAGGCATGAAACTCCACACAAGCAGAAAAACCACACGGTAACGTGACGTCATTGTGTTTAATGAAGCCAGTTTTTGTCTCGTATGAGGGGGACGGGCTGTGTTAGCGTCTCAGCAGGAGTTCCTCTGGTTGTTCTATCAGGAAACAAAAGCTCAGCTACAGGACACACAGGAGGGGTGCACAACTTCATCATGCTGGCCTGGATTCCCTGAACAGGCTGACCCTTGCTAACCGGACACAGACGCTAGTTGTGTGTAGTGACTGCATAAGACATTGTTCCTGCGCGCTGAGCAGGTTTTCCACCAGCATTTCTGTTTTCATAGCAGCCTTTTCAGCTTGACAGCAATTTGTGTCCCTATTGATTGTAGTGGATAAATAAAGCTGGGTGTTGCTCAGCCTTCAGTTGCAGCACATCCTGCCTAGAGCTTCACGGTATATTTGTGTAAGTGTGGTTGTGTAGCTCCTCTGAGTACGCAAAGTCTTAACTGTACAGCAGTATACAGCAGACAGAGCAGGTAAAAGTCAGGTAAGTCAGGAACACTTCATACTGACGGCTAGCCCAAAGCTATAGCTAAAGTATTGTGTTGTCCTTCCAGCTTCAGACAGTTTTACATAATTTCTCTGCTTTAACTGCACAAAGTCCAGCCTGCAACAAGATGTTTATCATGCACCCTGTTTCGCTGACTCGCTGTTTTACTGCAGAAAGAAAAGCTTCAGGTTTAACTTGTTTTAGTGGCAGAAGCAGAGTGGCTCTTTGTTAACAAATCTAAAACTATTTGATTCACCAAACTGAGCGTACCGAGTGCCAATGGGAACTCATAGCATGCAAAATGCACCTTTTTAATCCCATAAATCCATGTGTTTGTGCACTTCTGCGTGTTTAAATGCAGAAAATATATCTTATATCTATATATCTTTATATTCTATATTTATCAGTCTGTTTAAATTTCTCTATTCTCTATTACGTTTTTTTAATCTATTACATCACAGTATTTGCTGCCATATAAGGTCATGGACTTCCAGGTAACCAAAAAAAACAAACAAAACAAAACAAAAAGAGCAAAAAATAAATAAAAAAAATAAACACACAAAATCTAAACATGCAAACACGCGTGTTGCCTCAGTAGCCATGTTTACATGATGGCCTATTTGATCCAGCCGACTGCATGCAGTCCTATGCAGACTATTATCCAGCATTAACACATTGCTGCAGCGGTAATAACGCCGGTTCTATTGCATAACTGGCCCAAAACAAAAGTTTCTGTGCAGCTTTTTTTTTCTGGTAGGTTGTTTTCTTTCATGCAATTTGTTGTGCTACACAATAAACAACAAAGCATCTCGATAAACTCCATTGCTGACAGATTTAGTAAACTTAATTATGTTACATAGGATCTGGGGAAGAGAAGGACATAAAAATGCTGTTTATCTGATACGTGTCAGCCTGAGCAGAAGCATAACTTTGACTTATCTCACCTGGTTTGGCGAAGCGGAATGGGTAGAGAGATGCAGAGGAAAGGGTCAAAGGTGTTGCTCTGTTTCAGGCAGTGGGGGCATGTCAGGGAAGATCTGAGGAAAAGGATTAAAACATGAGCACATCACTTATGGGAGAAAAAATGCCTCGACACAAGTCTCCAAATAACCCTCATGATTAAGTCCGGCAGCAACGTGGACGGCTTAATCTTATTACACAAGAGGACGCACGGTAAAAATGGGCACAGTGGAGTAATCAGGTGGGTTGATCTGATTGTGGGAAAAGAAAGGATGAATGATGCAACCGGTGAGAATGAGAGAGGGTGGGGGAGAGTTAGTACAGGAAGGCCCCCTGGGCTTAACGGTGCAGGAAAGTCAAGGTTTCCATCTTGTTGCGTCACTTTTAGTGAGAAGTGGAGAACTTTCCACATCTTTGCTGCTTTGCATCTGAATCAGAGAAAGAAATGAATGAAAGCATCGACTTTTCTGCTCCAACACTTTTCCGTTTGGTGCCTTTTGTACACCATTATGCTGCTTTTAATTAATCCCTCTCAGTTTCACAGGGAGAAATAATTCATTCAGCCCAGATAATTGCCTGAACAATGAGTCAGAGGGTCTACTGGGGCAGACTGCTGGCATTATTTAGTTAACTCTTCCGTATGTAGAGCCAGCCTTTGTCCAGTACTTCTGAGCTAACGTGTGTCGTATTTCCTGGGCGAAACTTCCTGTAAAATTACTTAAGATGCAGATTTAAAGGGGAAGCTTTCACATTAAAAGGTAAATACTGGAAACAGTCTGAAAGTAGCACCTGATGTATTAATACTGGGTTCATCTCTTTCTCCTCTGATGTGAACATCCTGAAGCCCAACAGGATGCCTCTTTGCCATAACTACAAGCTATAACCAATTTAATCTGCTTTCTACGTAGAAGTCAGGGTTAAGGAAGACACCTCGGAGGCTCGGAAGTTTAATTTCCAAACCAGCTGGGAAATCTGTTTGGCAGGAAGGGGAGTAAAAATGTATTCATGAGGGCTGAGTTTTACAGTGGTACCATTAAAACAGATCCCTACCCGGGCCTCTGAAGCCGGGCCTTATAAACATATTTACAGGGCTGCATCCTTTCTGCTGGAACAGATAAATGTCTGGAGATGATAGATCTGGGAAACAATATTCAGCATGGTTCTGCTCTTCATTTCTCACACAATCAGCACAGTTAGTGTAAAGCGAGCCGTACACCTCCGCTGTTACTGTAGAAACTCTGCTTTTATGTATGTGTGGCTCCTGTGTGATCACAATACAGACTCTGTGTCTTTTACATCAAATGCCATCAGTCTGTTGCTTTCCTGAGGTTTGTGATCAGCTTTCGCTGAAGCAGCAACCACAGCCTCCAAAATGCTGCTCAAAGCGTGTATTGTCTTCCTTCACATTGAGGATTTGACTCGGGTGAGGAAAGGAGTCGGTGTTTGGTCACCATTCAAGTCCATTAAAGTCCATTTTACTCTGAGTTTGATTGTTTCTGCCTGCCGCTGAAAGTACGCATTAGTGGAACGAATGAAGGGCTCTGCACTGGGAACAATGGGAACCAATTCCTTCCTGCGGTGGACTGTGGGTCATTCACTTTTAGTCCATCCTGAAAAGGTGTAGGTCATTCGCTCAGTAAAGCCATCCATCCCAGAACACCCACATCCTCCCTAAGCTGTCTGTGGTGCTTCTGGGTACAGTGGTCTCAGACTGGGATGGGACGCTGGTAGCTTTTAACTTTCCCCTTATGCCTTCACCATCTTTCTGAGCACTTAGCATCCTCCCTGGTACATTTCAACAACATGCATGCAGGCCACATGATTCCTTTCTAACAGCAGACTGGAAACGCTTCACAACTTGTTTAGCTCCTGGCGGCACAGATGTGGAAGCAGTGTGTATGAAGACACTCTGAGCTTCAACACAACAACTTAAACCAGTAGAAAGATGTGAAATAACAGAGTTACACACCTCCACCAGCTCCACATTGGACTGGACCTGCCTGCAGCGCTACCAGACACATGTCTGTCTCCGCCATGCAGCATCTGTCCGCCTCATCACCTCTTCCTTTGTGTTCTGATTAGGTCTCATATGTCTGAAGAGTCTGTGGTTTTTACGTATCTCTGCTGAAATATCTCCATCATCACAGCCTGACAGACGGAACAAAGTGAACTGCTCTGCAACAGCAGAAAAGGAAAAAGTTCCTTTCTGTCCTGATTAGTCTTCTCAGAAAACTACTCAGATAAAAGTTCTGACTTACCTACCTACTGATTTTTACCGGCCCAAGAATAAGCTCTCGATAAGCCCTTCAATGCCTCCATCCCACTGCCCAGCTAGCATGCTGTAATGATGCTCAACGACTGAAGGAGTACCCGTTATGTTCAGCAGCATCTGTATACAATGACCCATATTGGTTCTGGCTCCGGGACTAGACTCAAACATCCAGGCCTAAAGCCCGGGGAGAACCAGTGACACCACTGGTTAGAAGCATCTCTCAAAGATTTTGCTCCAAATTGGCGTAATAGTTGCAGATGCATCGGCTGCAACCGATTCAACCGATGTTGTCTTTAAGATGTTGGCTGGTCAATAAATAAATAAAAAACAAGAAAGCAAAAGAAACTATCAGGTTTATCTATAAAGGTTTATTCAAAACCTTCTAAAACACAATGGCCAGCTTAGGGTGAAAGGTCACAATGATGGTGTGTCAACCAACAATAAAAAAGGCTCCATCCTAAAAACTCACCATAGCAGCTCACAGTGATCCAAACAGACTCTCAGAAAGAGCTGCGACACAAAGGTCTCCACCAAACACAACTGGCCAGAACCAAGGCTGATGACAGCATTTATAGCAGAGGTCCAACCAGTCCCCGGCAGCCGGGAGTCCTCAGGAAGTACCTGCACAGTCGGGAGTTGCGTGGATATGGAGTCCACACAGTGACGTGCCATGGGCAGTAACAACGTATCAAACCCAGGCTACTTTTGGCCCTTATTGTCACGGGAAAATGTCTTATGGGCCAGAAGTGGACGAGACATGGTTTACATTGGATATGGCATGTCATAATGCAGAAAGTTTGCGTTTGTGTGGTCATACGGCTGAGTTTAGGCAGCTACTCTCACATTTAGCTAATGCCACAAGTCAGGGCCAAATTTAGGCCAAGCAAAAAGTGCACATTTAGGCCTTTCCACAACTCTTCCTGTTAGCTGGGCTCTTTTTTACACACTGAGTCCTTTCTGTTGCTGTAGAGCCTGAACCTGAGTGGGCTTGTCCAGAATACGAAGCTGGTATTGTGCACTGGTTTGTAAATGTAAGGGTACTACTAACTACATATATGATGCATGATCTGCTTCACATCATGCTTGCCCAATCTAGACCGGAAGCATCCCTAAAATCTAGTAAGGACTCAAGGTTTGCCTAAAATCCAGTAAACACTTTGATTCATCTGAAAAGGAAGCAAGCCTGGCGACCCTGGCTCTCAGTGAAACATGTGCTGGCTTGGTAAACACCATCTAACACCTTAAACCTGTGGGTCATAAACCTGTGAGGTGTGATACTAGCCCTTTGCCCCACCATGGGAAAATAAGACAAGCTGTTAGAATCTGTTTTCCTTATTGGAGGGTATCTCCACGACCCGGTGGGGGAGCTGTGAGTGCTGGTGATGGGGGGGGGGATAAAGCTCTATTCAAGCAAGACCAGCTGATACTGGCTCTTAGTGGATCTATCCCTCTTGGCAGAGCCGAATGGCTGCCCTACGGATGTCTTATTCTCGCCAGGAAGGACTGAGGCTAACCGCACGTCATGCATACAAATCAGACTAAAACATAGATGTGCCGGAGATGCTCTGAGCTCCAGGAGCGGTGATAATCTGGTGGTACTCTGATGGAGGAAGCGTGTAAAGCGTGAGAGGCATGTAACCCTCTGAAATGTGTGCGTGTGTGTGTGTTAAACTACACATTCACTATCTTTCTGATGCTATGAAAGAGTTTTTATTTATTTACCACATCCTGGTTAGCAGGACTGGACAGGAACCAGGGGTATAAATGGCTGAATTTAGCCAAAACAAGCCACCATGCCCAGTTTGAAGGGTGCTTGACAGAAAGTGTGTGCAGAGGAAGATGAGCTGCACTCCCACATGGCAGCCAGAGCAGCCTACTGCCGTGCCCACAAACTCCCAGCTCAGATGGTGACTCCTCCACGGTTACAGATCTTCCATTCAGAATAATCACATTTGTTGAGAGAGCCAGTGAAAGGATCAATCGTTGGATCAGATCCATAATGTGATGAAAAAACAGAGATAAAGATCCAACAGGCCTCAGAGAAGCTGAGATTTGACTGGTTTGAACGTGTATAATGGCTGTGATGATTGTTCAGGGACTAACTGGGCTCCTCTGAGAGTAATTCTCCGGCCTGTCTACTCGAGATGCTGCATCCCATCAGACACGGCAAAGCGTCACACAGGCAGCAGTCTCTGCAACGACTTGCTTCAGAAAAAGGGGGACAAGAGTCCAAATGTATTTGATTATACTTGAATACCAGTGAAGATGCACATGTCTGCAAGTTCCTGCACTTATAAAACAAGCTCAGACTATATTAGATACAACCCTTCCTATAACCCCCCCCCTCCCCCCTCACCCCCCACCCCACCCCTTTGCCTGAACAGTGTCTGAGTGGGGAAAAAGGAACAGATTTTCCCTGCAAGCCTGAGAAGGCTGCTTCCTGTGTAGACACACCCGACATGTCACGGCTGAAGCATCTGACAACGAGGGCAGCAATTAGAAGACGCGCTCAGACGGATGCGTTACTGCTCGGCACACACAGCCATCAATTTGCCACAGAATTAGCAGATGGAAGAAGGTAGCAACAACACAAATAAGATAATAGCTGCTTGGTGTGGAAGGACTGGGCTTTGGAAAAGACGCAGTAATTACATCAGAGCTTGGTGGAGAATCTAACATCTTGATAATTGCTCAGCGTATTGAACAGCTTATTGATCCAGTCCTAATAGGTTCAGAGTTTTACATCAGCATCAGGAGCTGCACACGGGGCGGGGAGCTGATCCGTGTAAAGGCTGGAGGTCACATATCTGGGAAAGATGCTGAAGCAGGACAAGAATAAAGCAAAAATGTAGCTTTTTATTTTAGAAACTCAGCTGTCTGAAGCTGCAGATCTGCATCATGGATAAATGTGTCCCTCATGGAAGGACCAGCTGATCCATAAGGGGCTGCAGCAAACAGCATTAATAAGGTATTACATAACAAAAATGTGTGTAAAAAAGTAATCTGAGCTGGATTTAAGTGCTCTCTGATCCCTCTCCATCAAGAGAACTCTTAGCTACATACTCACCTGCACTGTTTCGTCCACCTGTTCAGCTGCTTGCTCTAACCAGCCAATCACAAGGCAGCAGTTTAATATATGTAGTTATGCAGAAATGATCAGGACATCTAGCTGAACAGTGAATGCAGCATGATAGCTGGACTGGGTTTTTCACCCAGATATCTCCAGTGTTCACATGGATGTTCAGGAGAAGAGAAAATATCCAGTGAGTCACAGATGTTTGGACCAAAATGTCTTCTTGATGTCCCGGCAGCAGAGTTGCTGGGGACGACAGAAATGCAACAGGTGTCACAAGGTGTCAAGCATCATCTCTGAACGACCAACATCTCCATGAAGCAGATGTTCTACAGCAGCAGAAGACCACACACACCTGAAGCTAAGAACAGGAAACACATTTCACACTGACTCACCAACATCACCATTTCAGCAACATGATCACATGATCAGAATTTAGTGGACACATCGTGGTCCATCCTGTCTACGGTTCAGGCTGCTGCTGGTGTGACGGCGTAGGGAATATAATCTCAGCACTCTTTAGTCCAATTAGGACTGAAATAAAGCTGCTGTACGCACAAAACCAGGCAAATTAAAGCCAAAACCGGAGAATATCCTTACCCCCACAGTCACCCTGATGGGCTCTTTGTAAACGCTGCTAGCATGTGCTAACATAACAGGTAAACAGATAAATATGGATTCACAGCAGAAACAGAAATGTTATTAATAAGAGCAGCAGTCACTAAATATGTGCTGTTATGAAACAAAGTCGGCATACACATTACAAAGCCGCTCACACAGCTAAGGTGTACACTGCCAGACAAAGTCAGTGCTAAATAAAGAACAATTAGAACTAAAATGATGTGGTTGCTGTAAAAGGGCTCATAGGTTCGGCTACAGAGTGTTTCCCTCCCGCTGAGCTACAGCAGATTCATATTTGGATGTTGAAGAAACACCAATGCGTAAAGACTCATGATGGCATATCTGGCACTGCTGGAGGACATGGAGCGAGTACAGTTCAGAGATGATGTAGGGCTCATGAGCCGCTTCTCTGTGATGCTTTGGACCTGGTGATCCAAAGATACATGCCAGTGGCTGGAGTGGGAAGTGGCTGACCAGTCCGGGCCGCTCCCTCCTTTTCCCAACTAGAATATGTTACAGCCATGGTGGAGAGGGCCATCAGGCTGCTGAGGAGGCCGTAATGCTACAGGAAGAACCCTGTGTTACACACCTGTGAAAACAGTGAGGACACCATGCACTAAAGGAGAATGTAGCATCAGAGAATAATGTTCTTGGTGTCAGCAGCCATCCCTGACCTGAAACCCCATCCCTTCAAGCGGATGTACAGGTGGATGTACAGACCCTCCTCTAGCACTGCACATGTCAATCACCGCAGCTACAGCATCCTCCATCCTCCACAGACCCTGCTCCTGCGGAAGGGAATCGGCTTTTTTCCTCCACTTTAATGTCAGAACACTTGTTTTTTATTTCTAGGACCATCCATCCCTCTGATGAGTAGGCATTAACAGCATTTGCTACCTGCTGCCACTCTTCCCTCTATCTGCCATTGCTGATGTCCACCATAATAATCACAGTGTGTCTGATATTCTGCTCTCAATTCCAGTTTAAATAAATGTTTTTCCCCTGTAAGAAACATGGTATGACATCCATACATTCTATTCTGTAATCTATTCTATTCTGTTCTATTCTATTCTATCCTATTCTATCTTATCCTATCCTATTCCACTCTATTCTATCCTATTCTATTCTATTCTATTCTATTCTATTCTATTCTATTCTATTCTATTCTATTCTAT
>JBAMIG010000022.1:3434466-3446082 GCA_037177335.1 Kiunga ballochi
CATTACAGGAAATAAAGAACTTTTTCACAATATTCTAATTTTCTGAGACAGTCCAGTAACTGTATCATCAGCGTAACAGTGGAAATTAATGACGTGTTTTCTCATGTTTCCTAATGGCAGCATGTAAAGTGTGAACAAAATAGGTCCAAGAACTGAGCCTCGTGGCACTCCATAGTTTACTTTAGTACAGATGAGGACTCAAGGGGATTTCATGAGGACATGTCTAGATCTGCTACTACAGCTGATGCAGGCGATTAGACGTTAAAGTGGAGATCCATTCATCCATCATCCATCAATCCATCCATCCATCCATCCATCCATCCATCCATCGTCATTTATTTAGGTCTATGAAGCCCACAGTACTAGTATTAGTAATAATAATGGATGGCATGATTTAGCATTTTTACATTGCTTTATTTCAAATTAACCAAGTTTCTCCTCCATCAGAGTCCAACAGCCAACCACTTGTCAGTATTCCTTTATTATTACAGCAATCTACAATCAAATGCAAAAGTAAAAAAAAGGAAAAAAGATCAACAGTAAACATCACAAAAAGCCACATTATTTCATGTGTCATTAAATATATTCATTTGTGATAAACATAATATATTAGTATTACAAGACAATACACAACCTTTGCAGCGGACGCATTCCTAAACAACATTTACAAGCCAATGTATAAACATGAGCAAAAAGTCCTTTGTGTTATTCTGGGATATTTGTGAAGAGCAAATGGTTTTGTAGGGAGTACCTTTCTGTAAACACCTGCAAAACAACTGGGAAGGTTTCGGGTGCATTCATGATCACGGAACCTTTAAAAGTATTTTGTACAAATACATTAAGTATTATACACATAGTACTAGGATGTATGCATGTGTTTTATTGTGTGTGTGTGTGTGTGTGAGAAGGTGTCTGAACATGGCCCAATGTGTTCATTCTATTTGAATTTTAACTTATTAAGCTTCTAGTATTTAAACTGTGGTTAGGTTCACATGTATATAAATCTGGTTAATTTTTAAGCAAGGAAAAACACGTAATACTATACAGCTATATAATGTACAATCAGACATGCCTTTGTTGTTGAGTACCAAGTATTGATAATAGATTCTCAGTCCTCAAAGGATTTTTGAGACATTGTGCTGAATCCTCTGCACAATAAGCATTTGTGATATGTTATCACTCCACAGGTTGTTTCCCCCCACAACACTCAATACTGTATACTAATTAAATGTGCATATTTCACAATCATCATTAGCCATTCAGCTACAGTAAAGCGGGAGCATGCTGCCAGCGAGTGGTATGAGGTTTGCCTCTTTTCTCTCTCCATGATGAAACAAAATCAGTTCTGTCACTTGCAAACATATCAAGTCATTTATCGGAGCCAAAAACGTGCGCTTGTGCACTCGTCATTGATGCAAACAAGGTTTGCACCATCTGTATTTCTTCCTCCTCTATTTTTACATCAAATACTACATGTTTTTATTTTGTGAACATATCTCATATGTTCTAAAATGTCTCACTAGTTAAAAATAAGTGCATGGTTGCCAAGTCTACTCTACATATAGCTGATCATCACCTATGGGAACAAATATTTACGAATGCACACAGTTACTTTACATTGCAGAGGTCACAACCACATCGTGTAGATACTAAGATGAGATGTGATGGCAGTTTGTTGAAACTAATATGGTAAGTCACACACGATCAGGACCCCCCAAAAGAAAATGGCACTATTGAGACCAATACAGCATTCACCTGTATGAGTTTTGGCATATTTCAAAGAACATAACACATTTAGGTACAGTCTGTTGACACCTTTGCGTGAGAGACAAAGGCTGATACAGACGACGCATCACAGCTGAGACTTTAAAATAGCATCATGGGGGAAATGATCGGGATGCAACGTTTCTGGAAAATTAGGTGCAAACTCTGCAATTACACAACAAAACAAAATCACCTTGGAACACAAAACAACTGTAGCATGAGCTCCTTCACAAAAAGTTCCTAAAAGACACTAATCTCTTCGTTCCAGCTTAGAGCAGCAGCATTCAGTCATTCCATTTCTCTTCCTCCTCACCTGCATCCAAGTATTTTTACTTCTTCTGGTTCATTTTTTCATCCATCCCTTCCTCTTCCTTCCTTGAATCCAGGATGGTGACGAAATAATGCCTCCGCCTTTCCATCAAATTCTGCATTTCCTCTCCCAGCTGCTTTTAGCATTTTCCTCTCTTGTCACGCTGTTGAAACTTTCGAAGCCGGCGGCCCCACAGGTCCTTCCAAGGGATGAGCAGGCTTCCCTTGTCGGCAACGACGCCGCTCTGTCCGGGGGAGTCATCGTCTGTGCCCAGGAGCAGGTATTTCCTTCCAGGCTTGATCTTGGGACATTTGCAGGCCACGTCCTTGGCACGTACCCACAGCAGCTGGTCTCCTCGCCGAATGCGGTGCTCGCCTTGTTTGTATACAGAAATTATGTTTACAGTGAACTTCCACCACTCGCCTGCCTTGTCTCCCTTCAGAACGTGCACCTGGACAGCTGGTAGAAAAGAAGAGCAGAGATGGGAACCAATGAAACTATGAACCACTGACATTAAGCGCCCGTTTGAACTTTCATGAAGTTTCATGTCAGGGTTCGGAGCATAGAAGCAGCACTGGTGAAAGTATGTCCTAATGGATTCAGATAACGACTTTTGGGATACACTCTACTGGTATTTGTCCTGTTGGAGCTCAGTTCTGCATTTGATACCACAAATAAAAACAATCTGTTACAGAGGCTTGAATATGTCCTGAAGTAAATAACCCATATTAAGCTGGTTTGAACTATTTCTATACAAAATATTCCAGTTTGTACCCTCCCACACCAGAGGGGTTCTTCAGGGTCCTGTTGTTGGACCGGTACTCTAGTTTGAACAAACTTCCACTGATGATACTCAGCTGTACTTAGCCAAGAAGGCTGGAGAAAACAGTTTGTTTAAAACTGTTTGTCAGCTTAGTAAGATGTCTGAAAGACATATGACAGTGTTGATGTCATTAACAGGTGTTCCCACGTTGCTTTTTCACCCCTCCTGACCTTGTCAAAAGAATATTCTTACACTAAAACCTTGTTGGTCAGGATGAGAAACAGAATTAAAGGGAAAAATACAATACACTCTACTGGTTTACTTTAAAAAACGTTAAAATGCGTTAGTTTTATAAGAACACAATTATTATAATTTGTATCAAATAATTGGTTTGGTGTGATTACAATTTAAATAAAATATATCTTTAAAAGTTCTTAAATATGAGCAAATTAATCTGAATTTAATGGAAATAAACATAAGTTAAACAAGTGAAAGATGTAACAGCAATAAAATGCTGGTGTGCCTCCGGTCCAGAAACCTGCTGCATGTCCCCACCTTCTGTTTTCATCTCCGACCTCTCTGTTGTGAGCTAGCTCTCCATTACAGCAATGGTTTCCATATCACACCCAGTAAGCCCAGCTGATCGTAACAGTTTCCGATACAGAACATGTAAAAGCGGTGGCAAGGCCGGGTTGAATGTGAGCAGGTTTTCTTTAATTATCTACATATTTAGCAGAATTCAACAGCTAAAAGTCACGTTTTTGTAGAAAACGTTTGCATCTGGCACGCATACTATTATTCCTTTCCCATTGGTCGGTCCACAGTGATATGGGAGTCTTAATGTCAGAGCACGGTTGGCTTGAGGCTAAATTACCCTGAACCTGGTAACCATTGGAACACCACTTGTAGTAGAGATTTTCATGCCAGGAATTAAAGGAAGTTCTCCTAGCAGATGATCCCCTGCACAGATTCTCCATCAAGCAAAACAGCATTTACCGTATCACTGTGATCACAACAAGAAGCAAACAACTCAACCGTACTGCAGGTAGGGGGTCTAAAGTGAAGAGATGTATCTTGCAGGTGACATGCTATTAATGTGAAAGGGTGAGGGTTGATTTAATCCAGAATACAGCGATCTCTAATTAAAAACCTGAAACTAAATTAATTCTACAGTAAACCTGCCTTTCTTTGGCTTTGTAACATGACGTCTGACGGTGCTCATCACCGCCAACACTGAAGAGAACTAGAGGAGTGGGTTGTTTAAGTATGTTAGCCGATGCATGGTGTGAGCAAATTGCACACAATTTCAGTAGAAAGAAGGCTTGTTGGTCTGAGTAGAGTGAGCTCTCACAGCCCTGCCATTCACCGTTGCCCTCTCCTTCATCCACACACATAAAGGGTGTGTGAGGAGATAGGGGGGAGAGGTGGCAGAAGGAGGGGCCATTATTTGTCTTCACAGCTACAGAAAAAGCTCCAGGAGAATCGGGATGTGTTTCCGACCTCATGAGCTGTCCTTTTTTTTCTGCTCCCAGAGCCTCATCCAACTTCCCAGCGTGAGAATCCAGCGGAGACAGGCCTGTCCTGCTTGAGCTGCCATCATAAACTCTGTGGAGGAGACTCGTCTGACTCGTCCTTGTTTTTCAAGTGTGTTTTCAGTCTATGCCACATATTTAAAAACACACTGCTCCACAGGCACACACACCTTGTGCCACTTGGTTTAAGCCAAATAGACAGAAAATAGGAGCACAGCGTCGAGCAATCTACTACAAAATGGTGCTGTTTGGTCAGACAGAGTGTGAGAGGAAGTGAGAGATGATCCTGCTCTCCAACAATGGCTGCCAATCGAGTCTCCCTTAGCCAAACTTCCCACTGGGTGTGCTGAGACTTGACGCTGCATGCCACCAACAGGCAGGGGATAATGAAATTAGTGCCTGCTTAATTAAAGCACAGAGGCCCCTATCCCTTCTGGTTATCAGCTGAGTGAATGATCAGGGACCTGTTACCCTTGGATGAGTTCAGAGAGGCGGCCTGGGACACTGGGAGGCCCTGCCTTTGAGCGCTATTCCGTAGCGTCTGTAAACATGCGGCCCTTTTGATTCATTGTCCTCCTTGTGGCTCTGCAGAAGGAGGGTATGCTGAGGAGGGTGTCGAGCGAGAATATAATCCCTTTGTGTCAGCCGTCTCCGTAGCTACAACAGTCATGAAAAACAAAAATTGAATAAACAAAACATATTTCTTTTTCTCCGGGGTGGCAATCCGTCACCGTCTGCTTAATTTACCACCTGTTTGTGTCCTGAGGAATGCTCGGTGCCGGTGGAGCGCACAACTGTGTTTAAACAGAGGGCCCCTTCCCGTGACCCCCGTGGGGCCTGCATCAGCACTCACACATAGGGGGTTGTGGCCCCTAAAGAACAGAAGAAGCCCCACAAAAGCAAGGCGACAGGCCTGAGAAATGAATTAGACCCCAGCGGAGGGAATGCATGTCTGCGTGGATTTCTGCCATACCGCCTTACCACTGCAGGGCCACAATCATCTGCTGCCTTCCAGCACTTTTCAAAGAAACTTTGGAGAAATCCACCAGTAAACCTGTTTTCCTTCCATCAGCCTGACTGATTTAAAGTGCTGGCCTGAGCACTGACCATTCAGATTCAGTCAATGGGAAAATGAAGAATGGCAGCACAAGATTCTGCTGCTACAAATGGCCTGAATTACCGTGGACTCCAGCGTTTTCAGCTGGATAACATTAACGGAGCGTTGAGCAGCTTTTCTGTCCTACTGATGACGTTAGGCTCTGAAAGAGATCCTCAGTAGTCCTCTGAAATCTGAGCGACTGACACTGCTTCAGATTTCACAACATGCATTTCCAGCCATTTTGTTACGTTTTCCTTAATGCAATGCTATCATCACACTAGGTTTTAATTCATGAGGTTTAAACACTAAAGAGCAGAATGGATCATTGCGGTTTTTGACATTTTGACTGGCAGGTTACAGAGTTTATTGCCATTCATGAAAGCTTCAAAGGTTTCTGTAGGCACAACTGCTTCTTCTGGTCAAAGGTTTAATAAATAATAGGGTATGTATTTACCTGGCTCTGCATGATGCAATTTATTTCAGCCACTTGACATGTTCTCTTCATTCACAGACAGCATATTATGTGTTTTTAATGCCTTTTTAATGGAATTTATTTAAACGCCTGAAAGTTTTTAGGTTGACTGGGTTAGGTAAAGCATAAAGCCCACATAGTTGGAAATTTCTTTTGTCATTTCTGAAATCTCATGGCAATATACACATATATATATATATATATATATATAAAAACTCACTGCAAGTTTCGGGCAATCGCTGCAGCCATCTATCAGAGAATGTTTGAGGCCTCTGTGGCAGCAGACAATATTTCTGATATCCAGATTACAGATATCTAAGCTTGGACCTTCTCCGTTTGCACGTTTTGAACTCGAGATCCACTTTGGATGGGGAGCTTCATTTATGATCTGATGCCAGTTCTTTAATCTGTAACTAGTCAGTATTATGTAGACTGGATGTGAAAACCAGAAGTGCAGCATCTGCATTATGTTTATGGTGATCACACATACATGATCTTTTCTAAATAGAAAACAGATGCATTATTATTTTAAAACCAACGTGGCCATCGGTCATTTTAGATGTAATTTGCCATTCCTCGTAGTTATCTGATGGCCTGTGGGAACTTTCTTGCCTTACAACTGAACAAACAAGTCAAACTGAGGGATATGTCAGCTGTGACATTACAACTCAGCTTTTTCCTGTCCACACCTGAAAAGATTCCAGACAACAGAGCAGTTAGTGATTGTGGTCATGGAAACTCACATAAGACAGAACATAGATGCTATTGGATTAATCTGTATCAGACAACACGACCCCGAGCTGTTAAAGTAAGCCATCACTGGAACAAGATGACCGCTACAGGGTGTGGATTGGCTGGGATCTGGGAGCTGATTAATTGAGACATTTGACCTCATGACTGCTGGCTTGGATCTCGTAAGGCGCATTCCCGCATGCTGGACTCACTCACCGTAATCTTTCTTACAGTACTTCTTCATGGTGATCTTCATTCTTCCTTTGGAAGCTTTACAGTAAGATTCACAATCTAACGGGAGGAGAAGAAACAAAAGAGTCAAACTCAGCATCTTCCTGCTATTTAAATAAGAATTGCTTCCTTTAAGACACAAATGTGTTTTAGTAATATCCAGTCGGATGGACTTTACATGTTGAGCCCACTATTTGTGCCCCCTGAGTCTTAAAGATGTTCTTAAAGTGCTACTGTGAAACAGATTAAAGCTAACACAGATCCTCCTGTTTGTGTCTGCACCCTGCTACGATACGCCTCCCATGTTTTCCCTTCCAGCCTGCTCCCTCATCAGTGTCCTGGCATGCATTGTGTGAGCTCCGAGAGCTACTGAGGTCACCCCCTTCATAAAAGAGGTCACAAATGTGTATGTGTGTGTAGAGAGAAAGGGGTGAGCAGGGGGCACCCTATAAGCCACATGAAGAGACAAAGTGAATGCTGTGACGCTGGCCGACTGAATGATCTGCGGTCTTCTGTGAAGAGTGGCTGGATAGTAGCTCACTGAAGTCTACATGACGTCTTAGCAGATTGGCTCTGGTGTGACGGTGTGTCGGTGTGTCAGTGTGACGGCGTGACAGTGTGAAGGTTTGGCGTGTGACGGTGTGACGGTGTGGCGGTGTGGCGGTGTGACGGTGGAAGCATTTTTCTCAGTGCTTTCTGCACCAGGTTCCTTCTGCAATCAGAGAATCTGCCGGTAAGACCCGGGGCCAAATTGAAATAATTTGTTCCCCCCACTTTCCTCTGACTGACACAAATTGGAAGCAGACCATCTCCAAGTGCACCCCGCTCCACACCCTCCCTCTCTCCATCGCTCCCAGAGCAATAAGCCTTGTGCTTTTTCGTTTTTCGGAAGAAGGGGGGTGGGAAACCAGGGCTGGGCAGTCTGAAGAGAAAAGAGGGGGCAGTTGGAAGAGAGGGGGGGACCTTTCAGCTTGCCTGAATATGGACAAACTTCATTATTTCTACCAGCTCTCTGTCCAGTCTTCCCCTTTCTTCTCCATTATACCCTGTGTGAATGAGGTTGCCTAGGTAATGATGGCGAAAGAAAAAAACGCCTCTCTCCTCCCTCTTAAAAAAAAGGTAGAATGGAGGGGAAAGTGGTTTGGGACGTGAGATGAGGATCGAATTCATGTATGTAGAAAAAGCATGTCTGGTGGTATGCCTGCTGCTTTCTGAGGTGGCGGGGAAATAAGAAAAGAGGAAATCCCAAAGTAAATGAATCTGACGAGTCCATATCGAGCACATTGGATTTCCATGTAAATGAAGGGGTGGGGGCATTGGGGTGGTGGGGGGGCTTTTTCCCCCACTGGCCCCTCGGGGCCTTCATCACACTTTGCTTTGATAGCTGACGTTGCCCATTAGCCCCTTAACGCAATCTTTACAGTGGCCCGTTACACCCACGGCTCCCATTAAGGTCCGATCTCCCGCTGTGAAGACAAACGCCCCCTTTGTGCGCCACGCTCATTCTATGGGGTCCCTCGGGACCACACTGCTCTTAATTTGGAGGGTTGTGTCTATTCTGAGTTTCTGACAGGAATCCAAACTCCACACGCTACCTCAGAAGTCGCTTTTGCAGGAAGTAGGACTTCCAACAAAGCACAGTGAAGTCATCGGCGCCACTCTGGTTCGACCGATCAATGACCAGAGTTCACTCAAGACATTCAAGCAAACCCAGGTCACAGCAACAAATCTTTTCAAAGACTGCTACAGATTGTTTCTGTAAATTATAAACACTTTTATCTAAGCATCTAATGTCAGCAGTTACACATGCAGATTCTTGTCAGAGCACATGAACAATGGGGTCCGACGGGGCTTCTCTGCTGGCACAGTCAGCCTTGATTGAAATACAAACTGGTGTAAATGAAGCATGTAATCAGATTAGGGCTGAAGCCCCTGGGAGGCTGCTGGGCAGGCTGGGAATACAGGGGACGAGGCCACAGGGAGCACTGGCAAAATATCTGGACTTTACATCAGCAGAAGTCTGATCTGACTGACGTGTGTTGAGGAATGTGGGAAAACATGCCTATGCTCTTTTTATACATGAAGGGAGAGTTAGTTGTACGATCATTAGGAAAAAGAGTCCCATCACAGGATGAAGAGGATTGTTTTGATGCTTCCCTGCAGGTTACTCACCTGATGGCTCCTCATAGCTGCTGTAACTTGATGTTGGAGATGCAACTGGAATTTCTGCATCAAAGACATGAGTAGATTTTACTGACGTTGCTTCACAGGATACTAAACCATAAGAAATGTACCAGATCGGTTTTCTCATCAGAGAGTAGAATTTCACCCAGAAAAAACGTATCAAACTGATTTTGTTCTGACATTTTAAGTTTCTGGTCATCATTCAGCTTCATAGTGATTGTGGTATATTGAAGGTCACACGTTTCTAATGACATTAGAGATCAGAAAAAATGACATCGTACCATTAAAGCCCAAACACATCATCTCAGATGGAGATCGCTTCTGGTAAAGTCACACTTTCCACATTTATTACTTTCCCAACAAAATGAAAGCAATTCCACTCCAGCAGTTAGAAAGGGTTCAATGTAACTCCACCATGTTCAGTTTCCACAAGTGACTTATCAGAAATGTCACCCCCAGTGACACAGTGGACAATTGCTAGGATGTGCACGTTAGTTATCTTATCTGTTCATGCCAGGCGGCTACTTGATGCTCCTCGCTAAAGCAGCTACTAGTGACCTGTCGGTTTCTGAGTTTATTACTGAGGGCCTGGAATCTGCAGGCAGTAGATACGGCCAATAAACACATCAGCCATCGTTCCCTTGGACTCATTCGGGGGATTTATAGTATGACGGGTCATTAACAGCATTGAAGACAAACAAGGCCATGTTGGTCAAGCTGTAACTGTCTGTTTATCCAGACTAAGGTTAAAACAGTAAAGTATTCAAAATAATAGAACAGGAATATAATAATAATAACCTAAAAACAAATGTAAGCCAAGACTTTGTGATTACCAAGCATGTCCTGTCCACCAGATATTTCCCAGCTATTGTTTCATTTTTATATAAAAATCATGGATGTAGGAGTCATTAGGAGAAATCTACTTTACTAAAATCTGTATTGTAATCCATTCATCACAGAATAATCAGCTAAATTCATTTCAAAGACAAAAGCCAAAGCTCTGATTTGTGATAGTCCTTACTGATGCAGGGGGCGATGGGGGAGCGACTCTGCTGATAACCCTTGGCACAGCGGTTGCAGGTAATCCCTGTCACTCCATCCTTACAAGGGCATTGACCTGTTGTCTGGTTGCACGTCTTTCCTGCTGCTCCGACAGGATGACAGTCACATGCTGCAAAGGAGACGAGACAGAAACAAGCCGGTCACATTAGGTACACATCTAAATGGAATCGTCAATGCCTAACAGAACCAGAACAAAACAAAAATCAGGTTGCCAATGAGTCCAGTGTGGCTCGGCCTCTGCTGACTCCATATATTCCTTCCAGACCATCACAAATGGGGAACTGGGCCCTGCACCAGCATAAAACCTCAAGCAAATTTCACTGCCTTCCTCCAGTCATTATGATGTATGATGCTTCATTGGGTCTTCTCTGGAAGGCACGCAGAACAGTAAATAACTGGACCAAACTGTTTCTGGGTACGACTCTGAGAGCAGCCTCTTGGCAGTTTTGCATCTTGTGTTTGGTAGTCTGCTCTTCCAACGTGATGCTTTTTGGCAAAGCGCTCCTCACAAATTCTGCCTGAATAATGTTTCCCATTAATAGCATGTGTGGAACGCACTTCAAAGGCTGTTTAGGCTGTCAGTTGGGAGGATCACACATTAATGTGAGAAACTTGTTTTGAGTGTGTGGGCTCTGCCAAACCTTTACCATAAAGCCTGTGTTTGAAGAGTAAGCCCAGCCTCACTGTTAGTGTGTTACGAGCAGAGTCATTTGAAATGGGCTTGAAGCGGTCCAGTAGACATTGGAGGTGCTTTTAGTTGAACGGTATAAAGCCGTATGAGGATAATGAGATGCTTATTAAATGTCTCTTTGAGATTGTCCAACTTCCTTGTGTTAAATATGAATTATAGAAACATCAGCCAAACGTATTTGCAGAAATTAAATTTAAACTGAATGTGTTCATCACATAAATGTGAGGAAATGCTATTAAACACAAACTTCAGAAACTATTAGATCATTTAAACATGAGGAAAAAAGCCTTTTACTACTGATGCATTACCTGATGGCGCTTTACTCATTTTTATGGTCTTACAATGAGCTGGAAGTCTTTTTCTTGAAAGCATAATGATGTAAATCATCACAGGTTTAAAATGTGTTTCCACCACGTATGTTTCCATGAGGGGGTCGTGATCTGTGGGTTTAGTGATCTGTGAGTTTAGGTGATCTGTGGGTTTAGTGTTCTATGGGTTTAGTGATCTATTGGTTTAGTAATCTGTGGGTTTAGTGATCTGTGGGTTTAGTAATCTGTGGGTTTAGGTGATCTGTGGGTTTAGTGATCTGTGAATTTAGGTAATCTGTGGGTTTAGTTATCTCTGGGTTTAGTAATATGTGGGTTTAGTGATCTATTGGTTTAGTAATCTGTGGGTTTAGTGATCTGTGGGTTTAGGTGATCTGTGGGTTTAGTGTTCTATGGGTTTAGTGATCTATTGGTTTAGTAATCTGTGGGTTTAGTGATCTGTGGGTTTAG
>JBAMIG010000022.1:3501612-3513177 GCA_037177335.1 Kiunga ballochi
ATCCCCAACCAAAACATACCCAACCACACCATCCCCAACCAAAACATACCCAACCACACCATCTCCAACTACACCATATCCAAAACATACCCAACTACATCATCCCCAACTACTTCATCCCCAACCAAACCATCTCCAACCAACCATGTCCAACTACACCATGTCCAACAACACCATGTCCAACCATGCATTTGTGAGTATAAAAATGTAAATGAATTCTTAAAACTCCACACGTTTGTGCATGCAATATCACCTGTGAACTTCACTGTGATAATGAATACATTCATTTACTCATTTTAATAATGATTCAACCAATCTAGGGAAGCTGGAGCGTCTCAAAGAGACAGGGTACACCCTGGACAGGTTGCCAGTCTATCACAGGGACAAAGAGGGACATGATTAAACACATATTTGACTATTTGTAGGCAAATAAAGTTTTTTTAATATAAAATAATATCTGATCTTAAGGGTAAAAAAATCCAATATGACTGCTTATATCTATAGAAAGTCATTTACACACTTCTGAACAATGTAATGCACATTTGATACCATTTTCTCACATTACAGCGTCTACATGTTTTCAGGTCTTTCAGCAAAAAATCAAATGCATATTTTCATGTATAAAAAGCATTGTTGCTATTACAACACTAAAATATCTGTGGACAGCAGAAGCAATACGCTTTGTGATTCAGCTGTGTCATATATTTGCTTCCTTTTTTTTCTCAGAGTGTGCAACAAGCTCCAGTTTACCATCTGAAGACTGGGAGCTCAACATGGAAATCTGTGACCTGATAAACAGCTCAGAGGAAGGGTGTGTCTGTGTGTCTGCATGTCTGTGTGTCAGCAATTGGCTCTGGTGTCTGCATGCCTCTGACTGTGGCAAACACTTCTTTCAGGCCCAAAGATGCAGTCAGAGCCATAAAGAAGCGCATTGTCGGGAACAAGAATTTCAAGGAAGTCATGATGTCCCTGACTGTGAGTGTTGACCCGTCTAAACTCCAGAAACCTGGGAGTTCCTCTCCGTAACTTCCTTTGTCACCTTTTTGCTGCAGGTGCTGGAAACCTGTGTGAAGAATTGCGGCTACAGATTTCACATCCTAGTGACTGCGCGCGACTTCATCGAGGGTGTTCTGGTAAGGACCATCATCCCAAGGAACAACCCTCCCTTGGTGGTGCATGACAGAGTGCTCAGCATTATACAGGTGAGGTGTGAGCCATGCTATGTCCAGCCTCAGAGTTTGCTAACGCCTCACGGTGTCTCTGTAACTTTTGCTTGTGGCTTTTCAAGGCTTGGGCCGATGCGTTCAGGAGCTCGCCAGACCTGACGGGCGTGGTGTCGGTGTATGAGGACCTGCGAAGGAAAGGCCTAGAGTTCCCTGTGACTGAACTTGATGGTTACACACCATCTCAAGTCCCAAAAAAGGTCCAGAAACCACCGAGCGCACCTTGTTTTCCTACTAACACTCTATTGTTGCTTCTTATCTTTGGTCTTTCTGTGCTTTTGCCTGTCAGACTTTGGCTGGGAATGGCCCTGCTGTTACTACTTTTCCTGTTGTGTGTTTGTCTTCCAAACCTCCGCTCATCCCACCTCAGACCTCTGAGCTTAAGCTGGCCCTTGATGAAAGAAACGCCCTCACTCCCAGCCAGGTGATGGAGCCACAACAGGAAATCTGATAGCCTGTCTTTCTCCTTTTGTTGCCTAAAACCTTGCCTTACTGCTGCTTCTCAACTCTTTTCAACCTTAACCCTATTTCTTTTCGCCACATCCTC
Source organism: Kiunga ballochi (assembly GCA_037177335.1). Classification (NCBI taxonomy): domain Eukaryota; kingdom Metazoa; phylum Chordata; class Actinopteri; order Atheriniformes; family Pseudomugilidae; genus Kiunga; species Kiunga ballochi. Next base: position 3,503,383 of record JBAMIG010000022.1, read on the forward strand.
GCTGTGTTTACTCAGTCATTACTGTTATTTCAGGTTAAACAGCTGAAGACGGAGCTGGGAGTGGTGCGGAGCAACCTCACCATGATGTCGGACATGATGAGCCAGTTGGATCCGGTCACAGTAAAGCAAGCAGACATGGAGCTCTTGGAGGTATCAAAATCTAAATAACCTTCCGTTTGCAGGAAAATGATTCCTCGTCTGTTATGTTGAGTTACGCTGCAAGACCCTTAACTGATCTAGCACTGTGTACGTTTTGTGCTGCATCTGCCCCTTCAATCCCCTCCCCACCCACACATTCTTTGTCATTATGTCATTAGCAGTTATACACAGTGTGTAAGGAAATGCAAGACAGGATAGTGAAGATTGTTCCCAGACTCAGTGAAGAGAAGCTGATTGAGGAGCTACTGGCTGCTAATGATGAAATGAACTCTGCCTTTACTCGCTACCACAGGTGACTCCCTCACTGTTGTTCAGTCTTTCATCATCACTTGTTTCTCTGGTTTTATTCATTCTGTCGTCTGCATGCAGGTTTGAAAGGCGAATAACAAATGGTCAAAACTCAGAGCAGAAGGTAAAACACATGTATCTGGCTCTTTTTGTCCTTTTGAGTTCAACAGTGAAAACTGTATGAGATGAACCCTTTGCTTTCAGAGCCACACGTACAACAACCTGTCAGACCTTGATTTGAAGCATGAGTCCATCAGCCAGTCGGGCTTTGCATCGGTGAAGAGCGACAGCTCCCTCAGCTTGTCCAAAGCGGACAGTTTGTCCAGCCAGATGGCAAAACTCAGTGAGTCCTGCACTCTAGTTTGTATCTGAAAAGTCTATGTGATGTGTAGACACAAAGTGTGATCTGCTAGACGTTTTCGGACCCTTTTGTGCCTGGGAGGCTGATGTGGACTGCAAACAGAACGGTTCAGCTCCCGTATGCTGATGATGCAGAACATAGTTCTGTAAATAAAGATCTCCCCTGAAACTAATCACAGGTTGCTCCAAAAGCTGGAATCCTGCAGTGTTGTTATTTTATATGTGTATCACTGTGATGCACATAAAGTATCTATACTGTTTACAATCTGAAAAACCACTTGCTCTTTTCACAGGTACGAGTGAATCAGATGATGCATTACCCCTGAAGATAAACCCATCCTCTCACCAGAGACTGAGGTGCAAACAGACTAAAAAGCAAACATAAAGCAACTCATTTCAGATCCTGAAGACAAAACAGAGCCCAGCAGATGCAGCACTAGCTGGAATAAAGAAGAGTTTTCTCACTCAGTGTGGAAATAATGAGATTATTCATTCATTTAAAGGTTGTCTGATAAAACTAACATTTGGTTGGTCTTAAGTTTATTGAATTTTATTAAGATTATTGAACTTAGTGGTAGCTGCAGGAAGGAGATGTTTGGAGGGTATTTCACAGTATTTAAAATAACTATTGGATCCAACATTTCTTTATGTGCTATATATTCAGCAAACAGATGCTCGGTAGTTAACCAGAAAATCGTGTCTTTCAGAGAGAAGAATGACGTTGCAGTGGAAGCTCTGGCTCCAGCTCAGGATGGCACCTTGCATATCACAGGAATGGTAAGTCTGTTAGCTCTGGATTTATTCCTGTCTCTCATGTGATCTCTGACCCTGCAGGATAACGCCACAGATATCCCTAGCCTCGGTATTACTGTATGCTTACTTCTTGTTTCTTCTCTTTAATAAACTTTTGTCTGTGTACAAAGGATGAGAGCCCAGCCTCCACCCGCAGCTCTTCTCCAAAGTTAGATTGGATGATTAAAAGGGGAATGGTGGGTCTCAGTGTGTCTATTTATTTCAGTTTTCCCGTGCTGTGGTTTCCGATTGCTTCTGTCTGAATTGCTCTTTTTGGGTTTGGTACTTCAGAGTTGCAGACAAACACAAATGGGTTTGCATGCGTGTTTTGGTGTCGCAGAGCATGACAGTGTTTGGTTTGCGTTGTCTCAAAAGGTTTAGTTTCTTTATGCTTTTATTTACCAACACGTGGTTGTTGCTTGATGTGTTTTGGGGGGTGGTAGCATGGTGCTGTATCAACGGCTTCACCCATCTACCTGCCGCTTTGCTGTCTCTCTTAGATTCCCATCAACCAGTCCAACGTAATGGATGACATTGAGAAATGGCTTGCGTTGGATGACGAGGTTGGTAACTGGGTTACTAAGTATTTTTATGCATCTCTATAGACAGACCGACAGGATGTGACATACACACACTTTATATGGTCATAATGTCCAAACATGCAACGTATTATCACCAGAAAGCAGACAAATAGACCTCCTCACCCAGATAGGTGTCATCACGGTAAAACACAGGACCCCCTGCGCTACGACGCTCCAATCACAGGCATGACTCAGCAGGTCGTCACACATTAGCAACACATTTGTAGCACTACCGTAATTCCTGTAGTATATGTGTAAATAAAAACATCAGTCACCCAATCATAGAAATACAACTGTAGAAAGATGTTATTGCTGCTCAGTAAACACACAGTTGGCTTTGTGGAGCATATTTATAAGAGATAAAGGAAATTGTTGTCGAAGCAGACTAATAATATCTAATTAGAATAGATTATATGTTCACAGTCAGCTGCGTCTCACATTTAAAGTACAAACATAATGAGAAGGTTGGTAAAGAGAAACCCACAGGGTGAACTGAAATAATGTCACAACAGAAAACTCAAAGCAAGATTTCTGAAAATTTAAAATACACTAAAAAGCAGAGAGAGGTCAGCTGGGATTGGCTGCAGCCTGCATTCAGGGAATAAGCTGTGGATAATGGACGGATGGATGAGCAGACACAGGTGCACACATACTGAGCTAAGACCTAATATGACTCACCATGAGAGGAGAGAGAACCATTAAAAGAACAGCAGGGACACTCGGCGCTGAGGTGTGGTGACCAGTGGGTCAAATAGAAAAGGATATGATGAAAAACATTGAGTTTATAAAAGGATAACTGCAGTGGCTACAGACATACCTGTTTTTTCTTACACAGTATGATGACTTTGAGGAGTCTGACGGTGTGACCAGTGAAGGTGAGAATCTTTCCCCTAATGTCCTTTGATGCAGATATTTAGTGTTAATCCTGAGACATTTCACACAGTATGTGGAGCTTTGGTCTCATCACTTCATGCATGATGTTAGCGATCGCTGCAGGCGACCAGCGGATGGGATTGCAGTTATTATTGGGTGGAGGGTGCCTCATGTGACGTAGTCCTCTTTTAATACACTTTGTTTTTTCTGGACATGATCGTTTACCTCTCTGGATGACTCTCATTTCTCCATTTGCAGAGTTTGACAGATTTTTGGCAGAAAGAGCAAAAGCAGCGGAGCGGCTGCCATCACTGCGAGCATCCTCACAGGAGGCTGACTACTCCCATTCCTAAGCCGGACACAGACCCCTGCAAACTAACATTACTCCTGCAGCTTCTTGTTGCTGACTAGCTAAATGGTGCATATTATACTGGAAAATGCATTCCATATGTTAATGATGGCTTGTGACAGATACAGAAGTTTCTACTTGGCATTATGAGGGTATGTATGTGAGCAAATATTTGCACATTTTATATGGTTACATTACTGCTGTTGACTAAAATAATATTGTTACAGAAATACTTTTCAAACAGGATGATGTATTATATTGCTGTTAAATATAAAAAGCTATCTATGTATAAATACTGTAAATATATTGGTAAAAACAGGGGAAAAGAATAAAGCCACAATAGGAAGAAGCCCAGCTGTAACATACTGTGATAGTTTGATGTTCTACATCAATATTGTACAACAAGGAAGAAACTTTTTTTTCTTCCAGCTTTTCTCTGAATATGTTTACTTGAAGTTTTAACAAAGTCTTAAGACTGTTGTCAAATATTAAACTAAAACTGCTGACTGGACGTTTAATTGGTATTTTTCACGTCAGTTTTCTGTTTTTTGGATTTTTTTCCACCTTTATATTCGTTTTCAGTTAAATCAGAACATTTAGACTTAATATGACAAAAGGCTGTAAAAGGTGTGCTGCAATGTATGTCTGCGTCACTGATACCACTGTGTTTAAGTGCGTTTACATTGAGCTTAACGCACTACTCTCCACACCATTTAGAATATTGTGGCATGCAACCTTTTTATTTTAATGTAATGACTATTCATTGTGTAAAGAAACGGTGAAACAGCGCCACTCTTCATATGGTTCAAGCAGCAGCTGACCGTTTCCGTGTTCTACCATTATACCATAACAGAGTAAATATTATTGGATGAAACAAGACACGTGCCTGATGGCCCTGAAATCTGATTGGCTGCTAAAATATACACCTATTTCTGTTGCGCGACAGCAACTACACTTCTTCAGTCGTGCACTGTCACGTTAGAAACATTTTTAAAATACTCATTTCCTGACATGTCTTTCGGAAAAGCTGCACGAAGTGTATTTGGACCGGTCCGAGGGGTCCTGCGGTTCCAGGAGTCGGTTCCGAAGCGGAACTTTGCGGCGGTGGCGGAAGCCAAAGCGGTCCTGGAGCACGAGCTCGATGCTATTCGAGCAGCGGGGACGTGGAAAGCTGAGAGGATCATCACGTCCACGCAGGGTCCTCAGATCAACGTGGACGGCAGTCGCGGCAGTGCGTGGTTGCATTTACAGCACTTATTTAAGGGTCTTTTCTTATAAAGTCAGAATCAGGGTTAAATAAGTTGCATCTCAACACACTTTTACATAAACACATTTACAGGATATATTTATATAAATACATTTGTAGGATATATTTACATAAACACATTTACAGGATATATTTACATAATTAAACACATTTACAGGATAAATGACAAACACATTTGCAGGATATATTTACATTAATAAATAAATTTGCAGGATATATTTGCTAAAATGTTTTATATTTCTGCAGCCAGTGACAGCAGTAGCATTGCTTTATAAAGGTTAGGGCAAATTATGGTTATAAAAATCTCATCTTCTCTAAATGATAACAAAATAAGATAAATAAAAATGGCATCAAGCAAAGTAACAGTTGAAATAGTTCTAGTAGTTTTTATATCCTGTTAATATGTATTTACCATGACGAATGGTAAATATATATAAAAAAAAAAAAAGGTTAGCACTTCAGGTCAACACCTGTGTCCTACAAGATGATAGCTGTGTCCAACCAGACTTGCAGCAGTCTGGCACTTATCTATGCCGTTCCCTGTTGTTTGATTTCATGCTTGTGTTGCTTTGGATAAAAGCGTCTGATACACGCCTGTAAAGTTACAGTAAAAAGTTAAAGTATTCACAGTGAGTAATGACATGGTGCTGAAGCTGCAGAATTACAGTAGAAATAAGTGACTTGAGCAATTTTAGCTGATGACATGCTGACATTCAGTAAACACGTTGCTTTGTCATGACGGGCCGGTCACTACAGGTTATGACCCTGCATGTGGGAACCATTTAGCTCACGTGCACAGCAGCTCACGTGCACTGTGTTTTCATTGTTCTGATATCTGTGCTGCCTTTGTTTTAAATGTGTCTCTTAGGTATATTGAATTTCTGTGCTAATAACTACCTCGGCCTCTCCAGCCATCCAGAGGTGGTGCAGGCAGGAATTGATGCTTTGAGGTCACATGGTGCTGGAATGAGCTCCGTCAGATTCATCTGTGGGACGCAGGTAAAACAGCAGAGAACATTTACATTCATTCACAAGCAAACTGTATTTGTAGTTCTGCATAGCTCAGCAGCAAGCTGTTTGAGCTGAAGAGACACGACCCACCTGCATTAGAAAAACTCACATTTCACAATCCACTCACCTAAAAGTCCTGCTAGGAAGGAAAAATAGCTAATGAGTTTATTTTAATGTGATCAGCAGCAGTGGAAGATATGCACGCAAAGTCCTGAAGGAAACGTTTGTTTGGATAAAATGTAGGAAATATAACAGAACCTGTGACGTGGAGGGGGTGGGGTGCAGCTACCGCTGAGACCTGGCTTTCTATTGGTCAGCAGACTTTTAGCAGGTTTATATCCAATAGAGTAGCGAGAAATGTGGACATTTTGAGTGTGAGCAATAAGCTGGAACCGAACTGGTACCACATGTTCTGAGGTTCAGAACCGTGCCTCTCACAGCAACAGGTGCCGCTTCATACCTGGGTTATGTGTTTGGTACCATCAGGATCTGCACAAAGACCTGGAGCAGAAGCTGGCAGAGTTTCATCAGAGGGAGGACTGCATCCTCTACGCCAGCTGTTTTGATGCCAATGCCGGATTGTTTGAGGTGGGTTTGCTTTCCGCTGACACTCTTCATCGTGATGGATGCAGGTAAAGAAATGCGTCTCCATACAGGTTCTGCTGGGCCCGGACGACGCCGTTGTGTCCGATGAGCTCAACCACGCTTCTATCATTGATGGGATCCGTCTGTGTCGAGCAAAGAGGCTCCGCTACAAACACATGGACCTCAGCGACCTGGAGAACAAGCTCAGAGAGGCTCAGGTGTGCACGAGTCCATCCGAGTCCCTAGGTAAAGTCCTATTGCTGATGATGTCCGTGTCCTCCTCAGTCGTCCCGTATGCGTCTGATAGTAACGGATGGAGTCTTCTCCATGGATGGAGACGTGGCTCCTCTAACAGGAATCTGTGAGCTGGCGGATCGCTACGGGGCCATGGTGTTTATAGATGAATGCCACGCCACCGGCTTCCTGGGTCCCCGAGGCAGGTGAGCATGCTCCCAGGTCCCTTTTATCTGAGGTGTTTTTAATCAGCAACAATAATATAAAGCAAGCTGTCCGTGATCTGAAATGATTCAGATAAACATTTTTTCCTTTAAATCCTAAATCCTGAAAATCCCACCAATCCGGATGATGTCACACCTTTAATTGTCTGTCCTCGTCCACTGTGAGATGCTAAAGTGACCCTTGTCCTCTGCAGAGGGACAGACGAGCTGCTGGGAGTGATGGACAGAGTGCATATAGTGAACTCCACACTGGGAAAAGCTCTGGGAGGAGCAGCAGGTGCAGCGCCTCACAAACTTCCTGTTTCTAACAAGCTGGGATGTTTGCCTCTGTAAATACATACTCTACCTGATCTCAGGTGGCTACACGGTGGGTCCCAAGCCCCTCATTGACTTACTCAGACAGCGTTCAAGGCCCTACCTGTTCTCCAACGCCCTGCCTCCCCCCGTGGTGGGCTGCGCCATCCGGGCCGTGGAGCTGCTGCTCTCCTCCAATGAGATCGCACAGAGCATGGCGTCTAAAACCATGAGGTGCGTTGCTCTGAAGAAGGCCGCCGTGCTCCATCATTCATACGCGTGATCATGTTTTTCTGCCTGCTGATCAGATTCAGAACGAAGATGCTGCAGGCCGGCTTCACCATCGCAGGCACCGCTCACCCCATCTGCCCCGTCATGCTCGGGGATGCCCGCTTGGCTTCTGTCATGGCGGATGACATGCTCACACTGGGTGAGACATCACAGTGGATTAACCTGATAACAGCTCTATCCACTTTTATGTTTATCCCATTTCCTCTACAGGGATCTATGTGATTGGGTTCTCCTACCCGGTGGTGCCAAAGGGCAAGGCAAGAATCCGCGTTCAGATTTCAGCTGCGCACACAGAGGAAGACATCGACCGCTGTGTGGACGCCTTCATCCAGACAGGCAGGAAGCACGGAGTCATCTCATGAGCCGAGAAGATACAGCAAACATCTAGAGACCCATGAAGGATGCCAGCGTGTGTCATGGTTGTTGCTGGAGGTTATTTTTGTGTTTATGAAGCAAAGTTTGGAGCTTTTAGCAGTGTAGATGTTTGCATCTGAAGGAAAAGGGCTAATCATGCTAAATCTCCTCCCAGTCAATCCAGAGATGTGATTTTTCCACACATTGCTGACCTTACGGGGAGATTAGCTGCTTCTAGTGAATAATCAGCACAAAGAAAAACATTAAAGCTACAAATCTTCTCTTTGAACTCATTTCTTAACGTTGCATCCTTAACATTAGCTGATACATGTAAGCCATGGAAAAGACTTTATTCTAAAGGTTTTAATCCAGTTAAGCATCGTGGGGAAGCTGGAGCCCAGCAGGTATTTACATCCTGATCCATGTACCTGTGCTCCCACCTTTATCCCTGCAGACGATGTTTGCTCCAGTTTCAGTAGTTTTACCGTCACTCTGTAGCTTTGCTGACATCTTTTGGATCAATGTTTGGTTTTAGGAGTCTCAGCCAGGTTCTAGCTGTAAAACACATTATTTCATGTTTACCTCCAGAAGCTACTGGTTTCCATAGTGCAGATCAGCCCTGCATCACGGTCTTACTGGTACCAGCATGCTACGTAGCAGAGCTGAGCCGTCATGTTTCACAGCTGAGGCTTTTCCCTGCAACCTTTCAGGAACCATGCGGGTCGCTTTAAATCGGGCCGGATACTGGAATCTTTCCAGTTCTCTGAACTAAACAGACTGAACTGGTTCCAGTGCCTCATGGACATGGATCTGATCAAGGCTTTGGGTCAAAGGGTACCAGAATCCCTCGTCTTACTGGGACAGTCTGGCTTGTTGCTGGCTGTGCACATCCAACCAGTAAAGTTACCCCCTCCTTTCCAAAAAAAAAGCAAAACCACAGTGGGAGGCTGGTAGTTGATGCCCACCTTGAAGCCAGTGGGACACCAGTCCGCAAACTGGATGCTGCACTTGGTCTTGATGGTGGCGATGGCGGCGTTCACGCCATTGGGCACCACGTCGCCTTGGTACAGCAGGCCATGTAGTTACCGTGGCGAGGGTCGCACTTCCCCATCTGATTGGCCGGCTCAAAGCAGGCGTTTGTGATGTCGGCCACAGACAGCTGCTCGTGGTGCGCCTTCTCTGCAGAGATGACCGCGGCGCAGGCGGCCAGAGGGACGTGGATGCGAGGGTGGGGCACCAGGTAGGTCTGGAACTCTGTCAGGTCTACGTTCAGGGCTCCATTGGACCGCAGGGAGGCGGTAATGGAGGACACGATCTGTCCATTCAGCCGGTTCAGGTTGGTGTAGGTGGGACGCTCCATCGGCAGGGAGGTGAAGCCAGGGCCGGTTCCTCCTCCAAAGGAGTGGAAGATGAGGAGACCCTGGAGGCCCGTGGTCTGCCTGAAGCAGGACAGTCAGAGGTCACCAGGCTGAGGTCAGCAGTCAGGTTTCTGTCCGGACTTCCTCTGAGAACCAACCACATGGATGTGATCACAGACGTCTGATCCTGCACACAGCCAAGAATCCAGTAAAACTCACAGATGACAGTCGGCTCCAGACCCACAAAGACGGCTCTGGGGACACGTTTAACCAGCTCCTGTCTCACTGCAGAACGTCTTCATGTGGTCAGAGTTACACGTTTATTTATTATTTAAAAAATGTATACGTTTATGGAGATATTTGTGTTTTTATTAAATGAAAGAAAAAAATAGATCCAAGAGGAAAAGAAACTTTTGAAAGGAAAAATACATATTTGATAGTAATTCTTTATCTTTTCACATTAATTGCAAAAAATATTTGAGAGCAAAAAAAAAAAAGTTGAGATAATTATTAATATTTCAAATTTGAAAAAAAAAATTCTTTTAGGAAAAAATTTTCAAAAACATTTTTTACTCTCAAATACGACGACGAAGCTACGTTTTATCAGTCTGTTTTCACTGGATATCTGACTGTAGACTTGTGCAATTGACTGGAAGTGAGCCTCCAGGGTGGTCTGCCACAGCCTCATTGAGTTTGCTACAAAGGTTCTTATGCTGCTATTGATCTTGTACAGCTTCAGACATTCCAGGATCCATGTGTGTGGCATTGAGTCGTA
>JBAMIG010000022.1:3555367-3566109 GCA_037177335.1 Kiunga ballochi
CTTGGCGCGCCAGTATGACGTATGCGGTCTGCAAATCCACACTTTGAAGTGTGCAGTCTCTGAATTGAGAAACGGCCTCTGAATTGAGAAAGGGCCAGTGATTATTGATTGCCGCCATTTTATTATTTTAGGGCCACGGGGTCACACGGGATGAGGTGGAGTAGAGTGCTGCTGCTCTCTAGTGGACAAATGAGGAACAGCATCTAGTATGTACGCTACTTCACACGCGCATAACAGTGGCCTAGATCTGCCCGATTTATTAAGTCCATGTGCGAGCCAGACCTTATTATTTCTATGACAGACGCTGTGGGCCGGATTACATTTTTTCCACGGGCCGCATTTGGCCCCCGGGCCGGACTTTGGACATGTCTGTCATATTGCTTAAATCATACAAAATAATTCCTTCCTGTAATCTGACAAACTGCACGTGAGGGTCCACAGGGCAATGGGCAGCTTGTAACCTACCACTGGTGAGGACAGGAAAAAGACATGGATACATTCTGATTAGAGACAATTATGTTATTTACACATTAAATAAAAAGTGGAGATGTGTCTTAGAAGCCTATAAGACTATAGTTGTGTTAGTCAAGCAGTTTTTATTTATTTATTCATTTATTTATTTATTTACTTACTTATTTACTTATTCATTTATTCATTCATTTTTATTCATTCATTCATTAATTTATTTATTCATGCAATCCTTTATTAATTTATTTACCTATTTATTTATACATTTTTTATGTATTCCTTTATTCATTTATTTATTTATTTACTTTTTCATATATTCATTCATTTTTATTCATTCATTCATTAATTTATTTATTAATTCATTCATTTATTTATTTATTCCTTTATTCATTTATTTACCTATTTACTTATTCATTCATTCATTCATTAATTCATTAATTCCTTTATTCATTTATTTACCCATTTACCTATTTATTTACCCATTTACCTATTTATTTAATATAAATAAATATATAAATAAATAAAAATAAATAAATAAATAAGTAAGTAAGTAAGTTTATTTATTTACTTACTTATTCATTTATTTATTTATTCATTTATTTTGTAATAATTAATTTGTTTATTAATTAATTAATTAATTAATTAATTAATTTTTATTCACTCATTAATTAATTAATTTATTCATTCATTTATTTATTTTTCTTTATTTCAGTTTTATATAATTTTATTCATTTCCATGTATTTCAGCATTTTGCCCTGCTCTCTGAAATTTTTTAATGCTTTTCTTTACCTCAACGTGTCGTTCTGCAGAAGTATTTACAGCTTTAAAAACCAGATTAAATTACCATTAGATGTAATGTTAGTCAAAAATTAATTCTCCTAAATCTTCAACCACTGAAGGAAAGGTGTGTGTGTGTGTGTGTGTGTCTGTATGTTGGTGTGTGGGTTTGTGTGGGTGTGTTTGTGTGTTTTAGTGTGTTTGTGAGTGTGTGTGTTTTAGTGTGTGTGTGTTTGTGTGTGTATGTGAGTGTGTGTGTGTGAGTGTGTGTGTTGCCGGCTTGTTACTGAACATAAATGGCATGAAAACATGTCTCCACTATAGAGCAACGTGAAATTACAGGCAGGAAGAAAGTAATACAGCAGGCTCAGTTTTCTCCTGTCATCTATCCGTTTAAAAGAGAAACAAATCCTGCTATGGGCGCCACATTTTTGTCATTTATCTTCGCTGCTACAACCTTAACAGGCGTTGTGTCACCCGGACAGCTGAAAAGCAGTGGAGCACCATGGCAACATGTCACCATGACGTCACCATGATGTCACCATGAGGCTAAATGACTTCCAGTTTGACTCTGTTCCTAACCAACGGGCCGATAAAAAGTGAGCTGGAGGATAAGGTCCGGGTCCGGCCTACTGCGGGAGGCTTCAAAGGGATGAGGATGACATTTCCATTAGGAAGAAGTGAGCTGTCACAGCTTTAAGAACTCCACAGGAGGCCGCATTTCAGATGCTTTTCTTCTTTTTTTCCATTTTGCCTTGTGGTGAGATAGCTAGCATGAAAGAAGCAGGGAAAGCTTGAGCTCCGTTGGTGTGACAGCTCTGAGGAGTTAGCTGCTGCACCTCCTGCAACAGATGGGCTTTGAGGTCTCTGGGAGGGGGCTTCAGTCACAGTGAGAGACAACTCTCTCCTTGTGGAGCTGCGGTGCGGTGTGTGTTGGATGGCCCTGAGCTCACCATAATGAATGAATAGTGTGGTTCGCATTAAGTGACATGCGCCGTTGGCTGTAAGTGAGTGCGATGATGGGGAGTGGGGGTGGGGGCTTTGAAGCTGGCTTAGAGAGCCCTCATCTCTGTAAAGGACACCAGCTTGTGGTTCATACACTTGCAAACCAACACACATGTGTACCCATGTTCCCCTTTGGCACTGTGGGCTTTAGGGGGAGGTGGCTGTATTATTCCTGCTGCAACACGGACTTAATTCAAAGCAGGTCTGACCTGAGTCCTCCTCTGCTGGATCAGGTCCTAATCCTGCTCTCACCACATGAATGGGAGACACAAAGAGGAGCTGCGCTCGCTCCTGCCACATACATCCAATGCCACTCCGGTCCATGTGCTGTCATGCAGCCTGTGATGGTATCTGCGTGTCATATGACCGCTGAAGGACTGTAAGAGCAGAGCCGGAGACAGACATGCAGACACATCTTGCATAGATACTGTGGGCTTATGTGCAGCCAACCTGGAACTGATCTGCTACCCGGTTGTTTTCACAGATCCACAATGCCGACATATCCTGTGCCAGGAAAACAAGCGGAGCTGACCCACGACACCACAGCACAGAAAACAATCTCTAAATAGGAGCGTCTCAGCAGACTCTTTACTGTAAGCAGTGACTAACAAACCCCAAACAACGCAGGGAAGAGTCCAACCTCTATTCTAGCAACACAAGCTCCCCACTCAGCCAAGCACATAATAAGTCATGCTCAAGAGCCCGTTGTTGTATCTTTTTAAATGGCGCCAAACCCCAAAACACACTCCCCTCACACAGCCTTGCAGACACTGGGATGCAGGCGAAGCCTTCCAACATACCCACCAGACAGCGGATCTCTTGCGGTGGGCTCAACGTTTGCTGTGTGTCACGGTGCAGCTCCCACGCAGTGGAACACAGAGGGCCCCTGACACCCCGACGAGCAGACATGCCCTGCAATCTGCATCTGAAATGAGAGACAGGCCGTCCGTGCACTGGGATGGGCCTCGGATTTGTTCTGTGGTCCCTTTGAAACCATGCATCCTGCAGAAAGGAGCAGAGAAGGAAAACATCTAGTAAACATGCAGAATAAGATGAAGCCGTGCAGCTGCAGGCTTTACGTGGAGCGTGGAGAGGCTCATTTACAGGCCTGGCTGTGTGAAAGGGAAAAATGCAGCAGAAATATGGAGACATACATGTAAAAAAGGAGAAAAACATGTTGAATCTCTTCCATAACAAGCTGTGAAAGTGAGAGGAGTGTGAGGAAACAGAGGGATGCACCCCTCCTCATGATGGATGACAGGACGCTGTGTGGACGTTTGCTGCCAGAACTGAAGGCTCGCATTCGCAGAAAGAAGAGCTGACACGCCTTTAAAGAGAAAGAAAACATCCCCACCACACCGAAACTCCTCGGATCAGAACCACCAATATGCTCCCCATATGTCCCACTCTGCTGTTATGTTTTGCAGGAATTTGGCCACATCTGTCCAGCTGTCGTAGCGTGGATGCTGACAGCCCGTCACTTAGCACCGTATGATGACTTGATCTATCAAAAGCACATGCAGCAGGAAAATGGGTCCAAATCCAGCCCAACCCGAAGCATCGCACTCATTTAGCCTCTCATCACCTGGGCAGCACCTGGGCGCCTCTGTTTGGCCCTTGTGGCCCTGCAGGAGGCTGCAGGTTCGTTACACTCAGAAACCTAAAGGATTGGAACAAACTGTGGGAGAAAGTCGACTCTGACTTCTGGAGCTGATTATCAGGAGCAGCTGAACATAACGGACAGGACCACACAGCCCAGTGTGTTAATACTGCACAGGTTCCCTCTTCATGCTGTGATTGTTCACATTTAACTGTAACTTTCTGCATTTCTGACTCATTTTTATGGTTTTAAGTTCATTCCTGGCTCATGTGGCTCAGCCTGAGGAGGAGGAACAGCTCAAGCTTTCCTGGGATGTTGAGCTGTGCTTTATGCTCCACGTGGAGAGCAACATGATGGGAATTCACTTTGTGCTCCATTTACCAAGAAACACAAAGGAAGGGGTGAACACAGATGAGAAGAGGGACTAACTAACATGTTCTGGGAAAATTCTGATCCGGCTTCACAGGATCAAACGACATCTTCTCTCATTTCACATCATGTTTATCAGCTGCTTTTAAAGCCTCCCACCTCTTTGTGAATCTCCTGCTTAGAGCAAAAACCCAAACCCAGGTGTTAAACTGTCACCGTGTCCTCTCTCTATTTGCATCTGCACCAACAGGATCACATCACATGTTTATTAGCAACAGGCTGATGATGTGAGGGATTAAACACTCCTCACCTTTTAAACTTATTTCCTCCTGAACAGTTAAGTGTTATTTATTCCCTGATAGTTTCATCATGTAACTGATAAATAAAAGGAGATTTCTCTTCATTTCTGTGGTTATTCCAGCATAACGCTGTGAGATGAAGAGAGAAGTGCAGCAAGTGAAATGTGGGAGTGTGTGGCTTCTGAAGCGCTCAGAGCGTGCACGTATGAAACATTACAGTGATTACAGGACTTCATCAGAACACAGTGAGGGCACATGAGCAGCACCGAGCAGCAGCGATGGAGAAACGAGCTCCGACCCGGAAGCTAAAGGTCCGGCCATGTTGTGTGTGAGATCGTGTCAGATTGAAACCATGACACATTAAACTGCCCCCCACCCCCACCCCATTCTTCTCTCTGTAGAAGCATGGTGGTCCTCATCCTGGTTTCGGCTTGTGTGTGTGTGTGTGTGTGTGTGTGAGTGTGTGTGTGTTTGTGAGACTGCCAAAACAACAACACGACCTCCAGAATTTTCTTTCATACACACTAATGCTGCTCAGATGTGCACATCCTGCACACACACATGCACACACACATGCACACACACATGCACACACACATATGCACACACATATGCACACACACATGCACACACACATGCACACACATCCTGCACACACACATGCACACACACATGCACACACATCCTGCACACACACATGCACACATATGCACACACACCACAGATGCTGTCCAGTCTGCAGGGGTCTTAACCAACATGGCCGCCATTGACCCATCTCTCCCCCATCCTTGCTCGGCCCTCATCACCCTCCCACGTTGCCTGAGCCCAGAGCTGGCTACGGAGCCCAGAAAGCGGTTCAGGTGCAGGACTCTGCTGTTTCCAATTAGCTGGGTATAAATTAGCATCACTCTCCCTCCTTGTCTCTGTAAACATTGCTGCCTCTTCATCCTTGTCGACCCTACACACTTCACTCTGCCTCTGACCTCCTGCCTGTATCCCTCTGACACATAAATCCACCTCCTTTATGGCAACCTCTGCACGGCACTAACTCACGCTCTGCGCTGGTAATGTGGAGGAAACTCTCCATTTTCACTCGGTGAAAGCATCAATTTCACTGTAAAGTTACAGTGAGTGTATTTCCCAGCAGACCTGACACACAGCACAGATTACTCTGTGAGGGGAGATGTTGTGTTTGTGTCCTCCACAGGTCCGTCTGTTAAAAGCACCTATTTTATCCAGGGCAGAGAGATCAGCTGGACCTGAGGTCACCCTGCACCGAGAGGTCACATCTGTTCAAATAAATTCTCCACACACACACACACACACACACACACACACACACACACACACACACACACACACACACACACACACACACACAGAGTAGAAACACAAGCAGCGGTGGACTGAAACTAAGTGCATTTACTACATTATATCATTATTATGTTTCATATAAAATCAAATGAAGGATCATCTCTGATGCACTTAAACACAATTTTTATTAAAAATAAAATTAATTTCAATCTGTTAGCGACACATGTGGATATTTCTGTTATATGTAGAATATAAAAAAACATTTTTTAAATAAAACACTAAATAAATATTTTTAATTAAAAAATTAAAATAAACATTTTAAGTTAAATAATTAAAAAAAACATTTTTATATTAAAATACTAAAAAAACATTTTAAAATTAAAACATTAAAAAAAGATTTTAAGTTAAAACCTAAAAAAACCTTTAGGTTCAACAGAAACAGTAAGAAGCAGAAAGAGAAAATGTTTCTATGAAGGTATAAATCTGTCATAAAGTCATGATGGAAATAAAAGGAGTCTAAACATTTTAAACTCTTATTATTAATAAACTAGTATTAATAATAGATTTAAAACAACACTTTCAGTTTTACTGGGAACACAAAGCTGCTGGTTTTCCTCTGCAGCAACATTTTATCATCCCCCTTTTCACATTCCTGACTTTAGCACCTGCCCTGTGTGTGTGTGTGTGTGTGTGTCTTTCCTCTCGCTCATCGCTGCACTGGTAGAGAACACACTGGTTTAACTGGGACTACTGGGAAGCACATGCCAGTGTGAGGCTCTGCTCTGTGCAGGACAGCAGAAGAAAAGAGGGACACATGAAGGATTAGGCAGGATGTTGCCCTGTTTGCTGTGACCTTTGACCTGCAGGATGCTGGAAAAGCTGGAGGTGATGAACATGAGGAGGAGTAACAGGCACATGGAGGGTGTGAACCTTCCTACAAGCTCTCCTACGTTAGCTAACCTCCCAGATAAACACAGCGGTCCCCTCTTCCCCATCTCCCTCAGCTCATCCCTCCTTTTCCTCCCTCCTTCCAGCATCCAGATGTTTGGCCCGGCAGCAGCAGACGAGCTGGATCTCCAGCGGGGACAGGAATGCTGACCCTTCATCCATCTCCATCAGCCAAGGCGCTTTTGTTTGACTTGAGATGTGATTGTGTTTTCCCTTCTCCACACCTGCAGCTCCCCCCCCCGACCACCCCGTCCTCCTCTGGACTTTCGCTGATCAATTACTTGAACTTGTAAAAACAATGGTGCAGCTGCTTCTCCCGGGTTTCATATTTTCTGGCTGAGCTCCAGAGTATTTTAATCCAGCGCAGAGATGAAGAGAAGCAGGCGTCCTCAGTCCGCTGACAGGTCTTCCTCTCTGACTGACCGCGTTGTGGAGAAGCATCCTTATCAGAAGCAGCTCATCAATACAAAGCGTGTAATAAGCGTGTTCGCCTTGCCTGGAGCATGAACTGCTTCTGAGTATATTTCTCTCATTTTTTCACTAATCATGAAACAAACCCTTCCTCATTAACCGACTCAGCAGCTTCTGATTGTGCAGATCAGCCCAGACTTATCCCCTTCATCATGGCTGCCATGTTGCTGTTGCATCTGACAACCAGCACATTTTTTTATTGAGCTTATTTCTCCTGCAGGGCAGCATTTACAGCTCCCTCCTGTGATACAGACATGGTGTGGTGCTGCTTATTGCTGGCGAGTGTGTTTTCACTCCTCCTCCTCCTCCTCACCCTCCATTTAAACGGTTCCTAAGTGTTTAAACACTCGGGTAATGACGTGCTGTTGTGGAAGCAAAAAACCATGTGGAATAAAAAAAGAAAAACATGGCTTTTACCCCTGAGGACAACACAAACCACCAGGGACAAGATGAGAGCGAGGAAGGTCCTGTTAATCAAAATGAATGAGCACCTCTCAGAGCCTCATTGCTTGTGCTACTGGTGCAAAGAGACATCCACCAGTAGCAACCCTCACCTCCTGTGTGCCTTCCAGAAATACAGCAGATTACAGAAACTTCAAAACTATTTGTGCTATTTACATAAAATGCATGATTAAATAATAATATTGTGTTAGACATAAATATAGAATAGATATTTAAAAACATTTATTAAAATATATTTATATTTTATATTATTATGTTTTTAAAGAACATAGAGCACCAATTTAGCTTTTAATTTAAATAAACCATAATGGGACGTGTGACTGAAATGATTTGATTCCCTTTGGTGACACATTTCTATAGCCTAAATGGCTAACAGAAATTAGCCTGCATTGCTAAATCAACTATCATGCCACAATAATAAACAAAAATGTTAGTTATGTGCATGTAGCTAGCACCTGTGTGCTAGTTAGGCTATGTTCATATAGCTAGCACCTGCGTGCTAGTTATATTCATGTAGCTAGCATCTGCGTGCTATTTATGTTCATGTAGTTAGCACCTGCGTGCTAGTTATGTTTATGTAGCTAGCACCTGTGTGCTAGTTAGGTTCATGTAGCTTGCAAGTGTTGCCTAAATGCAAATATTATAGATGGAGTAAAAAAATCTTCTTAGTGATCCCCTGCTTGCTAACCTGTTAGCTAGCTACTGGCAGTAATTTCATAGCATGCACATGCATAGGTCATTATAGTTTTCTTATAAACAATATTTTGCACAAATATCAAGTAAATGAAAAAATAGACATTTATGTTAAATACACGGTAATATATTTGGAATAATGAACAATTTGTGTTTTTCTCTTCACTGATGCTGTAATGAAGTCCATTTGACTTTATGCATGTCTGAGTTAAATCAAATATCTGCTATTAAAGTCTAATAAATGTGACAAGCATGGAAATAACATCCCAGTTTCACAAGAAACCCTGTGTTTAGTCCTACATGTGATACCGTCTGAAAAATGTGTTTGTTGTTGTTGGGTAAGAGGAAGTAAATGTAATCACTAAACCATGTGATGGATGTTTTTGTCCTGCTTCAGCAGAAAGCAGGTAGAAAAGGGCTGTAGAGGGATTGGGAGTCTGTAGTGTAAAGAGGATTTTTTAGCCTGTAATGTTTGGACAGGATTATTTATGTAACAGTTTATAGTGAAAAACATGTTAGCATGTTAGCATGTCTGTATGTTTTCTGGAGCCTTAAAAACGGTCTTTTTAACTGTTTATGAGTCAAATCTGCACATGAGAAATGTAACCCTCTAATTTAAAAGGGTATATATGCAAACTCCACACAGAGTTTGGACACACCTCAGCCCAGCCTGGGCTCAAACCTGGGACCTTCTTGCTGTGAGGCACAGCGTTAACCACTGTTCCACTGTGCTGCCCGGAGTATACATGAATGATAAAGGAGAAAGAAGGCCCCTGCTCCGAACTGTGAGGTGAACATTTAGTTTTTATTTAGCTTTAAGCATGCTGTAATGATAACATGTCTGTTCAGGGTGTTCATGTGTTTTACATGCTTTCAGCAGGATCTACATACATTATTATATAAATATATAAAAGACAAAAAGGGCTATAAATTAGGTTCTACCTGCAAAATTCTGCTATAGTACACCACCTTTAGGAAGATTCAGATGTTTTCACCTCTTCAGTCAGTCACAGAGATTTCATCTTATTGAAGCTGTTTAGCAGAAAATCGCAGCGTCTTCACAAAGATTGCATTAATTTGTAGAAGAACAGAAACAATCCCCATCATTTCATCAGAGCCATAATTATTGGTGGCTGTGGCCTGCATTACCCAGCAGTTATTATTGCATTGCAGTCCTCAGCCTTCTGAGGTTTATCATGATTTTGTGTTTTTCCTCTCCAGCTCATTGAATTTAGGCCCTCTCTCTCTCTCTCTCTCTCTCTGTGTGTCTCTTCTCCCCGCTCTTCCTCCTCTCTGCTCTGCAGCTTTTTTAAATTTGGGGCTTGCAACACTCAGCCAAAAGCCGCAAATTACCCCCCTCTAGCAGCAGCGAATTAGGAACAATTTTGTGTTAGCTATAAAAAAGAGAACAAGCGAGAGGGAGAGACGTTAAGGGAAAATATAGCTTACAGCAGGGACCACCCACAGAGGCAACATGGGATGAACGGCTCGCCGCTGCACGGTTTGGGTGGCAGCAATCCATCCTATCACATCCATGCAGGGTGGCATAACATCCATTACCAGACACAAAGCCTGAATTAGTGGATTTATGTTGCCGTTACAGGATGTTTGCAGGCCTGTGGACCGGCTTCACTGTTCCCTGCAGCACCAGCTTTCCTCTGAAGGGGAAGGACTGGCATGAGGTGATATTTTCATTCTGTCCTCCAACAAGATTTCTGATTTCCCCCCACCATGCGGTCGGTCCTTAACTGGGAGCATTAATAGAAGAAGGGGCCTTATTTCTTACAAAGCGTGAGGCTTGGCATGCCCACTTACTCTGCTTTCCCTCAGCCAATCCATGTTTTTCCCATTCTGGCACCCTTTCCTGCTCCCTTTAAAACCCAAGTCCAAGTTGTAATATGTAACTATCTAATGGGGAAAGGGGGGGAAGAGGGGGGGGGGGGGCAGGCTATCCAGCTTTACTTCTGCAGGGTGAAGACCACTTTCTCACACAGAGCTGGGCTTACTGCCTCATTACGTCACACATCCACCCCTAGCCAGTGTAATGGAGCCCACAGAGTCACCTGACCCCATCTCTGACACCGATTGGCCGAAGAGTTCCTGCTGTTTCCTGCTTCTGATTAAAGCCACAGTTTAGATCTTTGTTAAGATGCCTAATGGTTCCCATTTAGTGCAATAAGTGCTTTAGGGTGACATCACTGCCGATTTGGGTGACATCACTGCCGCTGTGGGTGACATCACTGCTGCTGTGTGTGACATCACTGCCGCTGTGCGTGACATCACTGCCGCTGTGGGTGACATCACTGCCGCTGTGCGTGACATCACTGCCGCTGTG